>CM046330.1:27542821-28142821 GCA_025403435.1 Artocarpus heterophyllus
CGATACAAGGACCTTTTGATTTGCATTATTCAACAGATCAGACAGCTAGCGGACGTCTTCCTTAGCTTTCTCCCAAGCTTCCTCCGCGCTTTTCTTCTCTGAAATGGCCTTTGTGAGCTTTGAATCATGTTTGGCTAGGAGATTACGAAGTCCCTTGCTTTAATCGCCAACTATGCTCCAAGCACATTCAATACTTAGAAACCCTATAGCAATCAATTTGATTTGATTAGCACAACTAATTTGGTTGATTCTAATACTTAAAATTTCTTTAGCAAGGACAAGTACTGGAGAAATAGTACTGTGGCCTCGCTGTGGAGAGAAGTCACACTTCGACTCAAAAGCCTTGTACCAATAGGAAAGTTTATGCCCTTTGTGACCTTCATGGCCACCTTGAAGTCTGTTAGGATGCTGGTCATGATATCATATCCAAAGTAATTAGAGCTTCGTTCCCTTCTTCCTCAACATGACTGGAGGCTGGGACTTTGCCCTTTCTTGGCTTCTTCTTGGGTGGAAATTGAATCCCAAACTCTGGCTCCAGAGGGAAATGGTTTGGTGATGTCAGTCTCCTTTGTCTTCATTAGCCTCTCTATCTATTCTTGGCCGCTGGGCTTGACCTAGTCGCTTCCTCATCTAGTCCTTAGTAGCTTTTTTTCTTGGCCAACTTCTAGGCAATAAACTCGTCAAAAGATGGTAGGTTTACTATCTCCATGTTTGATAGTGCAAGCTTTGTGAGTAAGGAGTCTTCATTAGACAATGGATTGATATATTTTGATGGACTATGAAGCTTCTTAAGTGCACCACGACAAACTAATACCCAACCGACTCAACTAGAGAATCATGCAGGAGTACCTAGTGGGATTTCTCTGATACGTCTCTAGATAGACGAGGCTCCTAGACGATTGGGTCAAGAGATTTCAGCCCACATGCAATGTTTGATCGAAGTGATCATCTTGAATCATTCCTTAAAAATTTCACCGGCTGGAGTAGGATAATTTAGTTTGTAATCTACAAAAAAAGAGAAAGTAACTTAAAGATTGGTCAAGACAGTGAAGATTAGAGTTAAAGAACATTACTCACCAATTTATCCAAATTTAAAAGAGAAGTCGATTCGCTTAGGTGTTTGATGGAGACTTTATTGATCGGCATAAAAAAAATATTTCTGCCTCATTACCTGTCAACGTTAATGAAGTCAGCAACAATTTGCTTTGTTTGTCTATAAATGAAGTAAAATCGACCCAAATTCTCGTTGGTTTGCTTCATATATTAGTAGTTCAGAAATTTTGAAACGGAGAATTTGGTCTTCGTTTCCTCCATGAGGACTATCAAAGCTAGAACCAACCAAAACCCATTTGGCTTTAGCTGAGTAAAAGAGATTTGGAAGTAGGCTAGGACATTGAGCACAAAATCAAGAATTGGAAGCCTTAGGCCGAGCTCAAGAAACTTGGTGTAAATGCAAATCTAGCCATCGTTTTGAGTATCAACCAATTCATCAGGGTAAGGGAGTCTTCTCTTAACTGATGATAGAATATCGTTCTTAATGTGAATCAAAGTAAGATCATCATTCGTTAGGATTAATGGAGGATTCTTTGCAAAAAATGAACCTCTTTTCGTTGTGGAAATATAGTTATGAGGGGGCTCGATATGCTCGTATTGACTAGACGTTGTGGCTGGCCTATTCCATTTAATGGTGGGATCATTCGACTCTATTGATTCCATCTCTGCCTCGTTGCTACTCCCTACACCACCAATCTTGGAGCTCTATTCGAGCCTCGATTGTTAACGAATTTCTCGGCAATGTCCCTATCATCTTCATTATCCTCAGGGTCACCAGTCGATGAGTAGTTTGAGCTAATATTGATCAGTTTCTTTGACATATTTGTTAAGAGGTGATAAACAAGTGCTTAATGGAAAATGTTGGGCAAAATGAATCAAAGGGCCTAAAGAGTGGTTTTTAGGTGAGTTCTTGTAAAGCTTAATGAGTTTGGAACTCCAAATATCCAAATAGCCTAGGACTGCAGATTTTCTCAAAAAATGAGAAGGAAATGGAACTAAAATCTTTGAAATCAAAAGAAAACTAAATATATGAAAATAAAATCACAAGCAAAATGAGGAAAGAAAAGGAATCTTGCCTAGAAAATCTCAAAAAGCTTGGGAAAATGCCAAAGAACCCTCGAAGTAACGTTTGAGAGAAGAACAAAAGTGAAGACAGAGAAAGAGCATGAAGCTTTTATATGTCTGAAAATAAGTTTGGATGACCAAGATTGAATCTTAGGAAAATGATCTAATGGTTGAGATCAGGCATCTTTTCGACTTCCCGTTCAAATCGTAGCACTGTCTTTTCAATCAGATGTTGATGTTAGCAGCACATGGATATTTTTAAATGAACGAATCAAATTGCACCATATGTAAGGTATAACTGATGCTCGTGTTTTCTCAAGGTATGGCAATAATTATAGTTTGAATGCAAAAGTTTCATGTAAAAGAAGAAACATATGATTGAATCAAGAGTTAGATACACTTGGAACAATCAAATTCACTCCTGTGGTCGATCACATCAACTAAGAAGTGGGAGTTATCAGAAGTCCAAGTTACCATTAGAATGAATCAAGGCCAATTAGAGTGGCCGATTCAAGCTGAACTATTGCCATTAGGATCGCCAACCCATTATTATTTATTTGACTAACAGTATTGATTGGTTTAACATCTTTGATTCAGTTAGAATTTTTGCTTAGCTCTTTTAGGGTGGATTTACGCATCATCCACCATTGTAGATTTGCCAATTGTTGGTTTGTTGGAATCAATGATGTTTGGCAGTATAAAGGGGTATTTGCTAAGTCATGAAGTAGAACATAGGGACAAGTCATATGTTTATTTCCTATCAGAGATCGACATGTGTCCTATTACTACAAGCATTATTATGCCTACTCCTTCCCTCAGATTGAAGCCATGATAACATGAGTACTCTCTATAAATATGGACTAAAGCTCTTATTAAGAGGGGGGGATTTTTTTGACCTTATTAAGACTCTACAAAAATACCTAGTGTTTTATTTTATATAAAAGCTCTCAATACTTTGTAATCTATATCAACTTACTTGTCATAGTGAAGAACAGTGGATGTAGCTTTCATTATAGAGCAAACCACTATAAATCCTGCGTATGGTATCATTAACTCTTATTGCATCATTTAATTATTCTATTGTTCTAATCTAATCTTCATTTATAATTGTTTTAATGTTGTTCATGAAGCTTCATAGATGTTAACAACGGTGATTTGATAGTCCAAACTAGCAAATAGAAAATACTAAATTATGCTATAATCTGTTTATGTTTAATTATAGATCCAACATCTACAAGCATCTTTTTAACATAGTGAAATCTTTTTTGTAAGCAGTGGAAAACAACTGTAGTGGTATCCATGTCCAACCTTCGCCTTCGCCTCTGCAACACCAAGTTCTTCAACCAGTCGTACTAGTATTCTATAGAACTACCTACAATATGAAGAACTTGTAATTAGCTTTTGCTCAGTAAGCTCAAACAAAATCTCACAAAACATAAAACTTTCCTCTAAAAACCTTTCTCATAAAACAACTTTCATAAATCATTTTCGGTAAAACATTTTGATGTAACGTCTTTCATATAACATTTTCATAAAATGTTTTCCCATAAAATGTTTTTCTCAAAACATTTCTTGGAAACATTTATAATAAATGTTTTTTGTAACATTTTTCATAAAAAATTTCTTATAAAATGTTAGCATACAACATTTCTCATAAAAAGGAATGCAAACAACATCATAATACACGATTCTATTTATACTCTTTTATGAACTTCTTATCATCATTCTCAACTTTCTTGAACTTAAAGGCCCAAGTGTCCATACCAAATGTGCTTGACTATCAAACATCGAAGTCGTAATATAACTTAGCATGAGACTTCCCTTAGATTGGGAGGCTGGTATGACACTTAATTATCTTTTCATAAGAGTTTTGATTACCAATGTTGTAATCTTAAAATGTATGACATAACTTAATATCTAAAACAATAAATATAGTAAATGCAAACATATTACAAATCATGGCTTGATCTTTAAAACATTCTGCATATCAAATGTAATACACTTTAAACACTTAAAAGGCACTTGAAATTCAGTTTTTTTTTTCATGTTATAGGTGAGTTTTGAGACTTATCTGGATATCACTCTAGCATTCTCAGTTTATCCTTTTGTCTTCTATTGGTCAGCTTTTTGTCCTATTCAAACAACATCTAACTATTAGCTAATCTTTCTTATTATCAATCTACTCACTCGATAACAGAAACTTAAACATTAAATGTTTATTCTTGATCCTTTCATCTTGTTATCGTCGATTTTCTTCTCCATTACTTAACTTAATTGTTCCTTAGTCAAACTTCACATCTTATTTGACAATTTCATTACTTATCATGATATCGAACATTTTCTATCTAAAGGCGTTTTGCTAATAAGGAAGACTTGGGTCCTTTTTAGCAGTTTATATAAATGACAGTTTTACCCTAAACAGATTTTTCATAAGTTACATAACTTTACTAAAATTCTCATTTTTACTTTACTATCCCATTATTTATGGTTTATAGAAAAATTCCCTCTAATGGGTGTTATTCCTAAAGCGGGCGTTTTGGGTTTTGGCCTTTTTATAAAAATGACCATTTTGCCCTTGATGGGTCTTAGAAAACTTTTGGAACCCGTCTTTAACAAAACTTATGCTTCCTTGATACTTGTAATGTCATGAAAAACAAAACATCGATTTTCTTTTTGTGGAAAATCTATTTTAGCAAAACTTTACTGTTTTTACATGTAATACAAAAATGTTGACGATTTCATCCCTAACATGTTTCCTTAGAAAATACCCAATTTCTTTTGGGCTTTAAGATCTGTGGTCATTAACTTGCTTGTAGGAGTGAAGAAAACCAGTTTCCTAGTGAAAAATCTTGTTTTACAAGGTTTTACGATTTTTATGCGAAACACAAAATCTTGACATTTTTGCCATCGGGATAAAAAATAACTATCTTATGCTTTAATGTCTAGTTTTTTCAAGGATTAAAACTTACAAAAGCCCCATGGTCCAAAATCTTTTCATTTCAAAATGTTTCACTCATTTCAAAATTTCACGATTAGAATCTCGTAAAACTCATAAGTTAAAATCGGTATAGAATTTTCACGAACAGTTCACATTTCTTAACCACTTTGATGATAATTACGACTTTTGTGTTTTAAATTTTCTCAAGATTATTCATCTTCATAGAGATTTAGGACATGCATAAAAAAAATAGAATTTTTGACTTGATAGAATTGAAATTCGAGCAAGATTTCTTCATGAAAGTTTTCTTGCTCAATTTTCAATGAATCTTGTGTTAAGCTCAAAAAATAATATGGCCTTTAAATGCCTTAAACATTCAATTCTTTCAAAATAGCCCTTAAACACAGTTTTTGTGTCAAGACTTTGCTTAACTAAACTTTCTAGGTTTTAATCTCATTTAAATCCTTCCAAATATTTTATCAAATACTTGATACTTAAAATAATCATGCCATAACATTTCTTTTGAATGCCATGACTAAAATCATTTTATCAAACACCCTAGAGGCTTAAACTTTGTGTTTGTGATAAAGTTTGTCACACTTTTCATTTTTGCCTAAAACCTTTGTTTTTTAATCTTTTAATCTCATCACCATCAACATAATGCACAAGTTAAAGATGCCATAGTCCATAAACATTAAATTAAACACCTTGTGTATATAACCAATTCAAAGTTATAGTTTAGAATTTACCTAGGGATTTCAAGGGCTTTTGCTTCTCTTCTTGATGCTAGAAAATCTTATAAAATCCTTTGATATTAAGTCATATCATGCCATAAAAATCTAACTCAAAACTGGAATAGAAACCCTAAAACATAATAGGGAAAGTTTGAGTTTTACCTTGAAACTTCCTTGTTCTTCCTACACAAAATTGATTTTGCTTCAAAATATGATTTGGACGCTTAGGATCAACAAAATTTTTAGGGTTTAGAAGACATGGGGGAGGTGATTTTGTGTGGAGGCATTTTTGATGAATTAAGCAAACTTTTTATTTCATCTAAGTCCCTAGACTTATAAAGACTCTATAATACCCGCCAAATTTTCATGTAACAGATTATACAAAATGAGTAACGACTTTAAGTAAATTTCCTATATGATTTTATGTTACTGACTATTGTATTTTTAAGTGTTATGACAGGTGACGGTCTCGTGGAAATTGATGTGCTTAAGGTGTTCATGTCATTTACGTTGTACGTTTGATAATAAGTTTGTAATAAATTAATGTTTTGTTATATGTAGTGTATATGGCAGGTCGGCAGATCGATCCTTCAAGTTCGGTAGGCCGAATTATCCTTCACGGAATGGCAGGCCGACGAATATGATCGGCAGGCTGGACTTCACATCTTGGGCAGGCAGAACTGAGCAGTCGGCAGGCCGAAGACAGCTGACGAGCAATCAGCAGAAATCACCTAAAATTGTGACATTGATGATTGGATATAATTGGATGATTAATTGTGATTGATTAGCATATTTTTGGTTTGTTTCCTTAATTTTGGTAATTAAATGTTTGACTTTTATGATGATTGGATTAATTGATAAGATTTCCCATTTTGAGAATTAAAATATGGTCTGTGGAGCTAAATCAATTTGACTTTCCCTAATTTCCCTCCATTCCCACGTGATATTGCCTCTAATTAGTTAGAAAAATCTTTATTAATAATAGAAAAGATAAAGATAAGTTTCCTTTTGCAAGATTATTTTCATTTTCACGTAAAATTTTTCTCAAACACACACACTTTCTCTCTTTTCTCCTTTTTCTTCACAATTTCTTCCTCTTCTCTCCTCTATTTTCTTGCTAATACATAAAAGAAAATTTTAATTTTCTTTGGGGTGAATCCAAGGAAAGCTTGAGAAGAATTTGTTTTAAGGTAAGAACTCATTCTCGGTATTTCTGAATGTATTTTTCTCCTTAATCCGACTGCTATATCTTTGTCTACAAATTTCCATTTGCTCTGAAATTTTAGTATGATGTTCATGCATGTGTTATGTGATGTTCCTCCAAATTTCACATTCATTGGATTTTTCTATATTGAGATATGAATTTTCTTCTCTCTGCCACTCATAGAAAATTGTTGCTGATTGGTTGTGTTGCACAAAAATATAAGTTTTGTTCATAATGCAAATGAATGTTATTTTGCACAAAACTTGGTAAATATGTTCATGTATATGTTAAGTTATGGACTAGAAAGTTTAGTGATGATTTGATGAAAATTTTATCTGTTATTGAATTTTCATTAAGACTAGGTTTTGAGACTGCTCTATCAGTAAAATTGTTGGACTTTTTGTTGTGTGATGTTTTTGTATAATTAAATGATTTTTTTTGGTGATGAGAATTTTTATGGTATTGTAATGTATGTTAATAAGTTGTTATTATGAATTTTAGAGGTTAAATAAATTTGTTTTAATTGTTTGAGAAAGATGATCGCATGTAACTCACTGCCTGAATTGTTTAAAGTTGTTTTTGTCTCTAAATTCAAACACGCGTTTCAGATTGTATGGAATTGATTTAAAGGTGATTTTTGGATATGTTGAATTTCTTGGTGTCTATTGCATGTTGGATTTTTGTGGAATTATTTTAGGATGTAGATAATTTTTTTTATGAATGTGAGTATGGACTGTTCACTGTTTTGTTATTGCTGGCAGATTTTGTGTTGTATGTTGTATGACTTTTTTTGGATATCAAATGGAATTTTTATGACCAATGAAAAATCATGGTAATATGTTTATATGTTAAATTTGTCCCTACCAAGTTTGGTACTCAAATTGTGTATGAATTTTAAGTTATTTAGCTATGAATTCATAAGGGTCAGATAGCAATTGTGTTGACCGTTTTGTTCTAATGTTTTAAAGGTTAATGAAATGTATTATGAATTAATCTTTTCAAGAGATGAATGTATGTGTGATATAATATGGAATTGGAAGATGGTATGTGGTGTAGAATGATTTCTTGAAACTAAATGTTAACTTTTATTTTAAATGAATGAATGACATGAACACACTAAGGAGTGAACACATCAAGACCGCGGCGACGTCACCTAAGATACGGTTAAGTAAAGTAAGCTTATCAAGTAAGTACATTCTCACTTGCAACATGATGTGGTTTGTAAAAAGTTTGAAATTCATGTTTATGATGATTTCTATGATGATTCTTTGACAGTGTTATTGATGTTCTATTATGAAAGTTTGATTTATCAAAAGTAATGCATATAAGATGATGATGTATTTCAAAGTATGAAAGTATAAATATGTATATATATGTATCATCTAAATAAGTGTTGCACACCCAATGTAATGTTATGTTTATATTTATTTTATGTTTATATTTATGATGTCGTGGTTGGTTTAGGATTAGCTACCCCTCTCCTCTCATGACAGCGTGCCTACAATGATAATAATGGTGCAACACGTGGGCCCCAAAAGATAAAATGAATTAGGTTTAATATGGTTAATGTTAACGAAAGCTATATTCTTTACCAAACTGTGCTTAGTACACTTTTATGATGATAATGATGATGATTATGGTTATGATGTTTTCATAAAATATTTTACGTTGTGAGACACAAAATGTACCTATTGAGCTTTTTGCTTACTTAGGTTCATATCATGTTGTAGATAAGGGTAAGAAGGTTTTGGAATTGATGGAGGGCGAGAATAGGCGTGTGAGCTATGCACGATGGATTGAAAATGGAATACGCCAAAAAGGAAGAATTTAAAGTTAATAACTATGTTTTGTTTTATGAGTATGTTATTTATCAGAGTATGTTTATTTGGATAATTCTTGGAGATTTGAAATATGTTTTTTTTATAGTTTATTTTTTTTGGATTAAAGTTTGTCTTCTGCATTATGAAATATTGAGACTTGTTTAAAATTAAAAATTTTTGTTTTAACAACAGATCAGCCTGCCGATCATTATTGGTCAATTTGCTGATGAAATTGTTCAGCCTGCCGATTACCCTCTGTCGGCATGCCAAACTTAGTGATTTTTAAACCCTGATTTGCAGAGCCTCGGGCGGCTTGCTGGAGGTTAAAGTCTGGATTGCCGGTCAAGTTCAGCCTGTCGAAAACCAAAGTTTGGCCTACCGAACTGTGCAAGCAGATATTAAATGTTGTGTTGTTTTTATTTAAATTATGGTTTTATTATTTGGTGTGATAAACTATTTAAATAAAGTTTATAATCAAATAATTTAATGTTGATAAAAAAAAATGTATGCATGGATCCTATGGTATGTTTCCAAATTATGTTTTAATCAAGTAGTTTATCTTAAATAATGGTTAAAAGAATGAATGTAACGACATCTGTAACATCCGTAAGGGTGCGTCACAGACTTATCATAGGACTTAATTGCAATAAAAGAAAATTTCTCCTCTGCAGATATCATAAGCAGTTTCCAAGGGGGAAATGTGGCCGTTTTTCCTCCTTTGGAGGGTCACTTTGATCCTTTTTATAAAATAACTTAGTTTTGGACTAAATTTAAAATTTAAAACTTGGCTCCACCATACACCAAAACCGGTTATGTCATGAGTGAGGTGGCCAATTCTCTTCTTGTTGGTTGTTATCAAGTGGGCCCCACATCATCACTTTAACAGTCTAAATTTACACTACATTGTATCTTTCTTATACTGCCATTATTCCTTCCTATGTAGTTTATGAGTTCCCAAAAACTTCCGTATGATCTACAACCTCTAAATAGTATAATTTCTATATTGTTTAACTTTATACGGTCAAATTTTCATAACGTTTAACTTTATGCAGCATAATCCTTATATAGCATTATTTTAATATTGCATAATTTCTACATTGTTTGATTTTTATGATGTATAATCTTCATATTTCTATATTGTGTTATTCATAAATTGTATTTTTGTTTTAAAATCTGTTGCAACATATTCTGTAACAATTAAGATTCCTAGCTTATTTTTCTGTCTTCATCGACTAATTCTTATCTTTAAATCATTCTTACTTTGCTTGAAGACCATGGTATAATCTTTAATCTTAAAAATCTCATATTTAGTCCTATGGAGTTTGTCATAAAAATCAGATTTAAATGATAATCATTTTGCTTAGCATAATCCTTAAATATTATACATGTAATAAACTTAAGAATTTCTTGGGTATTACAATTAGTGTGCTAAACTTGTTGTAGGGTTGAAGGAATGCCTTATTTTATAGCTGGTATCCTCAACTTTGTTTAAAGAATTCAAATCCTTTTAGGGCTAGGGTTGTTTATATAAGGACCTACTAAAGTGTCTGTTACTTGAAGTGCTTAAACTTATACTTAAGTATATACGTAGCATAGTTACTTAAATTTGCAAAATAATTTTTTATAATAATAACAATTTGTTGTAACCGTTTCTTTTAAAAATTACTTGAATTAAAATAATTTCTTTTTGAAACATTTCTAAATTAAATAAGGTTACAAATTATCTTGATAAAATATACATATCCATATATTTATTGTAACATATAAGCATAATTGTTGTAACATATTAATTTTTAAATAATCCGATCTAAGGTTGTTTGACTTCACCTTTGATCTCTAAAATATACTTACATAGTTTTTATTTAAACATTTATTCATAGATAATTTCTTTAAAACAAACCGCAAAAAATTATGGTACTTTTGCTTTTCGAAGGATGGCATTTGGTTTGTGTAATGCTCTCGCAACTTTTAAATAGTACATGATGGCAATTTTTCCGACATGGTGGAAGATATAATGGAGATCTTCATGGATGACTTCTCGGTATTTGGTTCCTCATTTGATCATTGTTTACATAATCTTTATCTATTTTTGAAGAGATGTGAAGAAACCAATCTTGTTCTTAATTGGGAAAAATGTCATTTCATGGTTTAAGAAGGACTTGTTCTTGGTCATCAGATATCTTGAAAGGAATAGATCTTAATCATGCAAAGATCATGGCTATCTAGAAGCTCTTTTCACCAAAGACTGTGAAAGGTATTCGAAGTTTTCTTGGTCATGTCCAATTTTATCAGTCTATCAAGGACTTCTCTAAAATTGTGAAGCCTCTTTGCAACATTCTAGAGCAAGATGCTCCTATTGTATTTGATGAGTCTTGCTTGAAGGCTCTAAATGAGACTAAAGGGAGGTTGATCCTGGCACCAATCATGGTGGTTCTCGATTGGGGTGAACTATGTGAGCTTATATGTGATACAAGCGACTTTGCAATTGGAGCGGTTCTTGGCCAAAGGCGAGACAAGATCTTTTGGGTGATTTATTATGTGAGTCGAACTCTTGATAATGCCCAACAAAATTATACAACAACCGAGAAGGAGATGTTGGCAGTGGTATTTGCTTTTGACAAGTTTCGATCCTACATCATGTTGGGGAATTAGACGACTCCTAATTCCAAGGATCGCAAGAACGAACAATTGCAGAAAATAAATAGGAGAAAAGAAGAAAAAAGAGACACCAAGTTTTATACAGGTTCGTCCAAATTTGAGACTACGTCCTGTTTCTGCCGCTTGCAGATTCCACTATGATGAAGGAGATTACAGATTACAAGAGTAGTTTCTCACACACTCACAAATTGTGCTTACCAAAACTCTCTTCTATCTAACACCCAATGGGAATTTTTCTCTCTCTCAAGGATGGAGCTCTCAAGAATTTTGCCTCTCACAATTTTCACACACACAACCCTAGCCACCTTGTGTCTATTTATAACCAAAGGAGGAGAAAATTCGCAACTAATGGGAAACCCTAGTGGTTTCTCGTTTTTGGGACCTTTGAATTCGACTCTGACTCAAAAACATCGCGCAGCACAGCGCGTCAGCGCCGCGGCGCTCGTTCGAGTGCTACGGCGCTCCCCTGCGAAGCCTAGGCGCAATTCACCTGGCGCCTAGGCGCCATCCTCTTTGAGCCTAGGTGTAAAGCCCTTGGTGCCTAGGCGCTTGCCATATAGCGCCTAGGCGCAATCCACCTGGCGCTTAGGCGCCCTCATCCCAGCGCCGCGACGCTCTTCTGCCAGAGCCGCGGCGCTTGCTCCCTGCCTTCGAGGACGCGATTTTCTCCCTTTTCCTTCCTTTTGCTGAGTTGTCTACTTGATTTGGCTCCACATCTGCAACAATCTCCCACTTGGAGACTAATCAATTCACCATGTCTCCCACTGCAGCGGCAACGACTTCTCACGCCTCATGGAGAAGTCCAACTAAAGTTGCGCACAACTTCAGTTTCTCGATCGGATCCATCTTGGTGAGCATATCTCTGGATCCTTTTACCACCCACCTTGCCTTATACCGTTTGCTGCCAGCACTTTTATTTTTTACCCGGTATACCCTTTTGTTGTGCAAGGACTTTTTACCCTGTGGTAACTTTGCCAGTTGCCATGTCCGATCTAACTCGTCCCTCATGGCTAACTCCCACTTGACCGAATCTCCAGCCTCCATGGCTTCATCATAGCTCTCTGGCTTACCTCTGTCGGTCAACAAGATATAATGCAGAGTTGGGGAGTATCTCTGCGGTGGTCTGATTGTCCTGCTAGACCTCCTGACTGGTGTGGCAGGAGTCCTCTGGTTTCCTTCTGGAGCTATGTTTTCCTGGTCTTCAACCTCTGGATTTTGCACCTCCACTTCAGGTAGATCCTTCAATGGAATCACCTCAGGCTTCTTATCTTCAGAACCTAAACCCCTGGAGTCCGTGCTGTCTCTGTCCTTGTACAGAACACCTTCGTTGAAGATCACATCCTTGCTCCTGATAATGTTCCGACTTTGGTCATCCCAGAGACGATAACCAAACTCAAGTCCGCCATAGCCAACCAGAAAATACTTCTTTGACTTGGCATCCAGTTTACTTCTAGCAGCAGAATCAATGTGTGCATAGGAAACACAACCAAACACTCTCAAGTAAGAGAGATCAACCTGTTTATGGCTCCAGACTTCTTCCGGTAGCTTGAACTTCAGCGGTGTGGATGGACTTCTGTTGATCAGATGAGCGGTTGTATTCATCGCCTCAGCCCAAAACATCTTTGGCAGCCCTGCATGCAACCTCATGCTTCTGGCACGCTCGTTTAAAGTCCTGTTCATCCTCTCAGCTACCCCATTCTGTTGTGGTTTCCCTGGAATGGTCTTCCTCATCTTTATCCCATTCTCAGCACAGTACCGCCTGAAATCTTCATCTAAATACTCTCCCCCATTGTCAGACTACAAGCACTTCACCTTCAAATCTGTCTCGTTCTCCACCATGGCTTTCCATCTCTTGAAAGCATCGAACACATCAGATTTTTTTTTCAGAAAGTAAACCCATACCTTCCTGCTTGAGTCATCAATGAACGTCACATAGTAGTTTGCGCCACCAAGGGAAGTCACCGACGTAGGCCCCCACACATCTGTGTGAACTAGCTCCAATTTCCTGGACTTAGGCTCTCTACCAATCTTTGAGAAACTAACTCTCTTCTGTTTACCAAAGATGCAGGCTTCACACAAACTATGATCAACAGTTTTCAAACCCGGCAGTTTTCCTTTACAGTGAAGCACCTTCATACCCTTCTCACTCATGTGACCAAGCCTATAATGCCATAGCTCGGTATTGGCAGCAGAATCAGCAACTGCTAGGGTATTTCTGCAACTTGAGTTCATGTAGAGAGTTCCAGCCTCGCGTCCCCGAGCAACAACCATTGCTCCTTTCGTGACTTTCCAACCTCCACAATTGAAGGTTACTTTATGTCCATCATCATCCAGTTGCCCCACTGAAATCAAGTTGCGCATTAATTTAGGAACATGTCTCACCTTATGAATCTTCCATACCGACCCATTAGGCATTTTTAAACTGACATCTCCAATGCCAACTATATCCAAAGGTTCTCCATCAGCGAGATAAACCTTACCATGATTTCCAGCAACGTAGTTCTCCAGGACATGACGGTGTGCTGTGGTGTGGAATGATGCTCCTGAGTCTATCACCCACGAATCAAAAGAACTGTCGACAGACAAGATTAAGGCATCCTGATGCTCTTCAGTGGCGGCGTTAGCTGCGTCATTGGTCTTGTCTTCGTTCTTCCTTGGAGCCCTGCAGTTCTTTTTCAAGTGGCCAGTCTTCCCACAGTTCCAGCACTCCATACTCCTACCGTTCCTTGACTTGCTTCTCCCATTCCTCGACTTGCCTCTCCTGCCATTATCTCTGTTGGATTGCCTGTCAAGTTTCCTGCCCCTATTATCAACATTAAGGGCCGAGTTCGACGAAGAGGCTTCTCCTGAGTCCTTCCTGCGAACTTCTTCCGCCAGAATAGAGTTTCTGACATCAACAAACTTTAATTTTGCACTCCCAAGAGAATTAGTAATGGCCACCCTCATGGGTTCCCAGCTATTTGGTAACGAGGCCAAGAGGATTAGAGCATTGATCTCATCATCGAATTTAATCTCTATCGAGACCAATTGGTTTAGGACGGTGTTGAAACTGTTCAGGTGCTCTACCACCGAGGCACCTTCAGGCATCTTTAAATTGAAAAGCTTCTTCATGAGATGTACCTTGTTATTGGCTGAGGGCGTCTCATACATCTCTGACAGAGCCATCATCATCCCTGCTGTAGTGGTCTCCTTCGCAACGTTGTGGGCAACGTTCTTTGACAAAGTCAAACGGATCACACCGAGTACCTGTCTATCAAGGAGACTCCACTCCTCATCCTTCATGCCTTCGGGCTTATTACCCAAGGGCAAGTGCAGTTTCCTGCTGTATAGGTAGTCCTCTACTTGCATCCTCCAATAGGAAAAATCTGAACCATCAAATTTGGTGATGCCGGCTGCCATACCTTCTTCTCCAGTCATCGTTCTTGATCAAAACCTCTTCTCTGATACCAGTTGTTGGGGAATTAGGCGACTCCTAATTCTAAGGATCGCAAGAACGAACAATTGCAGAAAATAATAGGAGAAAAGAAGAAAAAAGAGACACCAAATTTTTATACAGGTTCGTCCAAATTTGTGACTACGTCCTGTTTCTGCCGCTTGCAGATTCCACTATGATGAAGGAGATTGCAGATTACAAGAGCAGTTTCTCACACACTCACAAATTGTGCTTACCAAAACTCTCTTCTATCTAACACCCAATGGGAATTTTTCTCTCTCTCAAGGATGGAGCTCTCAAGAATTTTGCCTCTCACAATTTTCACACACACAACCCTAGCCACCTTGTGTCTATTTATAACCAAAGGAGGAGAAAATTCGCAACTAATGGGAAACCCTAGTGGTTTCTCATTTTTGGGACCTTTGAATTCGACTCTGACTCAAAAACATCACGCAGCACAGCGCGTCAGTGCCGCGGCGCTCGTTCGAGTGCTGCGGCGCTCCCCTGCGACGCCTAGGCGCAATTCACCTGGCGCCTAGGCGCCATCCTCTTTGAGCCTAGGCGTAAAGCCCTTGGCGCCTAGGCGCTTGCCACATAGCGCCTAGGCGCAATCCACCTGGCGCCTAGGCGCTCTCGTCATGGCGCCTAGGCGCCCTCTTCCCAGCGCCGCGGTGCTCTTCTGCCAGAGCCGCAGCGCTTGCTCCCTGCCTTCGAGGACGTGATTTTCTCCCTTTTCCTTCCTTTTGCTGAGTTGTCTACTTGATTTGGCTCCACATCTGCAACACATCATTTGGTCGAAGGTTATTGTCTACACAAATCATGTGGCATTCTGTTACTTGTTTGCAAAGAAAGAAGCAAAACCACGGCTGATTCATTGGATTCTCTTATTGTAAGAATTTGATCTTGAAATTTGTGACAAGAAAAGCACTGAGAATGTTGTTGTGGGCCATCTATCTTAGTTAGAACTTGAGGAAAATAAGGTTGTTGAAGTCTTTCAAAAGAATTTCTGGACGAGCAGTTGTTTAACGTAGATGTCAATCTTCCATGGTTTGCCAATTTTGTAAACTATCTAGCTTATAAGGAGTTACCTCTAGATTTCTATTATCATTAAAAGAAGAAGCTCTTACATGATGTGAAGTCATATTTGTGGGAGGATCCATTATTATTCAAGAGGTGTCCAGATGAAATCATTTGGAGATTGTTCCTAAGGAGGAAGCCTAAGCTATCCTTCACCATTGACATTCTTTACCTTATGGAGGTCATTTTGGAGCTATAAAAATGGAAAATAAAGTACTTTAATCTAGTTTTTGTTGCCCTATTATTTTCCAAGATAGCTATACTTTTGTGAAGACTTGTGACTGTTGTCAACGTGTTGATAACATCTCAATAAGACATGAGTTACCATTGATTAATATCTTGGAAGTTGAAATTTTTGATGTTTGGGGGATTGATTTCATGGGACCTTTCCCTCTATCTCATAGCCAATCATACATTTTATCAGCAATTGATTATGTATCCAAGTGGGTTGAGGCCTTAGATACACCAATTAATGATGCTAAGGTGGTATTGAAGTTTATACATAAGAACATCTTTGCATTATTTAGCACACCAAGGGCCATAATTAGTGATGAGGGCTCACATTTTTGCATCAAGATGTTCAATGCTCTTTTTACTAAATATGGAGTTAGTCGCAAGGTAGCTTTTGCTTCCACCTATTTCGACACATAATCCATAACCAAGATAATGTAAAAGTTCTCAAAAAAAGAAGGAAAGGGTCCCATGAAATCAATGCCTTATACATCAGAGATTTCAACAATAAGAATGGGGGTTTGTGGCATTTGAATTCAAGCACACAAATTACCTGCTCTTTGACAACAATGACATGTCTTAGAAAGAGATAAGAATCTTTAAAAATTGAAGGCCAATAAAAGCCACAGTCAAGGACCTTAAGGGCTACCTTTCTTGGTCTAAAATGTATACCATAAGCATATGAGTGACAAAAACCAAGAATTGAATTAAATTCAATTTTGGGTACGCCCCTTCTTATCACTTGATCTAAGCACTATTTTCACAAGTATGGATCACCCTAAATTTGGTACTTTGCCATGGTTTTAATCTTGTCTCTTTGGGCATGAGTTAACTCTTCCATAAACTTCTTGGTAGCCAAATAATTAACGACATCTACATACCATGGAAGTGTCATTTGACTGTGAGAAGCTACACATCTAAAAAGTTTTCTTGTAATGGTAGAGCAACTTTTTCATGAACAAGGTGGCTGAGATGATCCACCACCAAGTTATTGGTTCCCCTCCTATCTTTGATCTTTAAGTTGAATACTTGTAAAAGAAGAATCTATTTTATGAGTCTTGGTTTTGCATCCTTCTTCGTGAGGAGGTACCTGAGAGCTGCATGGTCAAATAAAACAATTGCTCTTGTTCCTATCAAATAAGACCTGAATTTTTCTAAAGCAAAATAACTGCCAAAAGCTCTTTTCCCATGGTAAAATAATTGAGCCGAGCATAGTTCAAGGTTCAGGAAGCGTAATAAATGGCATATGGAAGCTTCCTAACATGTTGCCCTAAAACTGCTCCTACAGCATAGTCATTGGCATCACACATGTTCTCAAAATGCAATTCTTAATTTGGTGGTTAGATCATAGGAGTCAAAGTCAGGAGTTCCTTCAACTTCTCAAAAACTACCTTGCATTTGCCATCAAAATCAAAAGCCACATCTTCCTGAAGTAACCTGCATAAGGGCAATGCTATCTTCAAAAAAATCCATGATAAACCTATGATAGAAACCTACATGGCCAAGAAAAGAATGAATCTCCCATAAAATATGCTCCAAAACTATACGTTAATCCACCATGAAATGACATTTTTCCTAGTTCAATACAAGGTTTGTTTCAATGCATCTTTCAAGTACAAGTGTAAAATTATGCAAGCCTTTCTCAAAAGAATCACCATAGACACTAAAATCATTCATATAAGCCTCTATGACATTTCAACATAATCAGAGAAAATACTTACCATACACATTTGAAATGTGGCAGAAGCATTGCAAAGATCAAATGGCATGTATAAGTAGAAAAAGGTTTTGAATGGGCATATGAATGTGGATTTCTCTTAGTCCTCCAGTGCAATTACAATTTGATTGTAATCGAAATAACTATCAAGAAAGCAGTGATGAGAATGACTGGCTAACTTTTCAAGCATTTAATCAATGAATGGTAGAGGAAAGTTGTCCTTACAAGTGGCTGAATTGAGCTTTTGGTTATCAATGCAAACTAACCACCTAGTTTGAATTCGAGTGGGAACTAGTTTATTTTCTTCATTTTTCACCACGATGATCTCGGGTTTCTTTAGAACAACTTGCACTTGGCTCACCCACTTATTATCTGAAATGGGGTAGATCACCCCAACATTTGAGAGCTTTAGTATCTCCTTTCTCATGACTTCCATTATAGAAGGGTTCAACCATCATTGAGCCTCCCTCGTGGGCTTTGATCCTTCTTTAAATAGGATCCAGTGCATGCACATGGATGGACTAATGCCTTGATGTTGACAATGGTACAATCGATTGTTGTTTTATGGTCTCTGAGCACCTTGATGAGCTTTTCTTCTTGTGCCGATGTGAGATTGTTAGCAATGATGATTGGCAATGTGTCTCCCTCTCCCAACTACTTATATTTCAAATGACTCTAGAGAGGTTTCATGTCTAATGTGGGAGCCTATCTCATAGATGGCAAGAGTTTCCCACTAGTTAAAGACAATTCAAGGTAAGAAACATCTTATCTATCCTTTTTTGGCAAAGATTCCTAACTCTCCACGAATTCTTCTACTTCCTCTCTGAATGGAATATCCTGCTCTTTCTTCTTGAGATAACCTAATTGCAAGATTTTGATGATGGAAACTCCTATCCATCTTAGGTAGTTAGCTCAAATATTTCCTATGAAAAAGAATCAACCATGTCCATTGCAAAAATAGAATGCAAGTCACTAGAATACCTTATCATTTCAACTTGAAGTGGATAATTTTACATCAATTTCTATGGTAAAGGTCCCATTGTATATGTATATCTTTGTCTGAGTGGTCTTCAAGAATGGTCTCCCCAGCAAGATAGGTGTCCAATTTGGGTATTTTTCATTCTCCATTTCCAACACATAAAAAAATTTGCTCAAGAACCAATTCATTAACCTACAACAAAACATCCTCTATAACTCCTCTAGGATAGCATTAGAACGATCCGTTTGTTGTATAATAGCAATAGTTTCCTCAAGTGGCCAAAGATTTAGGGTAGCATAAATAGAATATGGCATAACATTTATAAATGCTCCTAAATCTAGCATTGCCTTTTCAAAACTTGGTGTTTCCAATGGTGCATGGGATAGTAAACATACCAGTATCCTTGCATTTTTGGTGGAATTTTCTTTTGAAGCACAACTAAAACATTTCACCCCATACTCCCCTATTAATCACCCTTCAATTTTTGCTTGTCGGTACATAATTTATTAAGAAATTTTGCGTACTGAGGTACTTGCTTAATAGCGTCTAAGAGAGGTATGTTGATTTCCACTTTGCAAAAGGTTTCCAAAATTTCCTTCTCTTGCTCATCTTTCTTGGATTTTGCAACCTGCTTGGAAATGGAGGTGAAATAACATAAGAGGGAATGTGAGGTTTTACACTTACATTGAGTGATAGAGTGTGTTGAGATTGAGGGGTGGCGCCTGCTCTTTCTTGCCCTTCTCCTTCTCATTTAACACCTTTTTTGTGTGCTTGATTGTCATTCCAATTATTTTCCTTTTCTCAAAGTCACCACACTTGCATTCTCCTTTGGATTCACCACCGTTTGGGATGGCAATTTTCCTAAGCTCTAAGCTTCTAACCGACCTACTGTTGTAGCTAATTGGCTTATTTGGTGCTCCAAATTTTGGATGCTTGTTCTTGTATCTTGCTAGAATTTCACAGTGCTAGCAGCAATGGTTTTGACAAGATCCTCCAAAGATAGACTTGTATTTTATGGAGGTGATTGTGGTCGGGCTTAGTATGGTTGTTGAACCCTTGTTAAGTGAAGCCCGATGGTGGTCGATTCATGATTGGATTAAGGGCTACCAATAACTAAAGTTTAGATAATCTTTCCATCCTTCATTATAAGTGTTCGAGTAGGGATCATATTTCCTTGGTTGTCGGGATCCTCTAATGGCGTTGGCTTACTCCGTATAACCTTCTTGTAATGTGAGGCATATGTCGGTGAATTGACCAATGGTGGAACAATTTCTATGTACCTTTGTTTGTTGCACATTTCCCATTGTCATTTGTTGAACAAGTGTTGTAAGATGTGATAGTTGTTGTTCAATGGCTGAAGAAGTGCCAATCTGATTCACTTTCTTTAGTGGTGGTTCTTAACGAGTGCCAAATTGTTGGGAGTTTACTGCCATATTTGCAATTAGAGCTCTCATAGCTTTTGGAGTTTTGTCACCTAGTGTTCCACTACTTGTCGCTTCAATCATGCTTCTATCCATCAGCATAAGACCTTCAAAGAAGTATTGGATGAGGAGTTGTTCATTAATTTGGTGATAGGGGTAGCTTGCACACAACTTCTTGAACCATTCCCAATACTCATAGAGGGACTCGCCATTGTTTTGTTGGATGCACAAATTTCTTTTCAGATGGTTGCCTTGGATATAGGGAAGTAGTTCTCAAGAAAGAGCTTATTCATTTCATTGGTGATGGAGCCATAAGGTAGGAAATGGAAAAGCTCTCAATTGGATTTGTTCGTCAGAAATTCTTGTAGGCTTTATGGTTGAGCATACTACGTGAATCTCTTTGAGATACTTCTGTAGGTCTTCATCTGCAAATCCATGGAATTTGGCAAAAGGTGGATCAGTCTGGATTTCAGCTTAAGGGCAGCTTCAAGGTTTAGATATTGAATATAAAGTGGTTGTTGGTTAAGAATTGATTCTGCCAACTCTTTGAGTGTTCGGCTGTTGTTATCTGCCCCTATCTCTTCTTGTTCTTGTTGCATTGAGTGTTTTTAATAATCATTTGATGATGATATGTCAATGTTTAAAGCTCCGTTGAACTCTGGTGGTAGACTAGGTGTTGCACATAGAGGTAACGAAGGAAAAAGGGGTGGTGGATGTAACTATGTGGCTTTGGATTTTTCTAAGAAGTGTTTGATTCTTAGAATTCTATTCTCAATGTTTTTGTTAGACATTCAAACTTGTAAAAACCTAAAAAAAAAAAAAGGAAAAACAAACAAAAACCAAAACACATAAAACTAAAATAAAACACAAAAAAAAACTGATAACAATTTAATTTAAATTTGCAATCCCTTATGACATGGCACCAAAACTCAGGCAGCGTCCCAAAGGACCCGTCAAAAGTTAAAACTTTACTGCATCTATAATGTGGTCATTATTGAGTAAAATAGCAAGTAAGGATCATTCCCGCAGAAGATTGAATTTAATTAATTTGTTAATAATTTTTTTTATATTTTTTTATAATAAAGGGGTTTTTTTTTTATTTTTTTCACTAAATTAACAAAAATTAAAATTAACAAAACAGAATAATAAATGGAATACAAAATTTAAAGGATTAAAAACAATGATAATAAAATAGGTTAAGGTTCATTCTCTACTGTTTGACAATATTTATGCAATTAATCTTAGAATTATTCTCAAATTTTCTATTGAAACTAACAACAGTAGATAGAAAAAGCTCTACTACCTTGATCCTTCCTTATAATTTGGATTTAATAAGACAAGTGCTCTATTAAACCCCTTTCTATCGAACAACTTAGGAGGAAGCTCGCTAAGTTCAATCTAATGAAAGTTTTACGCTCAGAAAAATAGGTTGATCTAGGCAATAAATGCATAGAAACTAGGTCCGTTCAATCTATGTTATGTTTTACGTCACAATCAAGTTAAGCCTCACCGTAACTGTGTGTCACAATTTGCTACTTATGGTTAAAAATGTAAGACAATTACTTATCAAGATTTCTAACATATAAATAGGCAATTTTAGAGTTTTACTTGGTTACACACCTAAATAACACTATAAAAATTAGTCAAAAACTATAAATTTAATGAAAATAAGCAATTTTAACAAGAAATTTGGAGAATAATTCGTATAATCAACTACCTAAACATGTCTAAGGCTTTAAATTCACCTTTAACCACAAATAACTTAGCTAAACATAATAAAAATTGATAACAAAAATATACATTTTGACAACATTACAAATCAAACAGATGAATTAAAAGGAAAGTTGTGAAGATCTTCAAGAACTTCTCAAGCAGCAAGCCTTTGGATCTCCTTCTTTCTCTCTTTCTTTTTCTCTTTTTATTGCTATGTTAGATCTAATTTTCGAGGTCAAAAATCATTGGTCTTTTGTTCTAAAACGATTCTTATATATTAGTAGGGTTTTTCAAAAGTAAAAATAAGTTTTGGGGCCAAAAATCTTCAAAACGCATTTGGAGGTATGGGTCGTGTGTTGGGCTGAGTGGCCGAGCAAGATTGACTACTGCAAGCCACGGCAAGCATGCTGCATAGGCGCACAACAGACACAGGTGCAAGGCTGTACGCTCACTAGTGGGGGCGCTGCTAGGCCACTAGGGTGCTCAGGGCAGGCTGCTGGGACACCAAGCGCGCACAGACCACGCCTACAGCTGCACGGGCGCACACTGCTCTCGGCTAGGAGGCCTTCTGTTGCCCTGGGGCCTCCCAAACTGGACTACAACGTGGGGGGATGTGGGCTGCAGTGTGGTTCTCGAGCCTCAACACCGTTTTTTCCTTTTTTGTCTATTTCAGCTCTGATTCTCGATTCACTTTCGTTGGACTTCAAATTGAATGCTTCACATTTTTAACTCCAAAAATCTTCATTTTTCTCCCTATGTTTATTCTTTAATATTAAAGTACCTAAAATCACAAAATAAAAATAAAACATAAGAATTACTCAAAAATTTAGACAATAAATGCAAGGAAAAATGACACAAAACATGTTGAATTATGCATTTATCAAGTGATTTATGATGATGAACGGTTGGCGAATAATTTGGAAAAAGGCTCATATGAGAGAAGAAGCATTCACGCGCGTTGCAATCTCTTCACACCAACCCAGATCGTAGGGCCAAGTATCGTCGCAGATTAGGTCTAACATATGACCCAATGCGTGATGTCCCAGTGTTAAAGAAAAAGACAATTTACAAGTGATTCACAGCTAAAGTGGACGGTGTGATAAAATGTGCTTTTGGAAGTTAAAAAAAAAGTCTTTTGCAAATGTGAAAAGGCCATCTGTGTGGCTATATAGTGAGGTATGAATTCATTTCAGCTATATTATTTGTATGTATAACCTCTCCATTTTTAATTATTACATCATTTCCCTCTTTTTTTTTTTTTTTTTGGTTTTGTAGCACATTGGTGAGATTATGTACTGCAAAAGGAAGCGACAACAAAAGTACGTAGATGTTATTGCATAAAATGTTGCTATTTTAGATAAGCCATTCACTTAGATAATCATTAGCTCTCACAAATCTAAAGAAATTGATCCTGTTTTGGTAAAATATGCTGAGAGTAAATAACCAATTAGGAAAAAGGCTTGATAGCATTGTACATGCCTCTCAATTTGAAAGACCTTCATTGGGTTGCTGTGAAAGTAGTTCTAAAATCTTGCGAGCTATATATATATATATATATATATTTATTATTATTGTAGCCTACGTAGTCATTGATAAGGATTTGCCGCTAGTCATGGACCACTTAGGGACATAATTTCAAAAATTTTAAAAGTCTATGAAGAGTTTGGGGACATAAAGAAACACGTTGATAGACCACGGCCTTTCAGACGGCCTCTTGATACTCCATAAAATACTAGGTGAGTTAAATTCAACAAAGTTTTTTTGTTCATTTGTTATTAATTTTTAATTATTGTATATTTATGAATAAACCAGATTGCACAATATACATAACTAAGTATATTGAGCTTGATATGGCGTGTCTTGGGTTTCATATTATGACGATGAACTCATTACACGATTCAGAGAAAAGATGCTACTAATATTTTCTTCAATGATTGGGATCTTTCGACTATTAATTTGTATTTATAGAAGATATAGTAACAATTATGTATTCTTATTTTGTTATTTATGTTGGACTTTCTTTTGCTATAGAAACACTTTTGAATCCACAATCACTAGGATATGGTTCGACTAAAAGAATGCTTACCTTGACATAAATAGTTTCAATTATGTAAAATTATGAAAAACTTATTCAAACTCATCCAAAACTCCTATTATAGTCACGTAGACTTGAAAAAACGTCACGACTGAGCAAAACAACACCTTGACTTAGTTTGGAGTATTCACCTCGATCCATCCAATCTTAAAGTTACAAAGAAAAAAAAAAACTTTTTGACAAGCTTATTTTATAGCTACACATATAAATAATAAGGGTGGGTCATAATTCATTGACAATTAGAACATTGATATTATATTCTAAGTAAATTGTTGTTGGGACTTCCACTACACTAAGTGTATCTCAAAATAATATATGTTAGGATATCCCATGTTAAGTATACCTTAGGAGTTTACACACTTAAAAATATATATCATTTGAATATTATGTAACCACACTAGACATTCACATCCACAAAATTTGTGACATTACAATGGCCATCACTTAAAAAATTAATTCAAACTTGTTCAAACTTATCAAAAAGTCCTATTATAGTAACCTAGATTGGGAAAAACATCACCTTGACTGAGCAAAACAACACTTCAACTTGGTTTGAACTGTTTACCTTGACCAATCCAATCTTAAAGTTATAAAAAAAAAAAAATCTAAACCTATTTTGATAAGCTTATTTTATAGCTACGCTTGACAATAATAAGGATGGGTTATAATTCATTGACATTTAGAACATTGATATTATAATCTAAGTAAATTGTTGGGACTCCCACTACAATAAGTATATCTTAAAATAATACTTGTTAGGACATCCCATGTCAAGTATCCCTTAGGAGTTTAAATGCTTAATGTGACAACCCGCCTTTTCTGGCAATCACTTTACTTTCTTAAACTCCATTTTCGTAAACAGTAATCTTACTTACTTAGTAAGAAAAATAATGAAATAATTTTTTTTTCTTAAATTTTTTTTAAAACATTCTTTGAAACATTTTTAAAAACGGTTGCGACTTTTGTCGCCATTCAAGTCGAAACCTCGCTCAACACTTGTCTTTAAAACCATATCAAATCGTTTCATAAAACTTATTGAGAAACATTTACTGAATCATTAATCAAAACTTAACTTTATGAGTTTTCGCTCAGTAAGTTCAAACATAAACTCACAAAGCATTTAAAACATGTTTTAGAAACTTTTCTCATGAAAACCTTTTTCTTAAACGTTTTTCATAAAACATTTCTAAAATGTTTCTCATAAACGTTTTCATAAAGCATTTCTGTAATGTTTTTTATAAACGCTTTCATAAAATATTTAACATAAAACAATCCTCAGATTGCTCTTCATAAACGTCATTTATGTTTTCATAAACACATAATATAAAACATTCCTTAGAATGTTTTCCATAGCATATAAATGTTTCATAAAAAAGAAAACCAGTAAAATCAAAGTGCATGTTTTCATTTATGCTCAATTTTGAATGTCAATTATGAGCATTTTATAAACATTCTTTTCTTACTTTAACTTTCTATCCTTGTTCCTTATTTTTTCTTATCTTACTTTAACTTTCTATCCTTGTTCCTTATCTTTCTTTAACCTTTAGTGTTCATACCAACATCTTTAATCATGACATCATAAATGTGATGCTTCCTTTGTGGAAGACTTAAGGCCATCGAACTTCGAGGTCATGTGCCTCACATCTAGGAGGTCCAACTTTAACTTTATTTTCATTACCTCACAACGAGGAGGCTGGTACGACACTTTCTCTTTTTCGTTACATTACCTTGTTATTAACTTTAGTGAGTATAACAAACGCAATCACATCATATGCAAACACACTTGTAATTCATAGTTTGTACTGTAAAATCTATTGCATAACAAATGCTACATAAAATGCGAACATATTTTGCAGTTCATAACTTGTACTCTAACACTTATTACATAACAAATGCAACTTATTGCATAACAAATGCATCATAAAACTTATAACTTAAACTATAAAACATTATGCATTGTCATAATGCAAAACATACTTTAAATACTTTAAATATCATAACTTGAACTTTTAAAAATATTATGCATATTAATATACAAATAGACTTTAAATGTAACGATTACAAATTCATTGCAAATCTTATTTTGTACTTTAGAATTTTTTTTCATAATAAATGCAAATATACTTTAAAAACAACTTGCATAACAATTGCGAACATATTTGCAAATCATATAAATAAGCATTTAAAAATCATTTACTTCATATTGTAGGTGAAGTCTAAACTTACCTAGATTATACTCTAACGTTCTCTATTCCGTTCCTGTCTCGTTCCTTTTTCCTTCCATTGGTCGGTTTCTGTGTCCTGATCATACGATAGTCAACTCATTAATTAACTTTCTTTTTATCAATCCACTCGATTGATAATAAAACGTAAACATTAACCATTTTTTCCTTTTAACTTGACTTGTACACTATCGGTTTACCCCTTTCCTTTCCTTAATTTTATAACCCACCGAGTAACCTTTCGTTTACTTGAACATCTCTTATTAAATCTCTAGTCACACGTGACGGTTACGTTACTTAACGTATTATAGAACATTTTTCGTCTAAGAACGTTATGCTAATTTGGAGTATTCGACTTCGCTTTGGCCGTTTTCCTACTAATGACGATTTTACCCTTAATGGGTTTTTTATTCATTTCTTAACTTAATAAAACTCATTGTTGAACTTTACCATTCCATCACCTACATATTACAGAAAAATTCCCACTAAAGAACGTTTCCCGACATCAGGCGTTTTGGGTCCGTTTTGGCCATTTTTCATAAAATAACCCCTTTGCCCTTAACTATTTTCTTCCATTATTTTCGTAACTAAACTTTAATTTCTTAAAAACTTAGCATCTATGGTACTTACTGCCTACAGTAGTGTAGGAAACCAACGTTCCCTAGTGCAAACTCAGTTTTCACACAATTTCATAGTTTTGACCTGAAATATAAAAATATTTACATTTTTGGCCCCAAAATTAAATATAATCTTTTTACACCATTAGTCCCCATTTTTCATGAGGAACATTTTTGCTCAAAGTACCATATTCAAAATCCTTTGGAAAAATGTTATTTTTGCCCTTTTAAATTTTTTTCCAATTTTAACAAATTCTTGTAAAATTAAAGTCTCTCAAACGATTGAGATTTTTGACAAACTGTTCTTAATGCATAACAGTTTCATCGAGATCTATAACTTTTGTGTTTTAACTTTTGTGAAAGTCTCACTGTACAGGGGCATTTTTGGCCATTTTTTAATTCTACTAAGAAAAAACTTTTTATTACAATTTAGTCCTTAGGACGTTTTTGTAAAAGTCCACTTCAAAATTGCATATCTACCCCTACAAAAACCGTTTCATCCTTTATTTAAATCATTATCGTGCTCAAACATCTTTTTTTATTAAGACTAACATCAAAATTACCAAAATAAAACTTTTTGTAAAAACTAACATTTTACACCATAAACTAAAATTCACAACTTCAACATGCCAAACATCACATATCCATGAAATTTCATCAAATACATACTCAAGAACCCACATAGGTTCAAAGGAATAAAAATCAAAACAAAAATTACAAAATTTCAAAACTTTGAAATTCAAAACTTACCCAAATAACTCTCTTTTGATTTCTAACCTTCTAAGGCTCCTTGAACTCCTTTCTAGGCTTCATTTTCATGCAAAAACACCATGAATTAATTTCCCCCTTAACCCATGAAAAATCCCTTGAAAACTTGCTAAAAAGTTTGGGATTTTACCTTAAGTCTTGTAAAAAATCCTTGAGCTTTGCTTCTAAAACTTGTTTGGGGTTATTTTCGCAAAGTGTGGGGCTGAGAAATTTTTTTGAGAGGCTACCTATGGCTGCCGAACATGGGAGGAAGAAAGAAATTAAATTAAATTAAATTTTTTTGATAATTTTGCAATAAATGCTTGCTTATCCCATTTTGATGACTCATGGTCATCCATAAGGATACCCTAGGTGGTGACATGCTATTGGGCCACATTTCTAAGCTTGGTGGCCCAATCAAATTCGGTTGGGTGTCCACTTTGTGGGGCCCAAAAATTTACAATGTGTAATTTTTCACCACACAGTATTTTTCCTATACTACCGTGGTAAAATCAGTGCAAAAATATATTCCTAGATTGTATAAAATATTTTACTTGCCTCTAGTTTATTTTTGGAGGCCAAACATAACATTTTCCAGATCTATGTTTTTACTTAGTAGTATTCTTTTTACATTGCTTTAACTTAAACAGTCCAATTTCTATATTACATGACCTTAAACAATCTAATTCTTACACTGCATTATTCTAATACTGTATAATTTTTCATATTATTATACAGTATTTTTCCTTAAACTGTACTTTTCGTCTTAATATAATCCTTAACTTAATGTATTTTTAATGTATTGAAAATACCGGGGTGTTACACTTAAAATATGTATTATTTGAATGCTATGTAACCACACTAGACATTCACTTTCACAAAGTTTATGACATTATTATGCCCCTTACTTAAGAAATTATGTAAAACTTATTCAACCTTATCAAAAATTCTTTTTATAGTCATCTAGATTGGGAAAAACGTCACCTCAATGAGCAAAACAACACCTCGACTTTGTTTGTAGTGTTAAACTCGACTCATCTAATCGTAAAAAAAAAGCGTATTTTTACAATATTATTATTTTATAGCTACGCTTACAATAATTGATAATTTTCAAAAACATTTCATATAACGGAAAATCATCATATGAAATTCATGCATAATTGAATCCATATTGTTATACATTCAAAAACTACACTAAATTCATAAAGCAATATACTATCTTTAATATTTCATTGGCATCATTAAAAGAGGACAACATTTTTTGTAATGGCCCTCTTGTCCGCATGACCCACATCTCCTTTCCGCTTTTTGTTTCTCTCTCCCTCCGAAGGCGTTGTTTTCTTCTTCTTGCTCCATTTTCCTTCTGTTTTCAACTTTAGTGGCAGTACCTTTATTAACTCAGTGTCTTCAGGAATATATTATTCAGCTGAGGAAGGCACTGAGTAAATGACCTTGGCATATGCCAACAACCAAGTGACGGTCTTGTAGTAATGAGCGCACAATGAATCTATAGAAATTTGGCTTTTTCCAACGATGCTAAGGCATGTGCACAAGGAAGACTATCAATGTCAAACACACGACATCCAAAACTCTTTTGGCGTATGTTAACCACCGCATCATTGTTCCCTCCCTTCACATCGAACTCAAAGGAGTTAAGTTCATGAGAAATCATTTCCCATGACTTAATGAACCTATGACATAGGATTTCCTCTACCTTTAGAGTAAAAGTTTTTATGCAATATTCTAATTTTTTACGGTCCTCATTGAACCAATTAGAGACCAACCCTTGAACCTTATCTAGCAAGGTAATAATAGGATATTCTCTAGCCTTTCTCAATGTTGCACTGATTGAGTTAGCACCATTGGCGGCATGATGTTGCATCTAGAACCTGTAAAGTGAACCCTTAACTATTTTTTAACATCAATCTTCTTCTCAAGATAATTGGCTGCTATTGATTGCCTACTCTTCAACTCATTATAGAGGTGATTGAAATCTAAAACTTTATATGCATTTGCAGTTCTCTTAAAAAGATCAAGGACATCACCATGACAATAAAGTGCTTTGATATTTTGACCAATATGTCACCAACAATCCCCACTACCTTGATGATGCTTTGATTCTTATCCAAAAAAAAGACCAACTCATCATCATCTGGTATAAGCTCCTTAAGCTTTATAGAGAACCATGTCCACAAATCATCATTCTCTGAGTCAACCACGACCCAAGCAATAGGATATTGATGATAGTTACCATCTTGTACTACAGCAACAAGAATCGTACCCTTGTATTTGATTTTTAAAAATGTACCATCCTCTACAATAACTTTCGTCATGCAAAAAATCCATTAATGCAAGGATGATTGGCCAAGAAGAGGTATTTAAACGTGCCATTTTCATCCACCTCTAAATGCGTAAATAAGCTGGGAATAATTCAAAACTCAACTCTGGAGAACTCCTGAGAAGATTGTGAGCAATCTGTTTGCCTTTCCAACCTTTCCAACAAGAAATTTTCATTTTTTGATTTTGCATCATTGTCATAATTGATTTTGGGGCGACCTTGAAACTTTTCTGTTAACATATCCCCAACGACTGCAGCACTCGGTGGCACCTATTCTGATGTCTTATGGAGCAAGTATGTGTGTTATTTTATGTTGGGATGGAGAAGTAATCTGCGTTAATTATTTTCACTACTCACACTCTCCAGTTGCAATCTTTATCAATGTATTTCACCACGTATAAAGTCTTTGTAGATTTGCTCACTGACATTTCAAAACAAGCATCAATTGCAATATCTAGTAACTTTTTTGCACCTCAAACTTGATCCTAAATTGTTGATCGATTTTCAAATTTGAACTATCTGTGAAACTATAAGAAGAGGTCATAGGGTTAATATTGAGTGGCTCGTCGTCATCAACATCACCAAAAGCTAGCTATTGTGATTGTGGAGATTGTGGACTCAGAGATAATGTTGCTGTCTCTTTGTTGTTTGGCTCTACCATCGACCCATCTAAATTTACCCCAATATCGCCTGGTGATGAAACACAATCACAAATATCTTGCACTATGAAATCTCTGTCAAAATACTCATCATGTAACTACCCTTCATGTTGGCCTTCACCCTATTCCTCTTCTATATTATCACAATCTTTATTTTGCCACTCTTTGAGGCCTTTGTTAATTCCCTCCTTTCTAATGAACTCCACGCGCAATGTCCCCCGACTACCTTGCTCACCACGGTCCAAGAGATAACCAGCAAGACATACATCATCTTTAATGACAAGAGGCGGTATCTTGACCCATGAATTTGGTATATAATTCAAATTTAGGTCAATCTCATTTCAATCCACGCTGAGCCTTTTATATAATTTCTCCACATGCTCTACTATCGTTATACTTTTCTTGTCAATAATGTTGCATGTGGGACGATTATTCTTTCAGCACCATTGGCAGGACCTTAGCCTATTCTTCCATTCTTTATCTTATTAAATACAGATGACCATATTATCCTTCATCCTACGACAAAAAGTTAAAAAAAAAAGTTATTAATAATTTGAAAAGATGTTAAAAAAAATAATAATGACTTCCTTGACTGCTAATACCTAATATCAACTGCTCATATATTCACTAAACTGCTATCAATTGAGGTCCTTCTACTAAGCATATTATGAATATTTCCCACACAATGTGTTCATAATTTAAAAATAAATTTGGAATCATAAAGTTTAATCTAAAATTGTAACATGTTACAAAAAAACAAAACAATAATGCCACCTTGACTGTTAACGCTGAACCTCGGCAGGTGTTATACGCATACCATGATTGGTCACCAATCGAAGTCGAATTGTTTATATTTGACCTCTGTTTACTTTTTAAAAATCACAGATCCGAGGTTTAATTCTCATACATTTTGCGTTTTGTTCATCTCAACCTCTAATAAGTATGAAAAATCCTATTTTAATCAAGATTGTTTATCCAAGAAAACAAACTAACACAAAGATTTAACTTATCTTCAAAAACCTTGATTCATTTCTTTCCCAAAGTTCTGAGCGTGAATATGTTGCAAAGAGCTGCTACTTACTGGAAATGCTCAAAAAACACCTAAAGGAACGTGAAAGTTGAACATTGCGGCCGAAGGAGGAAGAGGAAAGAAATGGTTTTTTTTTTTTTCCAATAGTTTTATATCTCTTTTTTTTCCGAATTTTTTTACCCATATCTCTTTTAATATTTTTAATCCATGGAGGAGTAATTTAGGATAAGAGATGTTTTTTTCATAAAGATAAGGTTAGTCACCACATCTTTCGTTTTAGCATGATAGAAAACTAAAATGTTTACCATTTAAAGTCATATTTTTAATTGTCCCCTATTCCACCCAAGTCTTATAAATTGAACTCTCTAGGATATTGTCGGGGTCTTTTGGCATATCAAAGGAGCAGCTAAAGGAGAGATATTCCTAGAGAGACGAAGACAGTGGATTCATGAAGGATTGGAGTTGATGTCAAGGGCTAGAATGGACAGTAGGCATTGTAGATAGAAGAAAACAACAGGGTGGTGGAATCAGTAAGTATTCCAGAGGTTTGTTCTACAAAATTATTTAATTAAAACTAATTTTTTACTACAATATTAAAATTCTCAGTTGGAACTGGCAGATTTGTGGGTGGTAGATCTGATTTCATGCATTAACTGATAATTTCCTTTAATAAAAAATGCTAGTGATTTTCGAGCTTGGTATCTGGTCTCTTCACAATACAGTGGAATACAAATGAGTGTACCATGCAACTGCTCACCAGCAAATATTGATGTATTAAATGTCATAAGAACCTTCAAGTCAGATACAAATCATTCATCAAAATCAAACAGGTGAGGAACATTAACCTAAACTTGTGGCTTAAACTAGAATTTTGGTATGAGCATCTGAGATTTCTTGTTTATAAAATCAACTTTTGGTTCAGAATTAGCACCTTTTTCCTGCAGTAGCTATGCTTGCTTTCGCTATAGCTTGAATGTAGGTAAGAAGTTAATTAGAGCCTTGAGAGATTTTTTTTTTTTTTTTTTTTGGAGTGCCAAGGGATTTCTAATTTGGTTCCAAACAAATTGTAAAATAAATTGAGAGAAATTAAGGGAATATGCCCTCCTGACCTCCTTTCTTTAGTTTTGGATTCCCTTCACGCCCTTTTAACTTGATTTTAAAGGGAAAAGGAGTAATATGAATCTAAAATTATTAGAGAAGAGGCATTAATTATTTTTTAGTTATTGCATTTGATTGCTCTCCTCAACCAATTCTTCAAAGACATCTTTAATATGATGAGAATGTTGAATATTCTCTCTTTTCACTAAAAATGCTTCTTCTTTTTTTTTAATTTGTTTTGTATAATGAGTTATAGCGGCAGCCAGCAGGGAACTAAGCTACGTACTGTATCTGCACTCGACACACATACACGTATATTCATACATGTATATTTACAAGTTTTTACATTACCATAAATCCTAACATACCCAAAATAAATTTTCTCTCGTTTTCATCTCATTGTTCATTCATTATGTATAGTTTTCAATGTAAAGCTTTTTTAAATTAAACAAACAAAATTAAGTGCGATTGAGAACTAAAAGAGAAGCTTTATTTTGAGACTTTGAAACCCTAAATAGCAGTGAACACAATTAGCAGAAATTATAAATACCCAAACAAACAAAATTGATCCGCGGATCCTAATTACATGGAATACAAAAAAAATGCTCCCTAAAGTAAATAACAATGAAGAAAGAATCTTAAAAAAATATCATGAATTTAACCTCAACGAAAAAAAAAAAAAAGTATAAACCGCTCTAAAATCTGATCCATTGAGCGAGATTGCTCAAAAAAAAAAAGTCAAGCAAAAAGGGACTGTAAGAACTGCAAATCCAAAGCCAAAGCGACTCTTCTTCCCCTCTCTTCAGGTTGTCCTTCAACGCCAACAATTCTTCAGAGTCCACATTCAGAAGTTGGTTTAAGTACGACAGTCCAACGTCGTCGTTTTTAGAAGAACAACCAACTACATCACCGTCATCGCTGACGCTCTGCGTCGCTGTCGTCTGATCAGTCATTGAAGTTCCGACGTCTTCCCCCGAAGGGTGAAGAACTTCTCAACGACGGACTCGAACGATGGATATCCGAAGACGTAGGGACGGCCGGCCTGAGAGAGGAGGAGAACGGCGGCCTGAGCCTTGTTGAAGAGGCCATTTCGCCGCTTAGAGAAGCTCACCATTCTGTTCTGATCGTTGTCGATCCTCTCCATCTGAATCTTCCGCTTTCCCATTGTTCCCTGATGATGATGATGAAGTCTGGGATAGAGATTTTCTCGGGAGTTTTTTTTTTCTTTTTTTTTTTTTTGGCTCTGCCAGTTAAGAATGTTGGACAGCTTTCTTTCTCCGGCGCGTTTTGGTGGGAATTATTTTTCCCTCTGTTTTCTGGGTGAGTATGAGAAATTGGGATTAAGAAATATGACCGTTGGAGATTGTGAACTTAAAGTCAAGACTTAGCTTAACATTGAAGCGTAACAGAGACCTAACGGTCATCTCTTCTAGTTCTCGCGCCACCTAATTCTGATTTTCCCGCCATTTAACGGCCATTTCTTTTCTTGTTTTCAGATCATCTCAATTTGAATATTGTAAATTGAGATGTTGATTTTTACTCCGTTGATTAATGAGAAAAGTCTATATTTATATAATATGGCCATACCATATCTTAAAATGAGCTGATAGACATGTGTCCTTGCTCTTTTTTAAAACTTTTTCACTTTTTTTGTTTTATTTTCTCCTCTATTTTTTTGGTTGTTCTTTAATTCTTTTTCATCTTTTTATATTGACATTTCTTATCTTTTTTTTCTTTTTATCTTCTTTTTCCCTTTTTTTTTTTTGTTTTGTCCTCTTTCTTTTTATTTGTGTTTTTGACGCTTTAGATCTTCGTATCAAAAATTTTACAAGAATATCTTTATATAAAAAAACAAAAACACGTAAGGGGCTCATCATTAGTATGTTATAAAATACTACCTTTTTTTTTCTCTCTTTCAGTAAATTTCCGATATTATTGATTCACTAAAAAACTGATTGACAAAATCTGGTTTTTCATTTTTGGATTTTTTTTTCGAATACTTTTGTTTCTATTATTTTTATTTTGTTTCTCTCACAACTCTTGCAAGCCATCTCCATGCTACAATTTATCCAAAACTTAACAGTCTATAATAAGAGCGGTCAAAACTGTATATTTCAAAAACTTCAAGGTAGCTAGATGTCTTAGAGTGAATATCATGAGCAAACTGAGATAAGTGCACATCCTTAGATGTCAGAAGTATAAATAACCCTTTTTTTGTTGAGATTGAGAGGTTTAGATTTACATTGCATACAAAAGCTTAGGGAAAAAAAAAAAGATAGGAAGAAGAAGAAAGAAAGAAAGAAAGAAAGAAAGAAAGAAAGAAAGAAAGAAATGCAAATTTGATTATTAAGGGGAAAAAAATATGAGTTGGTGGCTACATACATAGTCTAATAGTAAACTATAAATCCACAATTTTGTCTTTCAATTTGAGGTTAGAGTTTGAATCATCCCAATCACATATAAATAAATTAGGTTAATGGATTAATTTAGTGTTAACCCACCTGATATGGATGTGAACGAAGTTGAAATCAGTTCCAACCTATTTAACTCGATTCACATGTGCCTGGCACGTTGCAAGGCTTGGCCAATGAACAAGGTTGATTATGAGGGCCCTTGCAATGAGAAGATCATGAGCTGTCTCTTAGGAGATTAGAGATGTCAGTTTGGGCCAATCCAAGCAAGACGGCCTGGGGCCCATCTCGACCAGCCCTACTGGCTTTAACAACCAAACTAAGCCAAAATATAACCAGGTTACTTAATTATTTGAAATTGTAATGGGAAAAAATTCTATTACTTTTCTAGTGTTTATTTAAACTTAGAAATCTTATTCAATATAATTATTAAAATATCTATTTTACATAACTAATAGCTATTAAATAATAACATTTGAATTTAAAAATTTAAATAAATATGGTTTTTATATCCTTTGATAGGGAATCAATACCAAAGTGTGTGAGAAGATTGGTATTCTATTTGTTCATTCCCTATATTACATAGAGCTCACAAAACTCACATTAATGATGTTGTAAGTAAACACATTATTTGAAGAGAAAGGGATTCACTCTTTTCTTTTTCTTTTCCCTTTGATGCAAAGTAAACATGTCCTAAATCTCAGAAAGAGGAGAGAGACAAATTTGGAAAGAGAGAGAAAAAGAAGGGGAAAAACAAAAATACAATCATAAATTAGATTAAATTAAGGTATTTTTATCTATAGAATTATTTAACTAGATAACTAGATTGATATATGATATTCACTAAGATGTTAAAGTATACTTAACATTTGCTAATAGCTTTCTAAATCAGACATTTCTTACAATTTCTCATGAAAAAGAGAGGAGTTTGGTTCTATTGAAGCCAAGTAGTTTTGGCTAGATTCAAATAACATTTAAAAACATATTTCACATATTATAGATAGGGTTGCACAAAAACCGCCCCACGCACGCCACCCACCCCACCTGCTCGTCAATGTTGGATCCACATTATCAATCCACCTAGGTGGGCGAGTGGCGGCTTGGCGATTCTAACGGCGGGTTCGACCTGACCCGTCCGCCATTTTTTTATCTTTTTCTTATATAAATATATGTATATAAGAACATTATTTCACTTTTTTTCCAAAATACATAGAAACAAGCAAGTGTTGTGATCTTTCCCTTCCAAGATAAGACATGTGAGCTCTAAGATGGTTGTTATGATTTAGTAAGGTAAAATAAGACTCTTCCCCAATTTGTGTGGAATTTTTTTTCCTTTGTCGGATTGATTTAAAAAAATAATAAAACAAAATAACTCTTTGTTAAAAATTATATGAACATTTTCTTTTTTGGATTCTCTATTTAAATTCAATGAATTAGTGACCAAGTGTTGTCTCATATTATTTCTACAAATTAAAGAGTATTTTTTAATTTCTACTCTTTTTTAACTAGTGTGATATACTAATTACTATGAAAAAAATAACACTGATTTTTGTATTGGAGCAAAAAGAAAACCTTTGCTTTCATTTTTTTAACAATTTTTTTTTTATTATTATTATTTTTTTTTTTTTTTTGCAGAAGACACAAAAAATGAGATATTTATGGCAGATGCCACAAAACTAAACGATGGATCGATTTCTGCTATACAATGTAAAACTATTGAATATTCTGCCTCATTCATTTAAAAAAAATTTAACCACGTAGACGATTTTACCCTTTAAGGCCATGATTTTAAAGAGCCAAAAAAAATAATTGGTCTAACTTCAGAGGCCCAACCCGCAAAACCCACCCGCCCTGCCCATAGTTCCATGGGTGATCTACGACTTGCCGTTCTACCAACCGGCCAATAATTACAAAAAAAAAAAAAAAAAAAAAAAAAAAAAAGAGAGAAAAAAAAGCCAACATGCCCCTGCCTGAAAACCGTCAACCCTCTATCGTGTTTGCCACTTACAGAGCTCAATTCACCCAAAAAAAGAAAAAAAAAGTTATTACAAAAAACTGAATTTTTTTGTCGTCTTTCTGGGAAAAAAGTTTGTTCGTATAAAATGTGTAAACATTTTTGGTAAATGAGAACTAGTCTATGATTTTAAATTTTCTTTTCGTCACATTAGTTAAACTTATAAGCCCATAATCCAATTGTGTTCCAACTGTTCTTGGATGGTAGCCCTCTCGAAGTTGACTAATTAGGATCAACTCTCTCAATTAATAAATCCCTTTGACAAATAAATAAATAAATAAATAAATTTATTTATTTAAAGCAAGGTAAATAAACAAAGGACTGGCACAAAAGCTCCAAACGAAGAAAACAAAAACCACAGATCTTCTCTTTCCTTAAGTTGCTAACCTGTCAATTTCTAATCAGTTTTTTCAAATGATTACGTGCGTTGCTCTCTTGGGTTTTAGGACCCAACACAAGAAATTAATAGCAGAAAAAAACAACAATAGAAACGGTTGGTTAAGATTTCGCTCTGGTTTTGCTTTAGTTTATTGGTTTCTCAAGTGATTGGTATGAAACTTTTTTTTTGTTTTTTTTTTTTATTTTTCTTTAAGAAATGAAAATTTCAAATTTGCTAATTCCTGTTTTAGTTAACTTCAGAAACATATATAAATTCTGTATGCTCATTGCTTTACCAAATCTGATAATGAAGTCTAAAATAAGCATCACATACTCTTAATCAATTTGTCCCAATTGTATGCTCCTACCTACCCTTTTAAAATAGATTGAAATTCCACAATTATGACTTTTCACCTAAAGTTGAGATCCTGTTGTCCCCAAATCTAAAAAATAGAAACAATTATTAAGTAAAACTAAGGGAATTCTTATGGTAGGGAATGTCATTTTCCCTACTGAGTAGGAACATTTTTTTAGCGGTTAAATTAACTTTTTAATAGTCTGATTTATAATTAATTTAATTATATGTTAAATGATGTAAGATTTTAATGTAAACACCTACAAATCAAATTGTTTAAATATTAATCTAATGAGTAAAACAATAATTTCTATCAATTAGGAGTAATAAAAACAAAAAAAAAATCACTTAGAACCTAAAATTAATAATAAAAAGATTTTTTTTCGTGATTTATGCTTTAGTACTTCTTATGCAGTTAGAAAATTTGGACCGGAAATAAGAATGTGGAATATATAGTCTACATCACTAGTAAAGACAAAAGATTAGATGACGATTTGGCTAATCGTTGTCTTATTCACTATTATAGTATGTGATATACATTAGACGATGGTCTTTACTGCCATCGACAGTCGTCTAATGTGTATGTGGATGTCCAAATTGTATTATATTAGATGATGGTGTCTAATATTTGTTTTGTTGTTCTACATAAGACGATGGTTTCTTTAATAAACCATTGTCTAATATCTTACACTAGCCAAAATAAGACCAGATTAAACCGTCCTCTACTCACAGATGGTCTTCCCGTATTCAATCTGTTATTATTGGCCTCACAACTCACTGATGACATAAAGAAATATTTTATAAAAAACTAAAAATAACAAAATTTAACAAAATATAAGAATTCAATTGAATGTATGGCTTACATGCTTATGTATTGTGCTAAATATTCTCCCTATTTGTCAATCACCACACTCGTATGCTCATTTTTTGGCTTGTCATGTCTTGTGTCATGTAGCACGCTGAAATTAATTAGGTGTAAGTAGTGTATTAAAAATAGTGAATTAGTGTGATGCGATTTGAATTTAATTCAGCTATCGTGTGTATTTATACATTGATATCACTTTTAATTATTTTTTATTACTTTAAATTGTTAATTTGGTTTTTGAAACTAAACAATTTGCCAAATATCTAAAATGTCCTTTTTCTTGAAAACCATGTGTTGGACATGGTATTTTACCAAACTAACCTCCTTCCCCTTTATTTAAACCCTCTCTCTCTTTCTCTCTCTCGTTCTCTCTGTCATTTCCAGCTCTCTCCCTCTCTCTTTCTCTTCCTTCACTCGCTGCTCTCTCCCTCCTTTCTCTCTCAAATTCAATTTTTAAATTCAAGCTTTGGTTTTCAATAAATTGGGAGCTAAGAAGCAAGATTTAACGTCCAGAAATGCAAATCAAAGCTCAGATTCAAGGTTAGATTTGTTTTTCTAAAACTTTAAATTTTTGTTTTGAAATTTCCACAAATGTTCCAATCCGAGTTTTGTGAGCTTAGGAAACCTTGAACCCAAGTTATAGAATCTCAACATCTAAAAGCTAGGCTTGGATTGATGACAAATGGATTTAAACCAAGTTTTGCTATTTTCCTCCATTTTTCTCATTTTTAGATTTTATTGAAATTTGATATGCAAATATTGTTTAAAGTTGTTTTAAAGTATTTAAGTATGTTTTTCTATCATCTATGAACGTTTTCTATGCCTAGGAATTGAAAAAAATAAGCAAAAATGAGATTTGGGCTCGGGGAGGCCGAGACCCGAGTTTAGAACTTTCTAGACTTTTCTAGCTTGACAGACTGATGGTTGAGCATCGGCAGGCCAGACTCATTCGTTCGGCAGGCCAAACCTGGGATTAGTTTGGCCGGCCGGACCTGCGCGTCCGATAGACCTAATTGTGAAGTTCAGCAGGCCGGTCTAGGAAGTCTGGTAGGCTGATCGGATTTTTGTGGGAATTGATGTTTTTCATCCGTTTTTACTGTTTAAAGCATAACTGGCACACTAAGACACCACAGATTCATGTAGTGAAGTAAGATAAGTCTAAGTTAGATATTAATGAACTTAGTCTCTATTTAAGGTTGTTCGTGGTTCCGTGAAGCTTATGTAAGGCAGGTCAAAACTGCGGTGTTGAGCATCAGTGCAGGACATCGAGATAGGACTTCTACCCCTTTTCTTCGGTAGCCAAGTTTTAAAATGGTTTTGGCCTTAAAGGTTCTTTTAAAATGATTTCACTAAATTACAAATGTTTTAAATATTTTCAAAGGGGGCCTTCGACCACAAAAAGGTTTCTTGACAAATGATTTATTCTAATTTGATTTTTAAGGAATCGTTTAAAAATGAGTTTCTTAGCATTTTCATTACTTGTCTAAGAATAAAAGATCATAATGAATCAAATAATGAACGAAATGAGAATATCCGGTAAAATGGAACAAGATAATGATAAGACACCAGATGTGTCGACTAGCATCGTTTGGAATGATAGACTATAGCATGATGCCATATACAGAGATCGGGTCGTGGGAAGCGTGACCTTGGGGACAGATCCTAAAACCTAGCTCGGCCACTTCAGTAGTGATTCATATGGCTTTGCCAGAAACATATAATGAGACTGATTATGGGTGAATAAATGACTAAATAGTATGAGTAAATTTATTGAGCTTCATTGAGTCATTTGTTTATTTATTTATTTACCTTGTTTGATAGTTTTGTTTAAAAATGAAATTTATATGTTAAAATTTAATGTTTTCAAAAACTTAGTCCTATTAAGCCTTCCGCTCACTTTTCTTTCTTTGTTTTGAAAACCTTTTTTCCTAGGTGTATTGCAACTTAGAACTGATTATGAGACAATTGGGCAACATGTAAGTTGTAGAAATCCTGCTTAGGTTGTCTCTTTATGTAAGTCAAGGCATGTATTATTTAAATTTTATTTCTTATAGTGGACTAAGATTTGTCAACACCATGTGTGTGTACTAATGTGGGTCCAGTGGGGTCCGGCTTATGTTTATCTGTCTTTATTATTTCAGTTTTGATTAACTGTTTCAAAATAACAATATTTATTTTCAAAAGTTTTAAACCATCATGATTTTCAAAATAACCCAACTTACTTAATTGGTGCTTTTAATAAAAAAACTGCTTTAATTAACTTAATTAATCTACCACATCACTACCCGTACTCAAGGGCATGACAGAATAGTATCAGAACCATAGGTTATGAACCTTAGGAATTATGCACACATAGGTACGACAATGAAAAGCCTTTGGCAACCCAATTTTGTTTTTAGAATTGAGATAATGGCGCCTAAGCATCATCCAACTGTGGCTGACGTAAGTCTTACAAATGAAGGATGTATGATAGGAGCTACGTTTGCTGCTTTTTGACAAATGGTAGTGAGGGTTAGATCTAGCAGTTCTAAGGCAAGTTGCCGACATGAGTCCCATAAGGAGCCTAGGCATATGTTTATCCCGACTTTCAATGGAAATAGGAGCCCATAGGTACCTGAATATCAGTCAAACTCAGTAGTGAAGCATACGATAACCTCGGTGAACTAGTAGTGTATAAAGTGGAACCTGTAGCCCATAAGTTGGCAAGCTGTGCTAACACCTAGTGGAAGTAAGCAAAATGTCCAGTGAATGATAGGAATATCGACGGGCAAAGATTCGAGGAGTTATTCTGTGAACGTTTTTTTTGCAGGAATGCAAGGATTAAAGGATCATCGAATTCTACTAGTTGGAATAGGTAACCAAACGGTTCAGGAATACGAGGTAAAGTTTGCTGAGCTGTCAGTTTGCTTCGTTCATCATGGCTTCTAAACATGAAAGTGTATCAAGTTCAGCAACAGGTGGTCTTGTGACTTCAAAATTTTGGTAGGTTAAGTCATCTGTTCTATCAGTAGGAAGAGATCACGCTCTCTACTGTGAGGATCAGGCAAGAACATCAGGAGGACCTCAGCGGAGTAACAAAAGAAATAGTGATCACCAAGCTCGGGTGAGAAATCAACATTGGTAACGATAGTAGTGGGAGCAGTAGTTCATCTAGAAGCAAATGAAGTGACCCTTGCCACTTTTGCTAGCAACCGAGAAGCATCAGGAGAAGCTGCCCAATAAGGAATGCTCGATAGGGATCTCAGACCGTTGAAGGTGCAATCTGTCAGCCTCACCTTCAGTCTTTATCTCCACCTCAACAACTTCCTCAGCTTTAGCTTTATTAGTTTTCTCCATAGCAGTATCAGTCGATGAACCCACGGCGTAGTAGCGCTAGCAGACTCCAGTTTGAGTTCACACCATGACTTCAGGAAGTTTGGATGCTCAAACTAGCAACGTGAGAGTCGACGGTACAGTTTTGGTTTCTTAGTCTTTATTTTGGTTCTCTTTGACATTGGTGTGATCCATTCTCTCATTTTGAGTTTATTTGTGCATGCCTTGGAATTAGAAATAGGGGAATTTGATGAACCCTTGATAATTACCTCACTCTTGGGGTGGGTCTGTGTGTGAACCATGTATGTGTAAACTTGGAAAAAGAATGATTGAGGATGAGACTTTGGAAGGTAATTTGATTATAATCCCCATGAGTACTTATGATGTGATCTTAGAAATAGACTGATCATCCAGGAGTACATGACTGTAGGTTGTCACCTTATAGAGGTAACCTTAGTGATCGATAGGGGAAACAATGATCATTTACCTGGGTGATAATGATCAGGTACTGAGTGATCGACTCATGAAAACTTGTCTAGGCGTACGAGAAAATTTAGCATGCTATATATATATATATATGTATATACTTCTTTTAGATCTAGAAGAAGAGTTTAATACCGTAAGAAGAAATGTAGCACATCGATGGCTAATGAGTTTGACGATATCTTCCTCGACAAATTCTTCGGATTAGCATCACATTAGGAAACCAAGTTTGGCATCGAATTATTTCTAGGGTCGTTTTAGTTTCCATAGCATCGTATCGATTGGCACCTGCATAAATGAAGAAATTAAGAGAACAGTTTTAGGAACTTACAGATAAAGGATATATTCAAGATGGCATGGGATGCACTAATTTTTTTCACCAAGAGACATGATCGTACTTTCAGGTTGTGCATTGATTATTGAAAGCTGAAATTGGGTCACTATGAGGAATAAGTACCCACTGCCTAGGATCGATGGGTTGTCTAGTTGGTTAGGAGGTCCCTAATATTTTCCAAGAATGGATTTGCAATCCAGATAGCACCAACTGTATACCAAGAAGGCTAAGCTTTTGGCGTGTATCATCTCTGAGCTGGGTGTCGCGGTAGATTTGTCCAGGGTGGAGGCTATAGTACAGTGGGAATGATCGAAGATCGTGGCCAAGCTTTGCAACTTTTGGGACTTTTCAAGTGCTGTAAAAAGTTCATGAAGGATTTTTCAAAAATAGCAACTCCATTGACACGAATGATCAGGAAAGTATCAGGTTTGAATGAGGTGAGGAATGCAGATGCATTTTCCCAAGAGTTGAGGAATCGATCAACTACCACTTTTGTGTTGATTATATTTAGCAGTGACGAGTTTTATGAGGCCTACACTAATGCGAGTTGGATGAGTTGTGACTTATGGATTGTGATAGCTAAGGTCTCACAAGCAGGATTACCCTATACATGATTTAAAGTTGGCTTAGTGATTTAGGCTTTGGGGGATCTAGAGACGCTACTTAGATAGAGCAATATTTCAAGTTTTCTTGGGTCATAAGAGCTTAAGGTATTCGTTCACTCGAGGGATTTAAATTTGAGGCAACAAATATAGATGGAATATATGGAAGACCAAGATTTTCTACTACAGTATCATCTGGGTAAGACCAACGTGGTTGTAGATGCACTTAGCATAAAGTCTTCGAGGATTCTAGCATGCCTGGCATCAAAAGATTAGAGAAGAGATTCTACCGTAAACAAGTACAGGCTATACCATAAAGACCTCGATCAAGTACCAGAGTATCATGTGGGATTGGCTTCAACACTTGTTTAGGTGATAAAGCAGACTCAATGGTGGGACCAACATCTTCAGGGGACGTGGATGTGAACACAAAATTTGGAGTAGTTTGAAGAATAAAGGGTTCCTGCAGATGGTTCGTTGCAAACTTCAAGGACGTCTGGCAGTGTCTGCAATTGAGGAAAATGGCAAAGGCTTTGATGGGCGAAACCTTCAAGTCTTAGTTCACTATTCATCTAGTGGGCACAAAAATTTATCACTATTTGAAGGGGCAATATTGGTGGAGAGATACGAAGGAAGATGTTCAAGAGTACGTGGCTTGTCTCAAGATAGCAGTTGAACATCAGAAGCCCGCTAGTTAGCTTTAGCCATTACCCATTCCAGGGTGGAGATAGGAGCATGTTGTGATGGATTTCCTCATCAGGTTACTGAGGACGGAGCAAAGGCATGATGCGATTTGGGTCGTCGTTGATGGTCAACGAAATCGGTGCATTTGATTTCCTACCTTTAGGTTGTCGTGTTCGAGACAAGTCCTTGGAGGAGCTTTCATGAAGCTTTGGGCACAGACTTGGATTTCAACATGTCTTTTCATCCTCGGACCGATGGGTAGCCCAAATGAGTCGTTCATATCCTCGAGGATACGTTAAGCATGTGTGTCTTAGATTTTGGCAAAATTTGCATACAATGATAGTTATCAAGCAAGCATCGGGGTGGCACCGTTCAAAGCACCATATGGACGACTATGTTGAGCGCCAATGAGTCGGGCAAACTAGAAGACAAGATCATTATTGGACCCGAAGAAAATCGTGACAGTAATGAAAAAGGTTACCGTGATTTGTGAATGGTTGAGAGCTGCTTAGAGTAGGTGGAAGAGTTATGCGAATAGGAGACGCTAAACTCTAGGATTCAAAGTAAAAGATTTCATTTTCTTAAAGGTTTCACCGTGAAGGTGAGTTTCACGTTTCGGTGTGGGTTAGGATTTTGCACCGAAGTGTGTCAAATTATTCGAGATTTTGAAGTGATCGCATATCGTCTTGATCTTCCAGTCGAACTCTATCATGTTCATGTTGTGTTTCACGTGTCGATGCTTTGGAAATGTCTATTCAAACCAAGCAAGATCGTCTTGATTCATGAAGTGCGGATTCAGGAAGACATGACCTACTAAGGGGTGTCGGTTTAGAATAACGATTGAAAAGTGATAGATTTGTGATGCCATGAAATTCCATTAGTGCAAATGGTGTGCCAACACCACAAGGCTAATGAGGCCACTAGGGAATTAGTGTCAACTACGCGGGAGTTGTATCCGTATTTATTTCATTTTAAGGTTAATTTTTGAATTTCAAGGAGGAAATTTCTTTTAGGGGTGGAGAGCTGTAGCACCCCAAAATTAATTATGTGTAAGTAAAGTGTTAAAAATAGTGAATTAGTGTGCCATGATGTGATTTGAATTTAATTCAACTATCTTGTGGTATTTCTAAATTGATATCATTTCTAATTATTTTTTGTTACTTTAAATTGTTAAATTGGCTTTTGAAACTAAACAATTTGTCAAACGTCTAAAATGTCCTTTTTCTTGAAATTCATGTGTTGGACATGATATTTTACCAAACTAACCTCCTTCCCCTTTATTTAAACCCTCTCTCTCTTTCTCTCTCTTTTCCATTCACTCTTTCTCGTTCTCTCTCTTATTTGTAGCTCTCTTTCTCTCTTTTTCTCTCCCTTCACTTGTTGTTCTCCCCCTCCTCTCTCTCTCAAATTCAAATTTTGGATTCAAGCTTTGGTTTTCAATGAATTGGGAGCTAGGAAGCAAGATTTAATGTCCACAAACGCAAATCAAAGCTCGAATTCAAGGTTAGATCCATTTTTCTAAAACTTTAAATTTTTGTTTTAAAATTTCCACAAATGTTCCAATCTGAGTTTTGTGAGCTTAGAAAACCTTGAACCTAAGTGATAGCACCTCAAAACGTATAGAAACTAGGCTTAGATTGATGAGAAATGGATTTAAACCAAGTTTTTCTATTCTCCTCCATTTTTCCCATTTTTAAATTTTATTAAAATTTTATATGCAAATCTTGTTTGCAGTTGTTTTTTAAGTGTTTAATTATGTTTTTCCATCATCTATGAACGTTTTCTATACCTAGGAATTGAGAAAAATAGGTGAAAATGAGATTTGGGCTCGAGGAGGCCGAGACCCAAGTCTGGAACTTTCCAGACTTTTCTAGCTCGACAGGCCGATGGTTGAACATCGACAGGCCAAACTCATGAGTCCGGTAGGCCAGACTTATACGTTCAACAAGCCGAACTTGGGATCAGTTTGGTAGACCGGACCTGCATGTCTAGTAGGCCGAACTGTGAAGTTCGCCAGGCCGGTCTGGGAAGTCCGGTAGGCCGACTGAATTTTTGTGGGAATTGATGTTTTTCATCGTTTTTCACTGTTTAAAGCATAAATGGCACACTAAGACACCATAGAGTCGTGTAGTGAAGTAAGATAAGTCTAAGTTAGATATTAATGAACTTAGTCTCTATTTAAGGTTGTTCATGGTTAACTAGAGCTTATGTAAAGCAAGTCAGAACTGCGTTGTTGAGCATTAGTACAGGATATTGAGAAAGGACTTCTATCCCCTTTCTTCGATAGCCAGGTTTTAAAATAGTTTTGGCCTTAAAGGTTCTTTCAAAATGATTTTACTAAATGACAAATGTTTTAAATGTTTTCAAAGAGGGCCTTTGGCCACAAAAAGGTCTCTTGACAAATGATTTCTTCCAATTTGATTTTTAAGGAATGATTTAAAAATGAGTTTCTTAGCATTTTCATTACTTGTCTAAGAATGAAAGATCATAATGAATCAAACAATGAACGTAATGAGAATATCCGGTAAAATGAAACAAGATAATGATAAGACACCGGACGTGTCGACTAGCACCATTCAGAATGATAGACTAGAGCATGATGCCATCTATAAAGATCGGGTCGTGGGGAGCGTGACCTTAGGGGCAGGTCCTGAAACCCAACTAGGCCACTTCGGTAGTGATACATATGGTTTTGCCAAAAACATATAATGAGACTGATTATGGGTGAATAAATGACTAAACGATATGAGTACATTTTTTGAGCTTCAGTGAGTCATTTGTTTATTTATTTATTTACTTGTTTGATAGTTTTGTTTAAAAATGAAATTTATATGTTAAAATTTAATGTTTTCAAAAGCTTAGTCCTACTAAGCCTTCTACTCACATTTCTTTCTTTGTTTTGAAAACCTTTTCCCCTAGGTGGATTGCAACTTAGAACCGATTAGGAAACAACAGGGCAACATGTAAGTTGTAGGAATCCTATTTAGGTTGTCTCTTTATGTAAGTCAATGCATGTATTATTTAAATTTTATTTCTCATATTGGATTGGGATTGTAATATTTTATTGTCGATACCATGTATGTGCACTAATGTGGGTCCGGTGGGGCCCAGCTTATGTTTATCTATCTTTATTATTTCATTTCCAATTAACTATTTCAAAATAAGGATATTTGTTTTAAAAGGTCAATGCATGTATTATTATTTAGGTTGTCTCTTTAATTGTTTCAAAATATCATTATCTGTCTTTATTATTTAGGTTGTCTCTTTATGTAAGTCAATGCACGTATTATTTAAATTTTATTTCTCATATTGGACTAAGATTGTAATATTTTATTGTCGATACCATGTGTGTGCACTATTGTGGATCCTGTGAGGCCCGGTTTATGTTTATCTGTATTTATTATTTCATTTTCGATTAACTATTTCAAAATAATGATATTTGTTTTAAAAAAAGTTTTAAACCATCATGATTTTCAAAATAACCCAACTTACTTAATTGGTGCTTTTAATAAAAAAAATATGCTTTAATTAACTTAATTAATCTACTATGTCACTACCCATACTCAGGGGCGTGACATGTCCCCCATTCATAATATCTTTTATGTATCTTAGCACAAAATAGCTTTATTTTTTTATTTCCTTCTTGTTAGGGTATAGTCTAAAAAAGTATGTGAAGATATATATTAGTTTAAATAATAATTCATTCATTTTTAGTTACAATTTAATAAGTATGTGTGTGTGTATATATATAGTAGAATGTTTACCTTTGGTCATAGATTTTAAGTAAATCCATCTGGTGGATTGAAAATATTTATTTTTATTTTCAACTACCATTCCATTATGGTCTTAAATACAATTGGTTAAATTGCAATCAATCAAAAAATATATGCTATAAGATAACAATAATGAATAATATAATTAATAAGAATCTAATTACAGTTGAATCATTCTTCTAAAGTCAGGGTGTACGTCATGGTCAAGTGGATTCAACCATATTACCCTATCTTTTGGGGGTAAACGAGGGCCAATATTCAATGATCCCTACTATTATATAACATAAAATAATATCAGCCAACACTTCCTTTATCCAAAAACTCACAGATCATCCTTGTTCATTCTGCAATTGCAACCTCTACTAGGCTTGGCATATTGGAAGTGATCATGGGGTTGATAAACCCATATTTGTTGAGTTAAACTATGCTTAAAAATAAAGATTATTAAACGACAAGCAACAAGTAAAAAGTAAAAAATAAAAATAAAATAAAATACTAGTTACAATTAATAAAAAGTGTACATATGGGGTGCGTTTGGTACAAGTATTTGAGTATAGTATTTGAATAAAGATTTAAATTTTTATAAGAGAAAATACTGTAGCAAAATGATTCGAACCGTGATTTGAAAACTCAAACAAACACACTCATAGTTTTATACCTTATGCATGCCATGACACAACTCATGCTAATTTGAGCAAACTTCAAACGCCATTTAATGTCCTATGTAGTGATAAAAATAGGCGTTCCTTCGATGTGGGTGATTTCATGAGGCATTATAAGTCTAGTTATGTTGGAGGTGTCCATGGATTGTTTTGAGCACCTGTATAAGCTGGTCATATTTAAAGGTAATCTTTCCATATCATCTATTGGTTATGTCACCTCAATTATATCCTCCTTTTCTTGCCTTTTTTTTCCCTCTTGTTTTCTTTCCATGACCTCCTTTGATTGGCTTGTCCAAAGGCACCATAGGCTTTTTGTCTAGCTAATGATGTTGATCAATTAAAGCTTTGCTAAGTTTTAATTAAAGAGTCAAAGCCCATACAACAGAGTCCTTAAGGAAGAAAAAAAAAACCATAAATTAGAGGGGGCATATGCTTGAAACCATTGTGATTATGTAACGTCTCAGCCAAAATGCATGTTTCTATGTACGTGCCCCTACCGGGCTCCAGGTAGCTTCGTGCCTGCACCTAGACGTCAACTCTCTTTGTATTAGCTTTCTTGCAGTTCTCTAAGCAGTTGGGGGTTTCATGAGTTCTTCCAAGGCGACTTGGGTACTCTTCTATAATAATAGTCATTTACTTCTATTTTTTTTTATCGTTCAATTGCATAAAAAAAAAAAATCGAACTTGTAATATGCCATTGATCATTTATGTATTTCCTGATCGCAAGTATATTTATTCATTTTTTTTTCAATATGCTTATATTTGGAAAATGAGTTCAAATGTCTACAATATAAAGCTTTACATGTTACAAAGCAAAAATATGCTACAATGTAAAGTTTTCACATATTATAGTATTTGAACTTAATTTTTGGAGTTTAAACTAATTTGTAATACCCTATTAGACTTTCTCTTTCACTTTTTTTACTTTGCTCCCATTAAATTTTTCCACTTTCAATTTCTTTTGATTTTTTGAGATTTTCATATACATCCTTAGTTTTATAGGTTTTTTTGTTATACCTTGTTCTTTCAAAGTTAAAAATCTTGAAAAACAAAAAAATAACACGCGATTCTACTTAAGTTTATATATGTGGGGAAGAAAGAAGAAAGATATACATAGAATGAATAGAAAATCAAAATGATTGGACAAATAATAAAAGAATAGAAAGATTATTAGATTTTAACTATTTATTACACTAGTAATTATTTCATTTAACGAAACAAATTTTCTGGCTCTGCCTTGCTTGGTATCTAATAATGTAAATATTGACCAATTAACCTTATTTTTAGCCTAGAACGTTTATACCAAGTCGATATAGAATGTAAGAGGCAAAATAATGGGTTGAAATGCAAACTGATAATACGAATAGGAATCATTTTGCTTTCTTGCTAAACGTTTCTAATGTAGTGCCAAATTAATATGTCTATGTCAAATTGTTAGAGCGTTTAGCATGTAAAAAAACATGTAGTAAAAAAGTTGATTAGAACCTTAACATTATGGTTAGAATAATGTTTCCAAACACCTTATTTATCATATAGGGAGTGGTACTAACCTCCGAATACAATGCCATTTTGGTGCTTAATTACTCGTCGCAAATCACCAAGTATACTATTAGTACGTGCCAAATTTCTAGCATTTGATTGAAATTGGTTGAAGTGTTGATCTTTCCCCATAATAATTTCAATAACGATTTTAAGATAAAAGTTTGCTTTTACAAGTTTCAAACCTTAAAATTTATGATATGAAAATAGATATATAAAATTTGAAATAATATTATACACTAAAGTATAAAATATAACAACATTAAAAAAAAAATTTCAAATAAATTATTGATATTAACATTTACGTTCAAGATTGTTTACATTTATAGCTTAAGACTTTATTTGAAAGTGAAATTAGAAATGAGAAATATTTGGGCCACTCTCTTTGTCAATCTCTTTATCACTTTCTATCTTCTTTTTTTTAACACATGTCATCATACTTTTCAGAATTTATTAGAAAATTACTTTTAAAGTATCAAAAAGTATTTATTAAAAAAAAAATAAAGAAGAAATATATTTATATATATGGGCTATAACGTTATACTTATGAGGGTTATTTTTAATGGATATACAACAGTTTTTTTATTGATAATTGAGATACTATTCGTGTAAACATTATACAACGTTATATATACTAAAGTAGGAAATAATTCTTTCTTTTTTTTTAAATAGAAAACAGAAAAGGAACCTATGTATGAATATAAATGCCAAAAAGTTGAGAAATGCTATCATTTTTTTAGGAGTAATAACAAGACAAATATATTAAAGAGTGATAAAGTAGTAATAAAAGATAACAATGGTTTATAGCTATACTTTATTTTTGTTAGAAAATGTAATAGCAAGTGTAAAAAAAAAAGAAGAGAAGATTGAAAGTGACAGAAAAAGTGATCCAAAAATTTTTCATTGTCAAATTCTTTCCCTCTCTATATATGTGTGTATTTATATATTTATTTGAACTGAAGGTGGAGTGATTCATCCTAAATAAAATATATATATATATATAGAGTGATTGGAATGTAAACCTTACTATTAATCCAATTCTTTCTCTTTTTTCTCTTATTTTTTTTAACTTTTTGAAAATTAGGTATAGATTTATCATTAGACTAAATTTATACCCACAATTCGATTCATTTTTGAGCGTTTGTTAAATCTAAAAAGTGTAAATTGCTCGGCAAATCCTTGGACTTTTTAAAAAGTAATTCGTTGGTTCTCGTTCTTTTTTTAGTTGTGTTGACCCTAAACTCATCAAGATACTACAAAAAGACAAACTTAACAATCAAATGTCTAATTTTTTACAAATTTGTGTCAGAGCATGTGACCTTATTTTAGTGCCAAGAGACCAAAATAACCTAAAAGATCTAAAATAAATATTTAAAAATTAAAAAACTAAAAAAAAAAGAAAAAGAAATTGGTCTTCTTCTTCCTTAAGCCTAGACCTGCCCATTTGTAACGGTTGCAATTTCTTGACCCATTTTCTCAAGAAGATCAATTATGGAAGGAAACGAGGTTTAATTTTTGCTGGAATATCATTGCAACGAACAGAATTACGCTCAAGGTCTCATATCTATATGTTCTTAGACCTAGAACAAACTAATTAACATTCAATTGTACAATAAACAATCAAACATTCAATTGCACAATATACTCAAACCCAAAAAAATCAAAACAAAAACCAAATACCAATTTGCCATCTATGGCAAAAGGCATCGAGGGCGATGGGGGTTGGCGGCAGGGTCTAAGAAGAGAAAAAGAAGAAGAAGAAGAAGAAGAAGAAGAGAAAAGAATGGGAGAAAAGCAACTTCATCACCTGAATCGTTCAAAAAATCCAAAAAGCTCTAATAGAAGAAAAATCATGATTCCTCAGCTGAAGCAACTTCACCTCCCTTTGTAATGATGCAACATTTTTCAATTGATTCTTATCCGAAAAGTTCTAGAAGTTTTCATTTAAAAACCAAAAAAGAAACTATGAATTTTGCTATTTTTTTAATCAAGGACGAAAATGAAGAAAGTGATTTGAAGACAAAGAAAAAGAAAGCATCTAGGGATTCGAATTTGGCGTTGAAAAACTTGAGTTGGTTTGTGACGGCTCTGCTGCTTTGGTTGCGGAGAATGTTAAGGCTGAGAGTACAGACAAGAGAAGAAACCTGGAGGCCGCCATTGGAGAAGGATGTATGGACGGCGGACCACAAAGCAGAGAGGGAAGAGAAAGGAGAGGTTGCGTATTTCTTTATAGACAAAGAGAGAGAGAGGAACGTGAGGGATCTAGGCGACGACGGTAGATGGGTGCAATTGTAATGACTGAAAAAATTTTAAAATTAATAAGTATAATTAATTGAGGATCTTTCTATAACTACGCCTTTAAGTTCATCAAAAAATATAAGTTTGAAGTTTACAAGTTTATGTTTCGGTAAGAATTTTAAGAAATGTTCACGAAAGAGCATAAAAATCTAAGAAAAAGATTGACCTAAGACAAGCCAATACATTTTAAATAATCTGAGTAATGGGTCGGTCCGATAGTTAAGCATTAGATTAATTACGTTATATAGAACTCAAGAATTTAAGTCAAGGGTTTTCTTGAAAAACCCAAATTCTTAACATGGAAATTCATCTTAAATTTCCACACTTTTATAATTAGAGTGAATTCAGTAGTATACAATACGGTTTAGCGTTACAAGGATATTTTCTAGGAAATTATTTAAGATCAGGAGACCTTTTATCCGAAAGTTAAAGATGAATGGAGCTTATGAGCGAGAAACCTTAGATTTAATAGTTAGAATTTCAAGTATGAGTACTGCATTAAAAGTGTACAATAGACACTTTAACGCAATTAATAAAGATTAGTAAGCTCTTATTTAATTTAAAGAGTTTATTATTATTGAAATTAAGGAATTAATGTTACAAGCACTAAGAACTTAAGTCCTTTTTAGTAAAGGCTGAGAAAATCCTAGAATTAAATAATGTAATTTACATATTTAAATCAAAGATTTTCTTAAAAATATCATGTATGAATTTTTTGATTGAAGGATATACAGAATTAATATAAATATTTCAAAATTCTATAGCATATTTTAAAAGTTAAATTTATTAACTTTCGTGATTTGATAAATTGGTTGATAAATTATGTCGCCACTTAAGGTGGGAGAAATTTCAATCCATAAATAACTTGAGAAATTTAATTATAAGAATTTTTTAGTGCAGTACGAGTTAGAAGTACATCGAGAAACACTCTAATGCATATTAGGTCCTTAATTGTCAATTAATTTAAAATCGAAGCTATGTGAGTAACAATTTTGATAAAAAAATGCTACACGAACTCAAAAAGTGACATGTCAAAAACTATATTATTACTGAGTCTAGATGTTGAAAAAGTCAAATTTAAATTTTTACCAAGTCTAGAATTATCTTTAAGACTAAACACAGTCAAAAATCGTATTAGTTCATACTGTGTTTAGTGTGCTCGAAAAATGAGAAAGGACTTGTCAAATATTAAAATCTCCTGCCAGCTAAGATTGTCATTGTTGACAGTATAAAGATTTATCTATATAAGAGGTAACTTGAAATAAAAGCCTAGAGATTCAATCCCTTAAATTAAGGTTATAACCATGATGGATGTACTTGGTCAATTAAGAAAACAAAAACCATACTCCACCCCTTTCTAGATATGGTGCCTACATTAAGGAAGTTTAAGCCAAAAATTAAATCCATCAAAGTTACTTAGTAGCTTAATTAAGCATAGGTTAGGAGAACTGATTAGATTAGTCATGGCCTCTAAATAGACGAACAAGCAAAAGACTATAGTTTTTGCTTCATTTCTCTCCCATTCCCCTCCATACCTAAATTTCCAAGAGCTCTTCAAGGAAATTTTTCCTTCCACTTTTCCTCTTCTAAATCTAACTCAGACTAAGTCATATTCCAAGATACCTCTCTCCTATTACCATATTACAAAAAAAAAAAAAAAAAAAGCTCTAGGGAAATAAGAAGATGGAGAAAAGAGGAGGTTCTAGAGTTTTTTTATTAAGATAATTCCTATACTTTTTTCTTCTCATTTCCTAGCTAAGAAAATAAAGTGTTTTTACTTAAATAGCTTTGTATAGAATGTTAGACATGTATACCCTAAGGAGTAAAAATGTAATAAGTTTTTGCAGACATTTTTATCAATAAAGAATTTATTTATTGTTTATATACCAAATCTTGTCCGCTTTACATTCATATTTTTTGAATGTATGTTAAGCAAACAAAAGTCTAAGACTGTCGGTCTAAACCTTTAAGAATTGGGCATATGATGAACAGATTATGCAAAAGACACGATTCTTAAGGTGATGGTCTAAATCATAAGATCTGCAATTGAGAGAATAAATTTGGGTGCTTTATTCAAGCAAAGATTGTTATGTTGTCTATATCCTATTTTGGGAGATGGTTTGTCTTGATCATCGGAGGTGGACTCCATAAATAGAAACATTGACATATTGTCATAGGTGACAATGTGTTAGATCAGGACATAGAGTGAATTGATTTGGATTAATAATTTTGTCTCTGCAAATCGATTCACTTTAGACAATCATTTGTATTATATCTTAATCCTAAGATGAATAGTAGGCCCGTTGTCTTGACTTATATCTTTTAATGTACCAAAGGGTGACACCCATATCTTAATAGTGGTATGCATGCCGGTATGTTGGAGGCATGACTCTTGATAACGTAGACCTCTTATTCATAGATATGGAATCCATAGCTCCTCTTTAGGAGTAGTGATATCCTCTTATATACGTTATCTTGTAATTGAAAAATTAGAGCGCTCAACCATTTAGATATATAGGTGTAACCGAATAGCATACTGTCTTTGGATGGTAAGTTTTTCGATGGTGAAATAATAGAATGTAGGATAAAAATAATCGAGAAGGTAAGATAGAACTTGTCCTTAAGCCGATTATGGATAATCCTATGGGGATACGTTACACTATGATATGTCATGGAGACTTAGCTATACGGGCTTCAGAATTTTATGTAGTTCGAGAATACAGCTCCAAACTTTTAGTGGAGTGGCATTGGAGTTGATAATTATGAAATGCATATCTGGGATATTGGGTTTTGTAATTATCAGGAGCTTGAACTATATAGGTTCATTTGGTCCCCTTTGCTAGCTCACAAAATCCTGTAACGATACAGCATACTTTTCCAATAATTAGTTACTTATGCCAGATTTATTAGATTGGTTGAAATTCAAAAGAATCAAATAATTCATGTCTGTTTATCGGTTGAATTAATTTTGTGATAAAATTAATTCAAGATAAAATTGTTGAATTATTAGGATCGGATAATTCTTGTCTGTTTATCGGTTGATTTAATTTTTGAATAAATTAAATCAAGATAAACTTGTAGAATTATTAGGAATTCATTTATTTTTCTAGAGATTATCTAGATAAAGTTGTTTTAATTAGATAACTTCTCTATTAGGTTATTTGAATTAAAATTGAGACTTTATCCTATAGAATCTCGGGTGAAAAATAAAAGATTCGCTAAGATTTTTTCAGTAGTTCAGCATGTCGATCATCAAGTTCAACCAGCCGATGGGGCAAGTTCGGCCTACCGATTAGGCAGATCAGCTTATTGATGCATGAAAAAATAGATCACATGTTTTTACGGGGATTTTTATCAGATATTGATTTGAATTTGATTCTGATTTGAATTTTTGAGACCTAATCTGATAAGGACTGACCCTAGACCCAACCTTTATAAATAGGGAGTAAGTCACGTAAGTTATTCAGATCAATTGAGAGATTAAGAGTGATACTCTACTAGTGAGAATCTGTAACTCCCTGAGAGCTCTTGTTCACAAATCACAAACACTAGCTTTGGGTTCTCTCAATCGGTTGGAAGGAGAGTCACCTGAAGGAAGAGTTGTACGTGTGAGCCCATACTCACTTCGATCGTGGATAGAGAATAACAAAGAAGACCAGTTGGTTGATGCTCTTTTGGAACGTTACTTCTCTTCATAGATTACGAAAGTTCTTCGGCATTCAAAGGTTAGTAAGTTCTGGTTAATTTATGCATATAGCATGTTAAACTTGTGTTTTAGAAAATACTCTGATATAAAATTTTTTTAAAATTCCACTGCGTACTATTTTTTCAATAATTGGTATCAGAGCCATGGTTTTTACATAAATTTTTGAGTTTGTGATCATTATATATATATAAATTTTGTAATCTTAATCTCTCCTATGCTTGAATTTAATTTTATAGAGAGTTGACACTCTAGGTTTCTATATAATTTTATGTTGTCATGGATTATGTAGTGAATGTTTATTATTTAATTATGGTTGATTAAATGGTTATTTAATTAATTATTAATTAATTAATTTATACCGGTTATGGTTCCTTAGAGGTTAGAATGTGTATCTAGTTTTTTTTTCATGTAATTAGATGATGGACAATCATCTCCGTCTAGTAATTATTATTTAATTTTAAATTTATAAAATTTTTGTAATTAAATAATCATTCAGAGAAGACGGATCTAGAAGGCGGATCTAGAAGATGGATGATAGGGCTCTCAGGTATTTCTTGAGTCTCTAATTTTATGTTTTTAAATTGTTGAAAATAAAATTGATGAGTTGCGTTAAAAATTGTATTTTCTAGAAATGATGATTTTTGCTTGGTTGGCATGTCGAACCCTCCAGTTCGGCAAGCCGATGGTCACAGATCGGCAGGCTGAACATGAGGTTCGGCAAGCTGACAACGGGGCAAAAATTAGGTGGCTCTGGCGACAAGCCGAACTTCTAGTTCGACAGGCCGATCTGTGAAGATCAGCAAGCCGATGGGTCATGACTGGTAGGCCCATCACCTAGATCGGCTTTCCGATAGAGAGTTGAAAATTTTTCCAGAAAAGATGCAGTTTTTCAATGCAGTTTTAATTTTATTTTTAAGACAATTATGAGAGACATTAAATTTGGATATGACCAAAAATATGAAGTATTTGATTCATATGGGATTGAAGACTTGAAAATGGACATTACCTGAAGAGGGATACAACCTGAGAATTCAAGGATGAAGAATCAATAATATATTTTGATTATTTGTAATCTTTTTTTTCTATTCTCTAAGCTGGAACCATAATATTACGGTTATTATTATTTTGCTTGTAGCTTTGCTTGATTGCTTTGCTTGTTTGTGTTATAATATGATTTGCCATATATATTGATAACATGTCATATAGAATAGGGAGTGCTGCACATATTAAAATTGTTCATGCATGTTATTAAAATAAAACCTTGATTTTAAAAGATTAAGTGGGAGAAGGTTTTCGAAGAGAGGACCTACGGCCTCCATCGTTGGTCTATAGGAAGAACATGGTGGTCCTGACTCCTAGGAAGAGATTTCTATCATATACCAGATTGGATCTCTATGAGGATAAAGTATTTTAGCATGATTTATGGTTGTGCACCCCTAGGTGGTGATCATAAATCATGGATAAAATATTGAAACAATGGTTATACACTCACATTAATTTTATTATTAACGCCCCTAGAAGCTCTGTTAATAGAATTAATGGCCAAAGAAACAATTATCAATATATGTTAGATCATAAGGGTCCTAGATGGCATATATTAATCAAGAGGGGATCTGTATTCCTGATTGAATTTGGCATAACTCTCCTAGGAGCTTGTTGAATTTTGAGTTGGGAAGTATTGTTGTAAGGTTGTAATATTTTCAAGGTTTTGACACATAAACACATTTGTATGTTTTTTATATGATTGTGTTATCTTGCTAAATTATTATTATATGTTTGCTTATGTTTGGTATATGATTCTTTATTGTAGATTAAAAATGTCTAAAAACGTTTTATCTTCGATACCTGACAAAAACCTATTAACTGGAGAGAATTATAATGATTGGGAATGGAACCTAGATATCGTCCTCTCCTTTGAGAAACTGAAATTTATGCTGACAACCCTTGTCCTCCCGAGCCTACGGGAGACTCCACTAATGAGCAATTCTAGGCGTACGATCGTTGGAAAAATGCAAATGATCAGGCCCGCTGCTATGTTATGGCCAGCATGAATAATGTGCTGTAGGCTCAACATGAGGATTATGGAACTGCTAAGCAGATCTTGGATAATTTTGAAGATATGTTTGGAGGCCAGGCCATAAGAAAGCAGCAAGGGGTGCTTTGGAAACTCTTGAACTATAAGCAGAGACCGGGGACATCTGTAAAGGAGCACATGATGTTGGTCATGGGTTACCTCGCTGAGGCTCAAACCAATGGAGCCCACATTGATGCTGAAACTCAGATGACTATGGTCTTTGAGACTCTGTCAAAGGAATTTATTCCATTTAGAGTTACATTTAATTTAAGCAATAGACGGGATATGACCTTGACGAAATTAATGAAACAGTTACAGGAGTTCGAACTGCTGATCAGGGAGTCTCCTGTTGGTGGAGAGGCCAACATGGTTGCTGCTTCTGGTTCCAATCCCAAATCTAGGAATGGAAAGAAGCAACGGGCCAAGAACGGGAAGTCTTCTATTCCTGCTAGCACCAAGAGCAAGAAAAAGAAGAAGAAGAACCTGAAGAAGCTTAAGTGCTTCTTCTGCGGGAAGATCGGGCACATAAAGAAGCATTGCAATGACTTCCTTTCTAAAGGAGGTAGCTGTGATCTTCTGTATTTAGAAACTTGTTTGGTTGAGGAATCCAGTGACATTTGGGTCATAGATTCCGGTGCAACTAATCATGTTTGTGTTTCTTTATAGGGGTTCAAAGAAACGAGAAGTCTACTACATGAAGACTTCATGCTTCGAATGGGTGATGGATCCTTGATCTTAGCGGAAGCAGTGGGAGACGTTCATCTTTATTTTGATAATTTTAGGAATTTAATTTTGCAAGATTGTTTTTATGTTCCTATATTTAAAAGGAATTTAATTTCTATAGCTTGTTTATTTAAAGACTCCTATTTGGTTTCTTTTAATGATAAAGCGGTGATTCGTAAAAACAAATCTTTTATCTGTTTTGGATGGATGCAAAATAATCTATATTTTATCAAACCTAAGATGGACTTACTGCTTAATGCTGAGATGAATGATAATAACTCTAAGAGACTTAAAACTTCTCACTCTAATAAGACTTATCTTTGGCATTTACGCCTTGGTCGTATTAACCTGAACAAGATTCAAAGGTTGGTAAGAGATGGACCTTTAAGTCAGTTAAAGGTGGAATCTATACCTCAATGTGAATCTTGTTTGGAGGATAAAATGACCAAAAGGCCATACGGGTCTAAGGGCAATAGGGCCGAAGGGGTTCTATAACTTGTGCATAGTGATGTTTGTGGACCAATGAACATCCGAGCATGAAGAGGGTATAAGTACTTTGTCACTTTTATTGACGATTACTCAAGATATGGGTATGTGTACCTAATGCACCACAAAAGCGAAACTTTTGACAAGTTCAGGGAGTTTCTGGCTGAAGTGGAAAAGCAATTGGGTAGACCCATAAAGGCACTTCGATCCAATCGAGGTGGAGAATACCTTTCTGATGAGTTCTTGGGACACTTATTAGAGAATGAGATTTTATCTCATTTGATTGCGCCGAGCAATCAGCAACAAAATGGCATAGCGGAGAGAACGAATAGGACTTTATTGGACATGGTCAGGTCCATGATGAGTTATTCATCATTGCCTTTATCCTTTTGGAGATATGCACTACAAACTGCATGTTATCTTTTGAACAATGTACCTTCAAAATCAGTCCCTAAAACTCCTCTTGAGTTGTGGACTGGCAGGAAGACATCCTTAAAACATTTTCACATATAGGAGAGTCCAGCTCATGTCTTGTTTAAGGATGGGAATAAGTTTAAAGCACATTCAAAAGTTTGCGTGTTTGTAGGATAGCCAAAAGGGACTAAAGGGGGTTATTTCTATAACCCGAAGGAAAATAAAGTCGTGCTTTCAACTAATGCAACTTTCCTTAAGGAGAGTTACATGGACGACTTTAAACCTCGAAGCAAAGTGGTACTTGAGGAGTTAAAGAGTGATCCAATCATTCTAGAGGTTCCGAATGAAACCGTTCTGATTAGTGTAAAAAAACTAAACGAACCTGAACAAGAACTTAAGGGACTTCGACAAAGTGGGAGGATCGGGCGTCAACCTGAGAGGTATATGTTCAATGGGGAGGTCTTCTTGGCTGAACCGGATGAACATGACAGGGATCCTTATACTTACACAGAGGTTATGGAGGATGTTGATTCAAAACTCTGAACAGAGGCCATGAACACAGAGATGAAGTCTATGGAGACTAATCAGGTTTGGGAACTTGTGGATCTTCCCAAAGGGGTAAAACCCATAGAGTGTAAGTGGATCTACAAGCGAAAAAGAGGAGTGGATGGAAAGGTCGAAACCTTTAAGGCTAGACTGGTAGCTAAAGGTTATACGCAAAAAGAAAGAATCGATTATGAGGAAACCTTTTTGCCTGTAGCCATGCTTAAGTCCATCTAGATTCTCTTGTCCATAGCTGCCACTCTCGACTATGAGATTTGGCATATGGATGTCAAGACGGATTTTCTAAATGGCTATCTTGATGAGTCTATTTATATGGAACAACCAGACAGGTTCAAGGTCAAGGGTCAAGAGGGTAAGGTTTATAAGCTGCTAAAGTCAATTTATGGACTTAAGCAGACTTCTCGTTCTTGGAACATAAGATTTGATAAGGTGATCAAGACTTATGGGTTCTCACAATATGTGGATGAGCCATGTGTTTACAAACACATTAAGGATGAAAATGTGGTTTTTCTACTGCTCTATATAGATGATATTCTGCTAATTGGCAATGATATTAGGGCATTATCATCAGTCAAATTATGGTTGACCAAGCAGTTTGACATGAAGGACTTGGGTAAGGCTATGTTCTCGGTATACAGATCTTTCGGGATAGGAAGAACAAAATGATAGCTTTGTCCTAGGCCGGCTGCATAGATAAAATTCTCAAGAGGTTTGCAATGCAGGATTCCAAGAAAGGTGGGCAACCATCTAGGTCTGGAATTACTCTTTCTAAGAAAGACTCTCTAAAGTCTAATGAAGAAAGAGAATACATGAAGAAGGTACCTTATGCTTCGGTAGTGGGTAGTCTCATGTATGCCATGCTTTGCACACGACTGGATATTTGTTATGTGGTCGGGATTGTAAGTCGATTTCAGGTGGATCTAGGATCGAACCACTGGGTTACGGTAAAGCATATTTTCAAGTACCTGAGAAGGACTTGAGGGTATATGCTTGTATATTCAGGTGAGGACTTAACTCCTCTAGGATATACTGATTGGATTTTCAATCTTGTCTGGATTCTAAGAAATCGACTTGGGGTTTTGTGTTTACTCTGGGCGGCGGTGCCATCACTTGGAGAAGTGCGAAGCAAGATTACACTTCAGATTCAACGATAGAGGCCGAGTATGTGGTAGCTAGTGATGCTTCGAAAGAAGCAGTGTGGCTCCGCAAGTTCCTTGGGAATCTTGAGGTAGTTCCTGGTATGGATAAGGCAGTGTCACTGTACTGTGGTAACAGTGCGGCGCTAGCTAAAGCTAAGGAACTAAGATTTGACAAGAAAAGTAAGCATATTGATCAAAAGTATCATGTGATAAAGGACTTCGTTGAGGGCAGGTATATCACGGTGTACAAGATCGCGTCAGAGGACAATTTAGCTTATCCATTTACGAAGACACTTACTGGGAAAGTCTTCAAGAAGCATGTGGAAGCTATGGGGATGCGAGATTTGTCATATTTACTCACTTAGTGCAAGTGAGAGATTGTTAGACATGTACGCCCTAAGGAGTAAAAATGTAATAAGTTTTTGGAGATATTTTTATCAATAAAGAATTTATTTATTGTTTATATACCAAATCTTGTTGTTGAATGTATGTTAAGCAAACAAAAGTCTGAGACTGTCGGTCTAAACCTTTAAGAATTGGGCATATGATGGACAGATTATATGGAAGATTCGATTCTTAAGGTGATGGTTTAAATCATAAGATCTGCAATCGAGGGAAGAAAGTTGGGCACTTTATTCATGCAAAGATAGTTATGTTGTCTATATCCCATTTTGAGATATGGTTTGTCTTGACCATCGACGGTGAACTCCATGAATAGAAACATTGGTACGTTGTCATAGGTGACGATGTGTTGGATCGAGATATAAAGTGAATTGATTTGGATTAATAATTCTGTCTCTGCAAATTGATTCACTTTAGAGAATCATTTGTATTATATCTTAATCCTGAGATAAATAGTAAGGTCGTTGTCTTGACTTGTGTCTTTTGATGTACCAAAAGGTAACAACTACATCTTAATAGTGGTATGCATGCCGGTACGTTGGAGACATGACTCTTGATGGCGTAAACCTGTAATTCATAGATATGGAATCCATAGCTCCTCTTTAGGAGTAGTGATATCCTCTTATATGCGTTATCTTATAATTAGAAAACTGAAGCGTTCAGCCATTTGGATACATAGGTGTAACCGAATGGTATATTGTCTTTGGATGATAAGTTTTTCGATGGTGAGATAATGGAACGTAGGATAAAAATAATGGTATGCATGCCGGTACGTTGGAGACATGACACTTGATGGCGTAAACCTGTAATTCATAGATATGGAATCCATAGCTCCTCTTTAGGAGTAGTGATATCCTCTTATATGCGTTATCTTGTAATTAGAAAACTGAAGCATTCAACCATTTGGATACATAGGTGTAACCGAATAGTATATTGTCTTTGGATGATAAGTTTTTCGATGGTGAGATAATGGAACGTAGGATAAAAATAATTGGGAAGGTAAGACAGAACTTGTCCTTAAGCCGATTATGGATAATCCTATGGAGATACGACACACTATGATATGTCATGAAGACTTAGCTATACGGGCTTCGTAATTCTATGTAGTTCGAGAGTGCAGCTCCAAGATTTTAGTGGAGTAGTGTTGGAGTTGATAATTATGAAATGTATATCTGGGATATTGGGTTTCGTAATTATTAGGAGCTTAAACTATATAGGTCCATTTGATCCCCTTTGCTAGCTCATAAAATCCAGTAACAATACGACATGCTTTTTCAATAATTGGTGACTTATGTCAGATTTATTAGATTGGTTGAAATTCGAAAGAATCAAATAATTCATGTCTGTTTATCGATTGAATTAATTTTGTGATAAAATTAATTCAAGATAAAATTGTTGAATTATTAGGATCGGATAATTCTTGTCTGTTTATCGGTTGATTTAATTTTTGAATAAATTAAATCAAGATAAACTTGTAGAATTATTAAGAATTCATTTATTTTTCTAGAGATTATCCAGATAAAGTTGTTTTAATTAGGTAACTTCTCTATTGGGTTATTTGAATTAAAACTAAGACTTTATCTTATAGAATCTCAAGTGGAAAATAAAAGATTCGCTGAGATTTTTTCGATAGGTCGGCATGCCGATCATCAAGTTTGGCCTACCGATGGGGCAAGTTTGGCCTACTGATTAGGCAGATCGGCCTGCCGATGTGCGGAAAAAAAGATCACGTGTTTTTATGCAGATTTTATCAGATATTGATCCGAATTTGATTCTAATTTGAATTTTTGAGACCTAATCTGATAAGGACTGACCGTAGACCCAACCTCTATAAATATGGAGTAAGTCACATAAGTTTTTCAGATCAATTGAGAGATTAAGAGTGATACTTTGCTGGTGAGAATTTGTAACTCCTTGAGAGCTCTTGTTCACAAATCACGAACACTAGCTTTGGGTTCTCTCAATAGGTTGGAAGGAGAGTCACCTGGAGGAAGAGTTGTACGTGTGAGCCTATACTCATTCCGATCGTGGATAGAGAATTGCAAAGAAGACCAGTTGGTTGAGGCTCTTCTAGAACGTTACTTCTCTTCACAGATTACGGAAGTTCTTCGGCATTCAAAGGTTAGTAAGATTTGGTTAATTTATAAATATAGATGTTAAACTTGTGTTTTGAAAAATACTCTGATATAAAAAATTTTAAAATTCCACTGCGTACTATTTTTCCAACATAGAAACCAAACAAGGTTAGATTTTTATATGGTTAAGTTTGCGTTTTTAGTATTTAAAACAAAAAAAAGGAAAGGAGGAATTAGTGGCACTAGATCAACCACTAAGAAATTGTCAGCAAGGGTAAGGATTCTAAAATTTTTCCCTAAATTTACTAAGGTTAAAGTTTTCAATTTTTTGAGTGATTTGATGATTAAATGAGAAAATGGTTTGTAATAATTTATGCGTTTGTTGGTTTAGTTTATCTATGTATGTGATATAAAATGTTAATAGTTGCATGATAGGTTTATGTTTTGCAAGTTTTAATTTATGGAATAATTTTCTACAAACTTTGAATGTATAAACAGTGGCCTTAGAGTCAGTTTTTAAGACTTTTTCAAACACGAAACATTTAGTTTTCAACGTTTTGAACAAAACCTCGTGACTAAGTGAAAATGCAAATTTGACTCTGAATAGGCTTTCCAAGCAGTTTTGTTGACTGCTCAAAACAGTCCCAAAAACTATAGAAAGCAGTTACAAAATTGTACAAAACTGCCCAAAACAGTTTTGTGAGAAGAAAATGCCAAAAATAGTTTTGAGGGCTATCTTTGTTTTCAAAATTTTGGACCGTTTTGAGTCTGAATTTCAAGTTTTGTCAAACACGAAAGTTTTAGGTTTCGACAAGATGGACAATTTTGTGGTGAAATTTTTTTTCCAAAATCTACCTCTAAGATGTAGTTATGGACAATATTTCAATACTATCCAAAACTATATTTTTGGGTTGAAAATAGTTTTTAAGTTTCAGGACGTTTCGAGACCGAATTGTAATTTTCACCGAATATGAACAATTTTAGTCTTAGACATAACAATGAACTTTTGTCAAGAAAGTTTTATAAAAATCTGCCTCTAAAATGAACTTTAATTTGGATTTATAAAAGCAATCTAAATTTTTTAATCGGTAAAGCTTGCAAAATTTAAACAAAAAATAAATATGCCAAAGACGATGATTTGGACTTTAAAATGAGTGTAAAAATTATTAAAATCTCATATTTAAAATAAGCAACTTTTATGAAGAAAAAACTTTAAAAGAAAAATTGTCTTTAGCATATGATTTCACAGTAATTTTCTAAAACTAATCGAAAAATTATCTTCCAGTGCTAGTTTTTATAAACAAAGATCGCGTAACTATAGAGCCCTATATTTTGACAAACTAAGAAACTACAATGCTCTAGACAGATTATACAAGCCCAAGATTTAGTGGGTTATCGATTTTGGACATTATTTTATGAAGCGATTTTCGCTCAAATCTTTAAGTTACATGGATGAATTTTCTAAGGATAAACTTTAATGGTTTTCAATTTGACACTAAAACAACTATCTTAAAAACTTGATACACTAAAGTTCTAGTACCATGATGCTGGGCACGAGTCCAACGCTCGTTTTAGTCTAAAAAACCACTCAGGCCATTGTTTCAACAAAAAGGTGTATGGGATGTCATAAGATCATTTATTGGATTAATAGGTTTAGTACCAATTACGAACCCATTAAATGAATTAAGAATATGGTTAATTAGAACTTAGTTCAAGAATCATGAATTTAGGAAATGTCAAATTTAGTTGATTAAGGTCATATAAATTTAGTGACGATAGATAATTAATTAATTGTTTTTAAATAAATTACTTATCAATTTTAATATGAACCAATGGCAATTAAAAGGAAATTAAATATTATAAGGATTTTATAAAATAATTAACCCTTGTAATAGAAATAGTGATTTTTATGATCATTTGATGGGAGGAAAATACTAATGGAATTAGTGCTCAAAATGCCAATGTTTATGCTAAATATCTAAACGGCATGCTTACACACTTTTTAATGGGTGTTTTGGTATAGAATTGTTTCCATTAGAGAAAAGAAGAATTTAGGATTAATAGAGAAGCCTACTTCATTAAAACTGGTAAGTAAGAATCCTGTCTACAGTATGAAACTATAGTTTCTAAGCTAAAGATGCTTTTACACATTTTTATGAAAATCATAAAGTGTATGATTAGTGCTATGCCATGTTATGTCATGTTAAGATGTGCTATGTGATGGATAGATATACCTTAAGAAGAAAAAATGTAATATGTTTTTGGAAACATTCTTATCAATAAAGAATTTGTTTATTATTCATATTCTAAATTATTGTCCTCTTTACGTTCATATTTGTTGAATGTGCAATGACCGAGAAAATTTCATTAATAAAACATAATATTTAATTATGTTTAATTAATGAATTTACTTTTAAAAATGTAAATTTTTGTAAAAAATGTAATTTTTTCAAAAATTGTGATAAAGTATGAATAAATGGCATTGATTGCAAATTTCATGACAAATGTGATGTAATGTTGGATATTGTCAAATATAGATTTTATAGTTTAATTACTCAAAAATTTGTGCATAATATCCATAAAATGAATTTTATGTCATAATTAATTGTAAAATTGTGATACGAATGGATGATTAGAATATAAATAGGACATAAAGGTTGTCCAAACCCTAACCAGGGGTAGAAAGGAGGCCAGAGTAGTATAAGAATACTGCTAAGTGAAAACACAGATACGAAAAATGTTATGATTGGCCTTCAAAAGTGAATGAAAAGGAAGTCAAATATTTTTATACAGTCTAAGGATAGAAAGTACACTGATTTGACCACGACAATATAGGAAAAATACTATGTGGTGAAAAATTACACAGTATAAATTTTTTAACTCCACAAAGTGGACACTTACTTGAATTCTATTGGGCCAACAAGCCATGCAATGTGGCCCAATAACATTATGACACCTAGGGGTAATCAAGTGGGTGACCATGAGTCACCAAATGGGATAAGTGAGCATTTAATGTGATTTTAGCCAAAAAAATCATTTCTTCTTCTTCCTAGCTCCGGCAGCCATTGAAGGAGACTCTCAAAAAAAATTTCTCAACCCCAAACTTTGCAAGAATAGCCCCAAACAAGTTTTAGAAGCAAAGCCCAAGGATTTTTTGCAAGTTTTAAGGTAAAATCCCAAACTTTTTAGCAAGTTTTCAAGGGATTTTTCATGGGTTGAAGGGAAAATTAATTCATGGTGTTTTTGCATGAAAAGGAAGCCCAAGAAGAAGTTCAAGAAGCCTTAGAAGGTTACAAATCCAAAAAAGTGTTATTTGGGTAAGTTTTAAAGTTCAAAGTTTTAAATTTTGTTTTGATTTTAATTTCTTTAAACCCAAGTGAGTTCTTGAGCACATATTTGATGAAATTTCATGTATATGTGAAGTATGACATGTTTAAGTTCTGAAACTTTGGTTTATGATGCAAAACGGTACTTTTTGCAAAAGTCATACTTTTGTAATTTTAAGGTTAGTTTAAGTAAAAATGATGTTTGAGCATGAGAATGATTTGAATAAGGTATGGAATGGTCTCTGTAGGGGTAGATTTGTAATTTTAAAACAGATTTTGTAAAAATGCCATAAGGACTAAATTGCAATAAAAAGTTCATTCTCTATAGATTTAAAAAATAGCCTAACACACCCCTATACAGTGAGATTTTGGGAAAAGTTAAAACATGAAAGTTGTAGATCTCGATAAAACTGTAAAACATCACGAACGGTTCATCGAAAAACTGAACCGTTTGTGAGTTTTTGATTTTTCAAGAATTTGTTAAAAGTGAAAAAAGTCTTAAATGGCAAAAAAGTCATTTTTCAAAACGATTTAAGGTATGGTACCTTAAGTAAAAATGTTCTTTATGAAAAATAGAAAATTTTGGTATAAAGAGGAAAATTTTAGCCCCGGGGGTAAAATTGTCAAAATTTTCAGTTAAGGGACCAAACTGCAAATTTTTACGAAAAAAGAGGTTTTGAAAGGAAATGAAGAGGCCCGACCCATTAGGGTATTATTTGAAATAAGAACGTGATTATTTCCGCTAGCAAAGCGAAACCGAGCTCAAGAAGTTAGTTAGCCTGCCAAGGGTAAAATCATCATTTTTCTTAAGTTGTCCGAATTGTTTAAAAACGACCCCAAAAAGGGAAAAAGAAGTGGTTTCGCTTTTCGATAACGATAATGGTATAGGATAAGATAAAAATAAGGATAGGTAGTGATTTTCAGAGTTGTATATAGTTATGCAACTCGATTAATTAAGCAACGAACATTTTATAACGAAACGTAATGAAGTTTGGCTAATAGTTTTAAAATTGGCCAACAGGATCCTAGGAGTCTAGGAGAAAGGAGAACCGAAGTTGATTTGGCGGTACTAAAAAACAAGTAAGTACCTTTCCCACCTATAGTATGAAATGTAGGTCTAGAAAGGAATGTATGTATACGTTTACCTGTGCGTATAATTAAATGTAAACCTGTATGTTTACCATGATATGAATACCAAGGGATATAGTCATGTATGAATACCTGTGAGCATACGAATGAATACCTGTGTGTATAATACGTTATGTACTTGGGTGTACAATAATGAAAATGAGTATGTATACCACGATTTCGTATCTATGCGTACAATGATAAATACATGAGTATGTATAAAGTAGGTATATGTGTGTACTACACTATGCAGGAGAATTTATGTTTCAGGGATAATATGTGATTATCACTTCATACATGGTATGTCAACCATAATAATTGGACTGGTAAATGTATCACCAGAAAGTAAGAAGAGTGTCGTACCGACTCCTGACTCAAGGGGAGTTTAAAGGACATGTTATGGTCACAGTGTTACGTAGACCTAAATGAAACTGCGCAATGGTATGAACACTTGGGCCCTAGTAAAGATAAGAAATGATGAGGATAAGGAAAGTTCATAAGAAAGCATAATAGATTCATGCATTCATTTGAATATCCATGTGGGATTTATGGGACTTATTGGGCGTTAGCTCATTAAGTATTTCATGCTGTAGGTATTCCAACGAGAAGGTCAGAATAAGTTCAAATGGTGAGTTGGTGGAGGGGTAGATGGTGTGCAGATTGGGTATGGAGTCCGCTGCTGTAATGTTTTCCGCTATGTATGTTTAAAGTTATTTTGAAATGAAATGTTTAAAAGAAAGATGTTGTAAAAGTAAAAGTATTAATTATGTAAACACAAGTATGTGAAAGTATTTTGGGAGTTACCAAAGTTAATGTAAGCAAATTATTTATTTCTGTTTTTTTTTTTTTTAAAGTTTCTTAAACTTTTGCCCTTAAGAACGTAAGAAAGAGTTTTATCACAACCCGAAAAGACGGGTTGTGACAGAATGCATGATAAGCAAACAAAAGTCTGAGACTGTTGGTCTAAGCCTTTAGAATCAGGCATATGATGGACAAATTATGCGGAAGACATTCTAAAGGTGATGATCTAAATCATAAGATCCGCAATCGAGGGAATAAAGTTTGGCACTTTATTCATGTAAAGATTGTTATGTTGTGTATATCCCTAATGGGAGATGGTTTGTCTTGGCCATCGAAGGTGGACTTTGTGAATAGAAACATTAGTGCATTGTCATAGGTGGCGATGTATTAGATCGGGACATATAGTGAAATTGATTTAGATTAATAATTTTGTGTCGGTAAATCAATTCACTTTAGACAATCATATATGTCGTATTTTAATCCTAAGATGAATAGTGGGCCTGTTGTCTTGACTTATGTTTTTTGATATGCCAAAGGGTGACATCCATATTTTATGTTGGTATGCATGCTGGTATGTTAGAGACATTACTCTTGATAGTGTAAACCTGTTATTCATAGATACGAAATCCATAGCTCCTCTTTAGGAGTTGATGTTATCCTCTTATATTCGTTATTCTATAATTGAAAGACTGGAGTGCTTAACCATTTGGATATATAGGTATAACCAAATAGTATACTGTCTATGTATTGTAAGTTTTTTGATGATGAGATAATGGAACGTAAAAGAAAAATAATTAGAAAGGTAAGATAGAATTTATCCTTAAGCCGATTATGGATATCTTATAGGGATACGATACATTATGAGATGTCATGGATGCTTAGCTATAAGGGCTTCGTAATTTCATATAGTTCGAGAGTGTAGCTCTAAGCTTTTAGTAGAGTAGCGTTAGAGTTGATAATTATGAAACATCTATCTGGGATATTGGGTTTTATAATTATCGGAAGCTTGCACTATATAGGTCCATTAGGTCCCATTTGCTAGCTCATAATAAATCCTGTAGCGATACGGCGTGCTTTTTCAATAAATTGGTGACTTATGTTAAATTATTAGATTGGCTAAAATTTGATAGGATCAGATAATTCATGTCTGTTTATCGGTTGAATTAATTTTATGTAAATTAATTCAAGATAAACTTGTTGAATTATCCAGAATATTTATTTTCCTAGAGATTATCTAGATATGGTTGTTATAATCAAATAACTTCTTTATTGGGTTATTTGACTTAAAACTAAGGCTTTATCCAAAGAATCTTAGGTGAGAAATAAAAGATTTGCAGGGATCATTTATTGTAAGTTTGGCAGGCCGATCCGTTAGTTCAGCTTGAAATCTAACAATAATTTGATTACACATTTTTACACAACTTTTATTAGATATTGATCTAGATTTGAATTTTTAAGGCCTTATTTGATAATAACCAACCAAGGGACGACCTCTATAAGTAGGGAGTGGGTTATCATAGTTATTTAGATCAGTTGAGAAATCAAGACTGAGCACTCTAGTTTTGAGTCTCTAAAACTTCCTTGAGAGCTATTGTTAACAAATCAAAAATGCTAGTTTTGGGTTTTCTGAATTGGTTGGAAGGAGAGTCACCGGGGAAAAGCTGTATGAGGTGTGCCCACACACATATCGATCATGGATAGAGAATAGCAAAGAAGACCAGTTGGTTGAGGCTCTTTTAGAATGCTTTTCTCTTCACAAATTGCAGGAGCTCTTCACATTCAAAGGTTAGTAAAATTTAGTTAATTTATGCGTATAGCGTGTTAAACTTGTGTTTTAGAAAATACTCTGATTAAAAATTTTTAAATTCCGCTACGTATTGTTTTTCCAACACTGTTCATGCCATGTTATACGATGATAAATTATGTCATGTTAGGTAATGCTATGATAAGATATGTCATGTTTATATTATGTGTTATGCATGCAATACTAAATTATTTTGTGTACTTACTTTATATTAATTATGCTTACATTTACATATGTGATGCTATGTAGTAATATGTCATACCACATACACATAATAAGAAAAGTGAAACTAATAAGATATATTAAGGGTGTTGTACCAACCTCTTGACCCATGGTAAGGTTTAATTTTTTTTTTTAAAAAATATCATAGTGTTGTTGGGACCTTGCAAATCCTAACCTTCTAATGATCGCAATAAAGTTTATAATCTCGATGTCATTGGGACCTCGTGAACCTTAACTTCCCAAAAATCATGCACAGTTGGTACGATCACTCGGGCTCAATCAACAAGATAAGATAAGACTTAAATAACTAAGCATAAAATGAGTCAACAAACTAGCATAAAATGATCATGCACATTTTTATAAAATGATCTTCAAGTTGTTTTGAGAGTTGAACTTTCTACTTGTTCAATGAAAGCTCATGTAAGTATGTTCATGCTGTAGGTAAGGAACCTGTCAACATCACTTAATTAGACAACTGTAAGCGACAGACAAATGGTGGAGATGAGAATGGATACCACTCACACAAAATTTTTTTTCTGCATTATATTTTCTTTTATAAAATTTTGTATGTGTGAATAATTAAGTAGTATTATGTAATGAGCTTTAGAGACTGAAGTTGTAGTCATTCAGCCTCAGATATTAAAAAAAAAAAGAAAGAAAAAGAGAAAGGGTTTAAGACTTACAATAAGAAATATAAATATAGATGTTGCAACAGAAAATGCAATAAATGCACGTAAGTTTTCTAGTAAGAAATTATATTAATAATTAATCTTATAAATGCTTCAAGGTATCATTTCAAATTAAGAAAAGTAGTAAAAGAATAATTTTGAAGAAAATTATCACGCTAGTTTTAAAAGATTAAGTTTTAATAAGTTATTGTTCTGTTAGTTTTTTAAAAGAATATGTTTCAAGAAATTATATTACGCTTTAAATTTAACCTAAATAAGAAAAAATTATGTTTTAAAAAAATTGTTCTGTATATCAAAGTACCTTATGTTAAGTATGTTTAAGTATTATGTTGTATAGTTAAGTAACGGCTACATGAGTAAGGTTGTTACAGCGACGACGGTGGGACCCATGGTTGGGGGTAGTTGGCATAGGAGTAGGTAGGAGGGGGAAAAGGGGGTCGGTTTCTCGTGTTGGGGATTTTTCTTTTTCTCTTGTTTTTGTTTTTGTTTTTGTTTTTGCTTTTGCTTTTGATTTTGATTTTGAGTTTGATTTTGTTTTTTTAATGTTTTATAATTTTTAGCTTTTTTTTTTGTTTTATTTTTTATTAAAAATGTAATAAACAATTGTTATTTTATTATAACACCTCTGGAAATCAATCATGTGCAGTACACATGGTAGCCAAATTGACGGCTGTCAAGCATCTTTGTTCTTTTGCACATTTTTTATGAGTTTAAGGTCAACACAATTAAAAAAATAAGAACCAACGAATCACCTTTTAGAAAGTTTAGTGCTTGCCGAGCATCTTAACTATGTAAAAATAAACATCTTATCGATTAAATTACTTATTGATTAACAAAGGGGTTAAAAATGATACTAGATGAAGGCTATTGATTCAGTCTCATTTGTAATCTTTTTTTTTCTAATTTATAATTGACACACGCTTTAATCTTTATTTTTTATTTATAAATGTCATGTTCTAAATAACATGCGTTTTTCTTTCAATTATAAAGCAATAAACAAAAGTTTATAATAAATTGGAAGTTCAATGATAGGTTTAGGTTGATATATATTGTATTTATATTTTATCATTTACAGAGACCTGATTAAGTTCTATTATTTATTTTTACAAGTAAATAAATACATGAATTGGCAAAAAGAAATCACTCCTTTCCTCTTCTGTCCACTGAAGCAAACATGCCGTGGATATCATATTTATTGCACGAGATCTATAGCAAAAAAAAAAAAAAAAAAAGGAAATTTCAGATTTTTTTCTAACCAATTGATGATTGACGGATGACAGAGCACGTTACGCATGTTACTCCTACACATTTTTGGGTCCGAGTGAATACACACGTCGCAACTTCTCTACGACGAAATCCAGACCGTCCATTTCCCCCCAAACTCCACCTGCGACGTACGTTAGATCTGATCGCCTCATATTAGAAGCACCCATCATCATTTGAAATACCCAAAATATCCCTTTAAAACCTCACAAGCTCTACCCGACCAGCCCCAACTGAGCCGGCAATTTGTCCTTACCCTTTGGGCAATACCGGAATTACGAAATAGTGGAAAACGATTCAACTTGGGAAAGGTCTTTTGGTTGCCAATGCCCTCACTGTCGGACTCTTCCCTCGAAAAATAGAATACGTGTGCTTTTTTGTCTTTTTGTCCAAAACCATTTCTCTCTTCTCTCTCTCTCTCTCTCTCTCCCCTCCACCTCTGTTTTTCCCTGTGTCCTCTCGAGCTCTGAAAATTCTCTATTTCTCTCTCTTCCTCTTAAAGAAAATTTTCTCTCTCTAGAACTTTCTCTCGTTGTAGAGCGCTCTGGGTCTTGCCTTTTCCTTTTCCATCTCCCAAAAACCATTTTGCTGTTTGGGTCTTGAGGATCGAAAAATCTGCGAAGTCAAACGGAGATTTCTCTTCACACAGGCACGAAGTTTCTCCAAGGCAGACAAGGTTCGGTTACTAAACTTCTTTAGAAGCTTCGTTTATTCACTATTTTTTTTATATTTTTTATCGTTTCTTGTTCATTTGGTTTCCTTATGGGATATACTTTGCAATTTTTCTTGTAGTTGTCAAGGGAAATATATATATATATATATATACACACATATACATACACACATACAGGGACTTTTCAATAGTGCTTGAAAAGCTTTTTATTCAAATGTTTTCACGAAGCGAAAAATGGGTGCTTTTGTTCTATTCCTGATTTCGTTTTGTTGCTGAACCAAAACCATTATCAACAGTTTGTTTTTTCTGTGCGTGTGCTTTGAGGAGTAATTTTCGTTTTTATTTTCCTGGTTTTTGGGTTGCAGACATCATCTTCCCTCCCCGGTTGTGTTGTCACCTGTCGTCGTTCCTGTTTTTCTTGAGATTTACGTTACGATATGAAGAGAACTTGACGCCCCCCAGTAGCCGATTTCTCGCGATATTTTGAAAGGTACGGCGAATTCTCTTTCTTGTTGCCGTTATTTCATATCGGTTATCAGTCGGCGTGTTTTTTTGTCAGAGTCAGCGATACCGTAAAGTTCGTGCATGATTAGTGTAATTTGCGGGGGTTTTCTTAGCTGTTTGCATGACCATTGTGTTGTTCCGTGTGGATCCTAATAACGCGTTGGATTTGTGCAGTCTCGAACTTCGTGTAAATTCACTCTTACGATTCTATGGAGGTGGGCCTCGCTGGTATGTGGGTCCCGCCTAAAATTGTTGGCTGTTATTCCGCGGGCCCCACCTTCGTGGTAGAATTGAGGGTGGGGATTGTTTTAAAAAGGTGTTTGGTTTTCCTTTTCTTTTTTTTTATGGAGGAAATTAAAATGTGGGTTTTTTTCTTGAAGTGAAAAAATGGGGTTTTTATGTAGATAGAAAAAGTCGCGAAGTTTAAAAAAAAAAAAGTTGTGAATAATGAACTTACCGAAAAAGGGGGCAAAAAACAAAGAAAGCTGAGAAGGAAACGAAGCGGTTTTACTCGTGTGATTGGCCGTTGGATACGTTGTTTAGGCAGCCAGCTCGCCCAGCCTAGCGTTTAGCTTGGTGGGTCCCACAATAAATGACCTTTCAGAGACTCTGCTGGCTAGATATCTAACCATTTGTAACTTCTTTTCTTCCAAAGTAATAGTAATTAATAAATCTAGTTTTAGTATCTTCCGGGAAGGAAAAAAATGAAAAGAAAAAGTAGAAGATTAATTATAGTATTCCCCTAAAAAGATGGTTTCAGACTCTAATTAGTAATTTATTATGATATTATTTTTTGAGGATAATTTTAGGATTCGGGTAGTATGAATGAATTTAAATGTAACGTTTACAATTAGTTTTTGTCATTTCCTTGGTAAAGAATTTAATCTTTAGTATTTATTTAGCAACTGTTTGAAATTAGCTTAGTATTATGACCAAAATGGTTATAAAGGTTATTGTCATTGTAGATGGAGCATTCAATTTTGTGGGCTTTGTGTCTCATTTAAGTGGTTAGTATTTAGAATCAATGTGTGACATTAGTGCTGTTATACGTAAAATTTAAGAATTATTCCACAGTGCGACAAAAGTTTCACAAGTTTAGTGACTTACTTAAATTTCGTGCGTAACTTTAAAACCTAGTTTGGTATCTCTATCAATCTGAGCTTTTGTCCTTAGATGGTTTTTACATTATGTTGGATATTTAAAAAAAACAACTTTTGGTCAGATCAAGATGCAAGAAATTAGAAATGCTAATTAGGGGTAAGGGTGTATATGTTTGTCAGGTTTTGAGGAAAAGATCAGAAAAATGTCACTAGGAATCCTTTTTTGACCGTTGGATTTGGATCCTTTAGGACTTGCAAACCCACAAAAAAAAAAAAAGGAAAAAAAGAAAAAAAGAAACTTCTGGGTTATTAATTAATACTACTCCTTGAATTATGTGCATTGTGTTGCTTTAGTTTTTAAACTTTTAATTTTGATATTAATTTTGACATTGGACCATTTCAATCCGTGACACTAAAATTAGAAAGGATTTGTGAAATTTCACAGAGATCATAATGTCTTAAATGCATAATAACTGAAATTTCTACAAAAATAACTTCATTGAATGCAAAATGATATATTCATTGTTGTTGAAAACACTTAAAAACTAGAATATTTTGCATTTAAGATAACTATTATTGTAAAAAAATATTTAGTTATTGTATGATTACGAAGTAATTATTTCCAAGAAATCTTGGAAGTCGTTTGTCAATTTTAGTTTCAAGGACCAAAGTGATTAAAACTCAAAAGTTCAAAGACTAATTAGTGAAAGTTAAAAGCTTAGGACCAATATGATACTATACACACGACTCACAAACTAATAGGGTTAATAACCAAAAAATTCCTGCTTGATGATTCCTTAGAGTCAATAAGAAGCCATTTACCAAAACACTTCTGTATAACCCCATGTAATGAAATGTATTTTTTATTTTATTATGGTCCTTGACGTCATGTAGCACCATTAATATTTGCAATTCATACGGTCTCTCTCTCTCTCCTCTTTTCTTTTCTTTCTTTTTAAGGGTATGTTTGATATTTTGTATTATATTATATTATATTATTATATATAAAAAATATAATACAATATATCATACGAGCCTTAAATGAAAAAAGAGCATCAAATGAGTCCCTTACTCTTTATTTGAAAAAATTTAATAACTCTGACGTAAATATTCACCACGTGTTCCACTTTCAGCAAATGTCCATTCATATCACTTCTAGATTTTTTAGTCTAATAAATGGTCACATAATTATGTGTACCATTTACAGCATATATAGCCATTGTACGAAAAAGGTTTGCCTTTTTAATAATTTTTCCCGTGAGTCTCTGATTTTTTTTGTGAACTTGTGATTCATGAGAAATGAAATGGGATAAGAATAAGGGGAGAAAAAAGAGCAGAAAAAAAAGAGAGAAAAAAATTCTAAAGTACGGTAATACTTGGGACACATGACATTATAGACCACAAAAAAAAAAAATCATGATTGATGGTGCTGAGTAGACGATCCAAATTTCCAAATTAGATTTTCACTCATGGTGGGTCCTGCACATATGCATGCTGCTTTAGGACCAGCGCAGATTGACTCAAGGAATCCAAAGAATGTTGAACATTTTTTTTTTTTCATTTCTCATTTTTTCCCTGTTTTTCATTATCACAAAAAAAAAAAAAAAAATATATATATATATATATATATATATATATCTACTTTTCATGTTGTTCCCTTGAGTGTTAGTATTATTTAGAACTCTAAGTGCTTTTTGTTATAGAACTAAATCTTTTCTTGTACCTGTAGATACAATAATAATTTTTTAATGCATAAATTAGTGATTTATTTCCATCTTTGATTTCATTCCTAGAGCTTTTGATGGTTGTTTCCTAGGTGCTTTTGTAGTCACTCTCTACGCCACACAGACATTCCAATTTTCTTTTCTCTTTCGCTCTCAGAATCTTTAGCCTATCTAATACGACTAATGGGAAAAGGGAAAACAAACAAGAGACAGAAATTGGTCACAATGTAAGAATTGGACCACTTGGTTATATATATCCCTCTCGTTGCAAAGGTTTAGGAAAGCCAAAACAACAAAATTCCACAATTTCCACTTAAGAAAGCTGTAATCACCTAATTAAACATTGTTGCTTTGTCAAAAGTAGGCATAATCTGACCAACAAAAGGCTGTCGAAGAGTGGGAATATAATATTAATTAAATCAATAATAATTAATATATATATATATATATATATATATATATTCGAATAGACAGAGTACAATACATGTATGGATGTAATACGTATATAATATTCATTATTTAAGTTGTTATCATATCGAGGTGATAGGCATGCATATTGTAGAACCTTGGACGCGTCTTTTGAGCGTGTCCTTTGAATCTTTCTAAGCGGCTTCTTCTTACTGTTTGGTTTTTTTTTTTTTTTTTTGCCCCCTGCCCTTTATTATCGTTGTACTCTTTTCCTTTTCTTTTTGGTATTTGACACGTTACCCTAGACTTCTAACAAGTGGCAAATCACCCACTAAATTTTAATTTTGATGAGCTATCTCCTTGAATTTTACATATTACTGTAAAATGTATCTAAATTGATGATGACTGTTAAAATTTAGAGGAAAACTCTTTCATATACGTTACATGAAGTTTTTTAGACAAAAAAAAGTTCAGAATAATAATCGGAGCCAACATTTTGACTTCATTAATGGATGGAAGCAATTTGCAATATTTTATTAAAGATGGCATAATTTATCATAATTAAAATTTCATGGGACAACATGCATATTTAGTCAAAATTTAGGGGGGCAAAGCACTTATCTTGTCTCTTTGTTTATATTCATCCATGCCTCTTCTTTCCCGCGTTTAAATATACTTTCTTTAAAGCTTCCCAAAAGAGAGAAGGAAAAAAAAGTTAGAGAAACACACTCATTATAAAAAGGCGGAAAGAGAAGAATTTCACCTTCCCCATTAGTGACCTTGGTCTAAGAGTCTAAAGTATATCATACTTCACTTCTTCTTTTTTTTATCCTTTAGCTTTTTCTTCAACACGCTCATTAATATCCCATGTACACCTTTATTCTCCTCTCTTTTTTTTTTTCATTTTGTTTCAACGGCTCTTTTTGTTTTTCTTTTTTTTTTTTTTTCTCCTTGTGGTGTCACTATTATGAGTTGATAACAAGTTTAGTGTTTTTTTTCTTTTCTTCCTTAAGCTTTCAGATGGATTCAGTTAAGCCCTCAGCCGTTAGTAGTTCTCCACACAAGAGCAAATTGGCAAGAACTATTGCCAAAGTTCTTCACTTGAGAGCCGCAACTGGGATTGCCCCTGTTGATGGGCTGAAGAAGTCCCAAGATCTCGGGAAGAATGTCCACCACAAAGTGCGTAACAACTCTACGTTCCAAGACAAGCTCAAGCTGGACGAATACGAGTACGACTACGATGGACACCGGGAAAATAAAAACCTCGGTAGTCTCGATGATGACGATGATGATCTCGAGGAGAGAATTGCCATGGAAGCCCTTCTTGCCAAACTGTTTGCCAGCATTTCGACGGTTAAATCCGCCTATGCTCAACTGCAATTTTCGCAGTCTCCTTACGACTCGGATGGGATTCAGTCTGCGGACAGGACAGTGGTCGCGGAGCTGAAGAGGTTGTCGGAGTTGAAGAGGTGTTACTTGAAGAAACAGTTTGATCCTTCGCCGGAGAGGGCACTGATCGAGGCAGAAATTCAAGAGCAGAAGAGCTTGTTGAAGACATACGAGATCATGGGGAAGAAATTGGAGTCTCAAGCGAGACTGAAAGAGTCTGAAGTTTTGTTTCTAAGAGAGAAATTGGATGAAGCCAATAAACAGAATAATACGCTTGAGAAGATATTGAATCGAAGTGGGCAAATGTTATCTGTTCTAGACAACCTCCATTTATCTGGATTAAGTCCCGGACATTTCATCACGGTTCTTCGTCATGCCATTCGATCGATTCGAAGCTTTACGAGGCTGGTGATGGAGGAGATGAGATCTGCCAATTGGGATTTTAACGCGGCGGCTTACGCCATCCAACCGGACGTGGTTTACTGGAGGGAAGAGCACAAGGGTTTCGCGTTCGAATCCTTTGTTTCCCGGGAAATGTTCGATTGTTTCTGTTACCCCAATTTTCATCTTCGAAAAGTGTCGTCTTCTTCGGCAGACAGGAGGAAACAGAGAGAGAAGTTCTTCCTCAGATTTATGGAATTGAAGTCGGTGAAGACAAAGGACTATCTTCTTGCCAAGCCCAGATCAGCATTTGCTAATTTCTGTCGGGTCAAGTACCTGAAACTGGTTCATCCCAAGATGGAACATTCATTCTTTGGCAATCTAAACCAGAGAAACCTCGTCCACGCTGGAGAAATCCCGGCCGTCTGTTCTTCCAGCTTCTTCGTTTCGTTCGCTGAAATGGCCAAGATAGTCTGGCTGCTGCATTGCCTGGCATTCTCTTTCGATCCCGAAGCCTTGATCTTCCAGATTCCAAAAGAGTGTCGATTTTCGGAAGTCTACATGGAAAGCATAGCAGAGGAAGTTTTCCCCTCACTAGACAACAATAACAACAGTAACAACAACACTTTGGTGGAATCTGATTCACAAGTAGCTTTCACTGTTATTCCTGGTTTCAGGATTGGTAAAACTGTGATCCAGAGCAAGGTTTACTTGTCTCAAATTCAACACAGAACAAAATACAGCCATTGATGGAGTCATCGGACGGAGGAGGAGCTACCGTCCCACGAGGCTTTTGGACCCCACAAGTGAACTGGACGCCATTGTTGTTGGATCTGACATTGGAAGTTTTTCTTTAGCGTGTTGTGGGGACTTAAACAAAGCTGGTCATTTTTTCTGGGCAATCTTTGTCCCGTAGGTTTTTTTTGGGGCCGTTTTGGGAAAAAAAGCTAAGCTCGTGGGACTGTTTTCTTGTTGGGGGGCTGTTTAAAATCTTTTGTTATTGATGATTGTTAAACTTCTCCAAAGACAATCCTCCAATTTTGTTAATATTAGGTTTGGTGACATGGGGGGTCTTAGCTGTTTCGCATATTCGGCAGTTACCAGACAATGGCTATGCGATATAAATATCTTTTTAATATGTACATAATAAAATATATAGGTGGGATTTCTATTTTCCCATTTCTTTTGGAATTTTCTTTCGCAATTTATTTTTCTTTTCTTCACAGTTTAGTTTTCCCTTTTTCATATTTGAGTTTATATTGGTGCAATATGTTTGCAGGGGCGGAGGGAGGGGGGCTGGGGGACCATGGTCCCCTAGATTTTTGATAAATTTTTTAAATAATAATAATAATAATATTCCTAGGTTCATGCATGATTTGGCCCCTCCTAGTTTTTTTTTTCTTTTTTTTTTTTCCTTTTCATATAGGATTTTTTTTTTGTAATATGATTTTTTCTTTAATAATAATATCATATGGCAACCTAAATGATTACTTCAATAATCATGCAGCTACCAAAATCTAAAATTTTCAGCCCAGTCCAGTATCTAGAGCAGTACGTAGCACAATGTTTTATATTGTCTATAAATCTTATCACTGTGTATCAAAGCTCAGATTTGTTGAGCTACCTTTTCTCTAGAATTATTCATTCTCTTTAGAATTCTCTTCCTCCCTCTCTTTAAAATTTGAAGCTTGTTTTTAATTTTTCATATCTTCTCTATTGTTTTTTCTTATAAACTCGAATCTAATCTACAGCCCTTCAACAATCTTTCTTTCTTTCTTCTTTGTTTTCCATGGATCTAATGTACCAATCACTTAAGAAAATACTTCCCATCACTTTTTCAGAAGATTCTCATGCAGAAATACAAGTATAGAGTCATTTAACTATGGATTCTCATGCGTTTTGGAATCTCCGGTGACGTTGGATGCTGATCGAAGGAAAAATGCGTCCAAGTGACTTCAATCAGAGGGTCAGCCTTCCAAGTATAGGTACCAGTCGTAGTGTGATGAGAAGAAGAGCTGGTGTCATCGACTTTAGATGTCACAAATGTGGGCGATAGACTTATGAGGGTAAGTATCGTTTGGTTGGATTCATATCTGTAAATAGAGAAGGTAAAATCTATTTCTACAAAGACGGCATTTTTAAAGAGAACTTAGATGATCTCTATGCTTTTCTCAAAACCATTCGAGTGGATATGTCTGGGGTGCAATTTCTAATCTTTGGCCTAAATTCTATACAAAAAGACAACGTTTCAGGAATCTGCAATTTAGAGACCCTGTTTGTCAGTTTGAAGAAAATTAAATAGGGAGTAAATTCTTAATCTCATTTGAGTGTTTCTACAAAAAAAAAAAAAAAGAGTATTTTGTGTTTTAAGTATTTGTTTGTTTGTTTTAGATTGTCATAGTATATTTTAAATAATAATTGTTTTTATTTTATTACTAGAATAGTTGTTAAATATCAGTCTTTGTTTTATTTAAAAAAATGTTACCTTGTTAGATACATCACATGTTTGTTCCCATTTGTTTGTTTATAAATTGTCAAAAGTTGCACAGTTAGAGTCTTGTTTGTCAAAAGTCAGTCTAATTGCATGTTAAAATTGTCAAAAAGTGTACACTTAAATGTCTCTTACTTTTTTAAAAATTCTACAGTAAATTGTCGTTTATAACAGCTTTCTAGATTCGATGCTCATTTGTCAAAAAGTTATACACTCATGTGAGAGTGTCTTTGGTCTTATGTTTTCAATTGTCAAAAGTTGTACAGTTTGAGTATTATTTTTCAAAAGTCGTGTGTTTACTTTTTCAAATTTGTTCAGATTTGGTCCAATTTTTCTAACATGTCCATATCTTATTTTCTCACTTTTTATTTATACAATATTATATCATATCTTCTTTTCTTGTCAGCACATATTTTGTTTAGATTGTAACGTAATCTACCACCACCTACCTAACATAACTCCTTAGTCCTTTAGCATTCCCATATTCTTTAAGATATCCTTCAGGACTCGGTGTTTTAGGTAGAGCGTACTTAAAACAAAAAAAAAAAAAAAATCAAATAGTTAAAAAAAGATTCAGTTTGTCTTAGAAACCAAACATGTCTTCCTCCTGTTCATCTAGGAAAATCGAAACCATTTGTGTTTTCTATGGTTCCAGTCTTGGTAATGTTAGAGTCTATTAGAAGCCACAGAACACTAAGGACAAGTCTTGGCATATAGGAAGATTAACCTGATTTATAAGAGAGGTAGCTTAGGGTTAACGAGGAATGTATCAACAGAGCACATTCTAGGAGTAGCCTTGTCATAGGAATTATACATCATCTTCTAGCCGAGGGGAACCTCTATGGGAAAACTAGAGTATTAGACATCTCTAAGTGTCTTGAAAATATGATCCGTAACTCTAACGCTTTCATTGCATTACCTAGTGTTTTAGGCACTTTTGAAAAGTTATTTGTAGTTGCTAGTAGGAATTTGTTAGGCATTCATTCCAAACCTGTAGGTCTTTTGAATATAAATGGTTTTTATGATGGTCTTTTAAAGTTTTTAGATTATGCTATAGAATAAAACTTCATTGTAGAGTCAGGGAGACAAATCTTTGTTACTGTTTCAACAACTGAAGACCTACTTGATAAAATGCAAGCCATTCATCATGAGTCTGGCACTGTAACATCTAAGCTTGATTGGAAGAAAGAAAACAAGAAGTGACCACTGGATTTGAACCTCTACTTGTAATATTTTGGTTTTACCCACAACATGTTCATTTGTGTTTCTTGTGTCCTGAATAACTGCTATCCTCCACATCTTGTATTTTTATTATGACATGCTATTGTTAAAACATTTAAATTCAATGACTCTAGTATCAGGATAGCTGATATAATGGAGTAACTAGTACTTTTGAACGTATCCTGTTTAAGGTTCGATCTTTTTTTATCGATGCTTCTGTAATCTCCATGCATACATGATTACGATAGCTGCTTATACAAAGTATTTTATACTCTCAAAACATATCCATATCATATATGTAAACTCTCTATGTATTATTTTAATGAGTGCTTTTAATATAAATACTTGTGTTGTTTATTTTATTATTATTATCATGCAATATAACATCCCTAATCAAATTATAAACTACGGTTCAGAAATGATAAAAGACTGAAAAATGACATGCTAAGCATAAACACTTCTCTTAATATATGTTAGAATAATCTTGATAAAAAAAAATACACAGCCCCTTGACTCAAAATCCTAGCTCTGCCATTGTATGTTTGGGTCAATTAGGAATGACCAAAATTTGAGAGAGTTTTTAGTTGACTCTTGATTTGTTGTTCTCATTTTTCTTGTCTCAAGGGCTTTTTCTACATTACTTATTTGTCATGTTATATAAATTTAGTAGTCTTACTCTCACCATATGAATAGCAATTGAATACTAAAAAATACTTAGCAATTTAACAAAGTGACTTCTAATAAATAGTAAATTGTAAATGGTTGAAAAAACTTAAGAGAAATGACCTAGTAAATTCGTTGCTGAGTAAATCTTACATTGACCTACAAAGTAAATATTTAATAAGTAAATTGTATAGTTGCACCCCAAATTATTTATTTTTTGCATAATGTATCCCAAACATTCAATTTTGACAAAAAGAGATTGAATTTTAAAATAATTAACAATTGAGGTCCAATAACTACTTTTTAATTCTTAGATACACAAAACTGTGGATCTCAACCACAAGTAGTGTTCACATTGAACTGATATGGTAGTGCAACATTTGAAAGGTATTAGTACTTGAACCATAGATTGTGTGGAAGCAAATGCATTCCTATTAATTCCTGTTAGCAATTGAGGTCCAATGACTACTTTATAGTTCATAGATACACAAAACTGTGGATTTCAACGACAAGTAGTATTCACATTGAATTGATATGGTAGTGCAGCATTCAAAAGCTATTAGTACTTGAATCGTAGATTGTGCAGAACCAAATGCATTCGTATGAACTTCTAAGTTCTATCATTTAACAACTCATACATTTGAGAATTTTTGTGTCAGGGGTGCATATTAATTTGATTAATTATTATAGGCATAATTAAAAGATTTTTTAATTAGTAATATATTTTGTTAGGAGCAGGGTGACGTAATTAATGGAAAAAAATAATTTAAATTTAAAAATTTAGATTTTACTTTCCTTTTTTATTATCTCGTTAATTTCCTATAATCTAGTTTTTTTTTTTATTTTTCAATATTTAGATTGAAAACTTATGTAGTTTAAGATTGTTATATATATATTGCTATATATTCAATAGAAAAAGGTTAGGTTATATTTTTCCAACCTATTTTCTTCTCTATGGTATCATAACACTATCTTTTCTAGGCCTATCTCTCCTCCTAAAACCATAATTCTTTATTTTTTCTTTCCACAATTCATTGCAACCATGTTGCCATGCCTACACCAACCACCTCAACGTCTGCATCTCCTGCTGCCATCCTAGTGCCACCACCTATCACCTTTGAGCCCATAATTATGGCTATTGAAAATAACCAAGTTATTATCCCTAATACCCAAGAACTTGCCAAGCGCTTCATAGTTATTAACGTGAACAATGAAATTAAAATCACCTGTTACTCTTCCTAATTCAGAGTTTTAGACATGGCCATGTCAAGATATATTAATTTTTAGTGCCTTTGCCTTCTTTCTCACACCATTGCTTATTCTCTTATTAATCAATCAAAAACATCCTGTGAAGCCTTATATGATTTTGGTCAATACCTACGCTCAACCCTCTTGTAGTTGTAACGCCCCCTTACGGACATCATAGATGTCGTTACATTCATCTTTGTTATTATCATTTAAGATAAACTATTCAAATTAAAAAACATAATTTGGAAAAGATAGTTTATCAACACCAAAGTAATGAGACCATAATTTAAATAAAAAATTAAAACAACCTTTAAAATATGTTTTCAAAGTTAGGTAGGCCAAACTTCAGACACCGGCAGACTGAACATAACTGGTAGTCCGAACTTCAACCATCGGCAGGCCGTCCAAGGCTTTGCAAAATCTGAGTTTTAAAACACTTGGATCGGCAGGCCGATGCCAGCATCGGTAGTCTGATCATTAATGATCAGAAGGCTGATCTTCTGCAAAATCAAGAAAAACGTAAAACAAGTCTTTTTACATCATAGTGTAGAAAATAAACATACAAAGAAATAAAAACATAGTTTAGAGACTTTAAAATTCTTTCTTGGCGTTCTTCCGTTTTCAATCCATCGTTCCTTGCTCACACACCCGTCCTTGCCCTCTTACCTCTATTTGCAACATGATCATAAACTAAGTAAGCAAAAGCTTAGTAAGTACATTTTTCTATCTCACAACATAAACATTTTATGAACATCTTTATGCAACATCATATTCATTATCATCATAAACATAGTAGTGCATTTGGCACAGTTTTATATAGAACATATCTTTTATTAACATTTTCCATATAAAACCTTCATTCATTTTATCTTTGAGGGCTCAAGTGTTGCACCATTATTATCATCGTAGGCACGTCGTCATGAGAGGAGTGGGGTAGCTAATCCCAAACCAAATATGACAAGTCCAACTTTGGACATCATAAACATAGGGTGTGCAACCCTTAATTAGGTGATACATATATATATATATATATATATATATATACACTTTTAATTTTGAAATACCTCATCATCAGAACATGCATAAACCTTCTTGTGCATCAAAACTTTCATAATAAAACATCAAATAAAACTATCATAGAAATTATCAAAGAAATCATTATGAACATAAATTTTAAAATTTTCATAAACTTTATCATGTTGCAGGTGAGAATGTACTTATTTGACTTGCTTACTAAACCTTATCTTAGATGACATCGCCATGGTCTCGATCTGCTCACCTCTTGAAGTGTTCATGTCATACATCCATGTACGAATAAAAATTAATTTTCTTTTTCATGAAACCATCCAATTCCATAAGACATCATTCATACTTCCATCTGAAGAACACAAGGACACAAGTACATTTTACCAACTTTCAAATATTCATGCAAAATTGAAATATTAAAAATCTGCCTAACTATTAAGAAAACACAAATCAATTCTTCACAATTCATATACAATCATGGCATGAAACTTTGCAGGGACATAATTAACAAAAATATAAATTACATTAATTTTTCATTAGCCATAAAAATTCTAGTAGACAAATAAAATAAGTCACACAATACACATCACAAAATCTGCTAGCAATAACAAAACAGTGAGCAGCCCTAATTAACATTCATAAAATAAATTATCTATATCATAAAATAATTTCATAAAAATTCTGCATACAATAGACACCTAAAACTATAACATATCCAAAAATTAGCTTCAAATAAATTTAAAACAATTCAAAATGTGCATTAGAATTTAGAGGCAAAATAAATTCTAAACACACAAGGCAGTGAGCAACACATGTTTATCATTCTAGAATAATTAAAATAAAATTACTTTGACCCTAAAATTTTTATGACAGCCTATAAACATATAAATACAGTACCACAAAAAGTTTCATTATCAAATATCTTCATTTAGCCATACAAAAAGGTCACACAAACAAGAAGTCTAGAATTCATTGATTGACAGCCATAAAACCTAATCTTAAAGAAACCGCAATAGCACATAAAATATTCATCATATCACTATGAAACCTTCTATCGATCACTTAGCATATAATGAATATTTTTGCAAAATTTCATGAGAATTAACATTCGTTTGCCCTATGAACATAGACAGCATTTTTGTACAACATTACCAATCAGCAACAATTAACCATAAGTGGCAGAGAATAAAAATTCAATATCTTAACCTAGAAAATTGCAAATGGCATGAAACTTTGAGGAACATCACGTAACATATACATAAACATCATACAAAATTTCATAGCAAACAGGCATCTACAAACTAAGTTATGGGGGTCAGATTAAAGGGAGAATACAATTTCATAAATAATCTAAGATGAGTTCTTACCTCAAAATGATTCTTTTCTAATTTCCTTGAATTTGTCTAAGCAAATACCCAATATTTCATTTGAATCTTTGCAGCAAAATAAGGGAGAGAATGGGAAGAAAAATGTGGAGAAAAAAAGGAGAAGGAGAGAGCGTGGGAGGAATGGAGAGTGTCTAAGAGAAATTTTGGTGGGAGTGAGATATACGTGAAACAAATAAAAGTGATACAGTAAGGAAGGTTAAATTTTCTGATATGGCAACAAATTTTACCTTAAAATAGAATACATATTTGTGGAAGATGGAGAGAAACATGGGAGAAAGGTCTATGATTTGCTTCACTTACCAAATTTTAAACTTTCAAAATAGGAAACCTTATCAAATATCTAATCATCATAAAATAAAAAATAAAAGTCAACTATCTTTTCCTACAATGAATAAGGAAGGAGGCTAAATATGCTAATTACTCAAAATATTACAGCCAATCATATAAATCATCAATGCCACAATTTTTGGAGAGTATCTGCTGATTGCTCATCAACAGTCTTTGGCATGTCGATGGCTCAGTTCGGCCTGTAAAAGTTGTGGGATTCAGCCTGCCGATGAAATCTATCGGCATGCCATTTTAAAAAAATAATTCGCCTTACCGAATTTGAAAATTCAGCCTATCGAAGTATCACTTGCAACATTGCACACAAATAAAACGTTAAATATTTATCATGTACATATTATAAATGACATGAACACCTCGAGCATACCAATCCCACGTGACCGTCACCTATCATCATATGCAAAATAAAATGGTTAGTAACATTATTTCATAAAGAACATGTTAGACAAGTATGCCCTAATGAGTGAAAATGTAATATGCTCTTAGAGACATTTTTATCAATAAAGAATTTATTTATTATTTATATAGCAAATCTTGTCCTGTTTACATTCATATTTGTTGAATGTATGTTAAGCAAACAATAGTTTGAGACTGTCGGTCTAAACCTTTAAGAATTGGGCATATGATGGATAGATTATGTGGAAGACACAATTCTTAGGGTGATGGTCTAAATCATAAGATCTGCAATAAAGGGAATAAAATTGAGCGCTTTATTCATGTAAAGATTGTTATGTTGTCTATATCCTTAACAAGAGATGCTTTGTCTTGACTATCGGAGGTGGACTCTGCGAATATAAACATTGGCACATTGTCATAGGTGACAATGTGTTGAATCGGGACATAAAGTGAATTGATTTAGATTAATAATTTTGTCTCAGCAAATTGATTCACTTTAGACAATCATTTGTATTGTGTCTTAATCCTGAGATGAATAATGGGCCCGTTGTCTTGACTTATGTCTTTTGATATACCAAAGGGTGACATCCACATTTTAATAGTGATATGCATGCCGGTACGTTGGATGTATGACTCTTGATAGCGTAGACTTGTTATTCATAGATATAGAATCCATAGCTTTTCTTTAAGAGTAGTGATATCATCTTATATGCGTTATCTTGTAATTGAAAAACTGGAGCACTCAACCATTTAGATACATAGGTATAACCGAATGGTATACTATCTTTGATGGTAAGTTTTTCGATGGTGAGATAATGGAACGTAAGTAAAAATAATCGGAAAGGTAAGACAAAACTTGTCCTTAAGCCGATTATAGATAATCCTATGGGGATACGATACACTATGATATGTCATGGAGACTTAGCTATTTAGGCTTCATAATTCTATATAGTTCGAGAGTGCAGCTCCAAGCTTTTAGTGGAATAACGTTAGAGTTGATAATTATGAAATGTATATCTGGGATATTGGGTTTCATAATTATTGGAAGCTTGAACTGTATAGGTCCATTTGGTCCCCTTTACTAGCTCACAAAAATCCTGTAATGATATGATATGCTTTTTTAATAATTGGTGACTTATGTCAGATTTATGAGATTGGCTAAAATTTGGTAAAATTAGTTAATTTATGTCTGTTTATCAGTTAAATTAATTTGGTGATAAAATTAATTCAAGATAAACTTGTTGAATTATCAGGATTAGATAATTCATGTCTGTTTATCGGTTGGATTAATTTTGAATAAATTCAAGATAAACTTGTTGAATTATCAGGAATATTTATTTACTTAGAGATTATCTAGATATGGCTGTTTTAATCAGATAACTTCTCTATTGAGTTATTTGAACTAAAACTGAGGCTCTATCATAAGAATCTTGGGTGGGAAATAAAGATTCGCAGGGATCTTTTATCGGAGGGTCGACAGGCCGATCTCTTAGTTCGGCCTACCGATCAAAGAGGTTCGGTAGGCCAGTCTGCCAGTTCGGCCTGTCGATCGGGCGATAAAAGGATCACGTGTTTTCACATAGAATTTATCAGATATTGATTTTGATTTGATTCTGATTTCGATTTTTGAGGCCTTATCTAATAAGGACTGACTTATGGGCCCAACCTCTATAAAAAGGGTGTGAGTTTCATTATTATTTAGATCAGTAGAGAAATCTAGAGTGAGACTTTGTCAGTGAGAATTTGAAACTCCCCGGAGAGCTATCATTCACAAATCACGAATTATAGCTTTGGGTATTTCTCAATTGGTTGGAAAGAGAGCCACCTGGAGAAAAGCTGAATGACGTAAGCCCACACTCACTCCGATTGAGGATAGAGAATAGCAAAGAAAACCAGTTGGTTAAGGTCCTTCTAGAATGTTACTTCTTTTCATTGATTGTGGTAGCTTTTCGGCATATACAAGGTTAGTAAGATCTTACTTCTTTATGTTCACGCCGTGAAAAAGAATCTTACTTCTATTTCTCACTTTTATACCTCTAATACTACTTCTACTAGTTCTTATCTAATTCTTTTCATGTGAAATATGCAATGGCCATCCTTTTACAGGGTTGGGCTAAGGATAATGTGTACAAGAAGCTGGTTTCTTCTATCAAGTCTTCTCCACTAGTTGCTTTTTCTAGAGTCCAGGCTACTTTGTCTTAGTGGCATTATAAATTTTAGTCATCCATCTTATTCAAATCTTAGGCATATTGTTTCTAAATTTCAGTTAAGACTATCGAGTCTTTTATCTTTATCATTTAATTTTAAAGTCTAGCAATGCAATAAACGTCAATAAATTACCTTTTCAATCTCTTCTCTTGTTTCTACTTCACCACTTTAAATTATTTTCTTTGATGTTTGAATCTTACATGCCCATTTGATTGATGTCTTTAAATATTATGTTATCTTAGTTAATCACTTCACAAAATACATTTGGTTCAAAACTTTAAATATCATGTTTTTATCTAATTCAAAGTACCAATTAAAAACTTTTGTAATAAAAAAAATTGTCACATTTTATTGCTTTTTTTTTTTTGGGGGGGATGTTATCATACACTTTTATCTTTTCTAGCCACAACAGGATGTACTTGAACATAAAGGGTATTCTAAACACCGTCATTGACTCCTATTGGTCTTTTGCCTTCTCCACCATGGTTTTTCTTATCAATCACATGACTACTCCTACACCGCATCTTTCTTCTCTGTATATTTAATTGTTTACATCTCCACCTAATTATACTAAACGTCGTGTTTTTGGCTGTCTCTATTATCCGTAATTTTGTTCATTCTCTTCTCATAAACCTGCTCCTTAGTCATCTCTATATGTCTTTCTCAGTTATTCGTTGCGCCTATTTTTCTTTTTCTCCCCTCCACACTCAAAATGTACATGCCACGATGATTAGTGTTTAAATCTGATTTTTTTAATATATTTAAGGTTAAAATCATGCCATAGTCTTTAACAAGGAAGGAATAATATAAAAATAAGCTAGAAAGCTTAATCATTGTAGAAGGTATTGCAATAAATTTTAAGATGAAAATACAATAAAAGAAAAATATTGTATAAAATAATAAAATTATACAATATAAAAATTAAACAACACAAATCTATGCAGTATTAGATCAATGGAATAAAAGGATTATACTGATAAAGTTAAGCAGTATAGGGATTACACTGTGTGGGGTGATATGGATATGTATAGAATACTGTATAAGCTCACAACAGTATAGGAAATATACCGACAATATAAGAAAAATATTGCCAGTGTAAATTTAGACTATGTTAAAATGACTGGGACCCACACGATGACACCCCAAAGGAAAGAAAATTGTCACATCTCCCCATGGTAAAGCCATTTTGAATTGTGTGGTTTTGGAGAAAATTTTTATGACATTCAAGTCCATGGTGATGTGTCTTAACTTAATGCGACTAAATGTAGGGTTGGCAATTAAACACTTTTATTTCCACCAAAGTGGCACTTTTATAAAGAAAAAATGCTCCCCTTTCCCCTTGGATACCGGAAATGACATGTGGAGGGAGGCAAAGAATTTTTGCATTTTATTCCCTAGGATTGGTTCTATAAATACCTAAGGGTATTTTGGAGAAAAAAAGTTTATTAAAGTTATGAAAATTTCACCCATTTTTCTACTCCAAAAACCGCCCCTCCCAAAGAATTTCTCTCTCAAAATTTCGATGATACCAAGCCTCCAAATGATGTTTTGAAGCAAATTCAAGAGGTGTAAAGGAAGATTAAGGAATTTTTGAGGTAAAACCTAAGCTTTTCTCTTTGGGTTTTTTGTGTTTTCTCTTGAAGTTTTGAGTAGGTTTTGATGGGATTTTTGCTACGGTTATGTCAAGAAAGTTTAACCAACATCAAGCACTCTGGTGGAGGATTAAAAAGCTTGAGAAAACCTTGGTAATATTCTAAACCCTAGCTTGGAATTTTGTTTTAATGTGCACATCAAGTGCTTGTAATAATGTTCATGGATTGTGGCATGTTAAGTGAACTTCATGGCATGATTATATGGTATGTTGTGATGATGATGATGAAAAATGAAAATTATTTTAAAGCAAAAGAAAAGTTGTTATAAACTTTATCATAAACACAAAGATTAAGTGTTTTTAAGCACTCTAAGTGCTTGATAATAGGATTTTGAGCATGACATGCAAAGAAAATATTTTGGCATGGTTATTTTGAGTATTAAGTGCTTGATTAAATGATTGGAAAGGCTTATATGAGATCAAACTTAAGAAAATCGCAAAAAGTATGAAAAAGGCCATTTTTGGAAAGATTTAAGTGTTTGACGTCTATAGAGGCCAAATTGTCTACTAAGTTCAACACAAGATTTATTGGAAGCATTAATCTGGACAACTTTTATGAAGAAATTCTGTTCAAATTTTGATCGAATCATGCCAAAAAATATGGGTTTTTGTTCTTCCTATCCAAAAACTATATGAAAATGAATGATTTTGGAGATTAAAACACAAAAGTTGTATATCTTGTCGAAACGGTTAGGAATCAAGAACGGTTTGTGAAAATTACAAATTGATTTTATGATATGAGTTTTATGAGATTTTAATCATGAAATTTTGAAATATGGAAAACATTTTGAAATTACTTGAATTAAACCAAGGAGCTTGCTTTTATAATTTATAATCCCTACAAAAAACTAGTTGTTGTGATATGAGACAGTTAGTTTTGGTTGTGGGGACAAAAATGTCAATATTTTATGTTTCAGGATGAAACTGTAAAACCAGGAGTAGCAAAAATTATCGTTATGTCAAAATGGTTTTCTATAGAGTTATGGCAAGCAAGTAATGTTATGTTTTAAAGCGCAAAAGGAATTAGCAATTTTTTTAAGAAAAGGACATTAAGGGCAAAGTCATAATATTTTCATATATAGGTCAAATCTGTAACGTTTTGATTAAATAGCTTTTATAAAAAAGAAAACTAATGTTTTATTTTTCAGAAGTTACAAGAGGCAGAAAAATGTAATTTTTGTTTAAAGTAGGTTTCGAAAGTTTTCTAAGATCCCTTAAGGGCAAAATCGTCATTTTTCATAAAACGACCAAAACAAACCCTGAAATACCCTATTTACAAAAACACCTCTAAGTTGGAATTTTCTAGAATTTTTTCATAATTTGTAAGTGTCAGGATGGCAATATGAAATGAGAAGTTCAGTAAAATCATAAAACTTACGAAAAACTTGTAAAAAGGTAAAATTGTTATTATTGATAAAACTGCTAAACGGACCTAAGTCTTTTGACTTAGCAAATCGCTCTTGGATGAAAAATGTTCCGCATCACATTAAGTAACAAAATCTTCCAGTATGACATGGAATTTAATCAAGGAACATTTAAGTTAAGTAACGAAGAAATGAACTAATAAGTGGTAAAGGTAAGTAAAAGAATGGACGTTTAGTGTCCAAATTTCGTTATCAATCAAGTAGATTAAGAAAAGATAGTTAATAGTTTGGTATCGTTTTGATCACGACATAAAGCCGTCCAATAAAAGAAAAAAGAATAAATTGGGAGTGTTAGAGCACTACTCAGGTAAGTCTCAAACCTCACCTATAGCATGAAGAAAATAATTTTCAAATGCATTATATATGTTTACAAATATGTTTGCAATTGTTATGCAAGTTGTTTTTGAAGTATGTTTGAATATGGTAGCATCAAGTTTTAAAAGTTCAAATTATGGTTTGCAATATATTTGCAATTATTATGTTTAATGTTCAAGACATTAAGTTATGTCATGTAAAATGTTCACTAAGATTACAAAATCGGTTAATTAAACCCATAAGTTAAAATAATTATGTGTCATGCAAGCCTCCTAGATTTGAGGTTTAGAAGTTATGTTGAAGTTATAACCTTGTTGTCCAATGGTCTTGTCTTCCACAAGAGATGCATTATGTTTATATTCTCATAATTGATAATGTTGATATGAATACTTAAGCTAATAAAATCAAGAAAAGATAAGAATGATAATAAGAAGTTCAAGTAAGTTACAAATGATGTTAAAAATTCATAATTGAAAGTTCATAATTGATCATAACTGAAATCATGTATTTTGATATTGCTTGCATTCCTTTTAAGTAATGTTCTAATGAGGAACATTTTATGAACAATGTTTTACAATAAATGTTTTATAAGAAATGTTTATAAAAAAAAAAATTTATGAAAAATGTTTACAAGAACTGTTATAAGTAAGATGTATTAAGAGAAAAGTTTTATGAAAAAGGTTTAATAAAGATTGTTTATGTTTTGTGAGATTAGTATGAACTTACTGAGCAAAAGCTCATTACAAGTTCCTTCATGCTGTAGGGAGTTCTACAGAAGATCAATAAGACTGAATGAAGAGCTCATCGTTGAGGTTGCAAATACGATAGTTGGACATACATACTACTATGATAGTTTTTCGTTGTTATGAGAAAAAGTTTTCTGCTATTTTAAAACAAATGATTTAAAAAGTTTTTAAGAAAGTAAATATTGTCTTAATGAGTCTTAAGAAACATTTTGAAAGAGTTTAGAAGTCAACTTTTAAGCTATGTCTCAATTTGTGTTGCAACGAAAGTCGCAACAGTTTCAAGAATGTTTTAAGAAAAGAAGAAAGAAATTTACTCAGTATTTTTCTTGCTAGTAAGTAAGAAAAGTTATAAAAAACAAGTTTAAGAAAGCTAATTGACAGTGCAAAAAAAAAGGTCGTGATAGGTGGTATTAGAGAGGTATCCTGCTATCCTATTTTGCATTTCATATGTCCACTTCACCATAGCTCAAGTGAGTAAAGTAATTTACATTAGTAGTATAGTTAGTATTACATGGTTAAGTGTTAATGCATCGGGTACATAGCCCTTGAAGTTAGCTCTCCTAAATGAGCAACAAGAGAGTAAAGGTTAGAGGATTAGCCAAATGTTACATGTTATAGAGTTCCCACAAAGCAACGATGGTCATCATTCATTAATAGTATCGAGTCAATGATGGTCAAACCTAGTCAATGTTGGTCAACAGATGACCGAATTGCTCAAAATCAAGAGGATGAGCTCCTGACTCAATATAACGTTTTGTGCACAATGGTGTTCTCTATTCGAGCAAATTTCACCCTGTTAGAAGTCGCTCAGTTTGATTGTGTATGGAGCGAGGAAAAGCATATCAAGATAGCAGAATAATGGAGTTTGAAATGTGATTTTTGATGATTTCTTTGCCACATTTATGACTTGACATGGAATAGAATGCTTGAGAGAAATCATACGTTAGTTTACTAACCATACCAATTCTTGAGCTTAAGCATTTCATAATGGAGTTGAGACATATTAAGGAACTCAAAACGACCAAGACAGGCATCATGATCAAGATAATGATATCAAATTTGTCAGCAAAAGCCTCACGAGTTGGATGATAAAAGCTGAAGATTATTATGTTACGAGATAGTTATGGAAAAATATGAATCTAAAATAGATAAAGGACTAAAAAATCATGGATTTTGTGTTTAACTCAAATCGGTCCACTTCTTGTTCACTAAGCCTAATATTTTGTTCTAAAGAACAACTAGACAAGCTTATGTTGCTTAGATAGTTATGCATTATGGGATTTTAATGACTGTCATCTTTGACTAAGACTGTTATTATACGTCCAAATTTTGGAAAAACAAAGTATATCAAGCAATAATTACAAAGTTTATTTTTAAATATAGCATTCTAAGGTGGAATGCCAAATCCTTAGATGGACGAGAACTACACTCAAAAGCTAGAATGTTAGAGTTATGTAGAAGAAGCATAGTGCTACCAATAAAAGAAGTATGCCATTAAGATGATTTAGATTTTTGGAGTTCTATGTCAGAGAATTAGTTCTTATTAAGATTACCAATGAAAGAGGTAACAAGATTCATTATGAAAAGGAAAGATGGTAAGAAATAAGAACATGCCTCTTATCAGCATTTAGTGATGCAACCATAAGGTAGAGATAGCATCAGGAAAGTAAGAAGAGGATATAAAGAAGAGATTGGCCATAATAGTTCTAATTTTTGAGGATGAAAATTTTTAAGAAAGGTAGATTGTAATACCCGAGAAATTTTCAAGTTCAATACACGTACAATATTTGGGAATTATGCTAAGCAACATACGTGTCACAAGGATTAGTATTTAAATCTAATTTTTATAACAAATTCTATAGGAGTAGATATGAGATTTTTAAGGTTAAAAATCACGTCATAGTCTTAAACAAGGAAGAAATGACATGAGAATAAGCTAGAAAGCTTAATCATTGTAAAAGGTATTGCAACAAATTTTAACATGAAAATACAGTAAAAGAAAAATACTTTATTAAATATAGAAATTATATAGCATAAAAATTAAACAATGCAAATTTATGTAGTATTAGATTAATACAGTATAAGGACTTCATTGATAAAGTTAAGCAGTGTGAGAATTACATTGTGTAGGGATATGGATAGGTATGTATGTTGTATAAGCCCACAACAGTATAGGAAATATACCAACAATATAGGAAAAATACTATCAATGTAAATTTAGACCACGTAAAAGTTAGTGGGGCCCGTATAGGGACACCCCAAAGGAAGGAAAAATGCCACATCTCCCCACGGTAGAATCGGTTGTATTGTGTGGTTTTGGAGCAAACTTTTATGACATTCAAATCTATGTTGATATGTCTTAACTTAATGTGACTAAGTATATGGTTAGCAATTACACTTTTATTTCTACCAAAGTGACATGTTTATGATGAAAAATGCTCCACCTCTCCCCCTTGGAAATCGGATATGGCATGTGGAGGGAGGCAAAGATTTTTGGATTTTAGTCCATAGGATTGGTTCTATAAATACAAAAGGGTATTTTTGAGAAAAAAAGTTTGTTAAAGTTATGAAAATTTCACTCATTTTTCTCCTCTAGAAACCGCCCCTCCCTATGAATTTCTCTCTCAATATTTTTATGATTCTAAGCCTCTAAATCATGTTTTGAAACAAAGTCATCAGGTGTAAAGAAAGATTAAGTAATTTTGGAAGTAAAACTTAAGCTTTTCTCTTTGGATTTTAAGTGCTTTCTCTTGAAGTTTTGAGTATGTTTTGATGGATTTTTACTATGGTTATATCAAGAAAGTTTAGCCAAGATCAAGCACTCTAGTGGAAGATTAAAAAGCTTGAGAAAACCTTGGTAATATTCTAAACCCTAGTATGGAAAGTTTATGTTTTAATGTGCATGTCAAGTGCTTGTAATAATATTTATAGACAGTGGCATGTTAAGTGAACTTTATGGTATGATTATATAGTATGTTGTGATGATGATGATGAGAGATGAAAACTAGGGTTTTAAAGCAAAGAAAAGTAGTGATAAACTTTTTCATAAACACAATGATTAAGTGTCTTTAAGCACTCTAAGTGCTTGATAATAGGACTTTGGTATAGTTATTTTAAGTATTAAGTGCATGATTAAATGATTGGAAAGGTTTGCATGAGTTAAAACTTAGAAAATCAAGCTAAAAAAGTTAAGATAAAAAAGTATGAAAAAGGGCATTTTTGGAAAGATTTAAGTATTTGAGCTCCATATAGGGTAAATTATTTTCTGAGTTCAACTCAAAATTTATTGGAAACATTGATCCGAACAACTTTTGTGAAGAAATTTTGTTCGAATTCCAATAAGATCAAGCTGAAAAATGAAAATGAATGATTTAGAAAAAAGTTAAAACATGAAAGTTGTAGATCTTGTCGTAATAGTTAGGCATTGCATACAATTCACTAATTCTAAACCGATTTTAAGATATGAGTTTTATGAGATTTAAATCACAAAATTTTGAGATAAGGAAAATGTTTCAAAATTATTTGAATTAGACCAAGGAGCTCACTTTTGTAATTTATAGTCCTTATGAAAAATTGGATGTTTTGATATAAGACAGTTATTTTTGGTCCCAGGACCAAAAATGTCAAGATTTTATGTTTCAGGCCAAAATCATAAAACCGTGAGGAGCGGGAATTTTCGTTATGTAAAAATGGTTTTCTATACAGTTGTGGGAAGCCCAAAAAAAATTTGGGATTTTTTTAAGAAAAGGACGTCAAGGGCAAAGTTGTCATGAGTCTCATAAACAGGTCAAAACTGTAAAGTTTTGATTAAATAGATTTTATCAAAAAGAAAAATGAAGTTTTTATTTTCCAAAACATTATGAGAGGCAAAGAAATGAAAGTTTTGCTTAAAATGGGTTTCAAAAGTTTTTTAAGACTCGCTAAGGGCAAAATGGTCATTTTTTATAAAACGGCCAAATCGTAACCTGAAACGTCTGATTTAGAAAAACGCCCCATAATGGGAATTTTTTTCGTAACTCTAAGTGTTGAGATGGTAATATGAAATGAGAGGTTTAGTAAAATCATGAAACTTACGAAAAACCTATAAAGGAGAAAATCATCATTTTTGTTAAACTGCTAAAATTGACCCAAGCCTTTCGAATTAGCAAAACGCCTTTAGATGAAAAATGTTCTGTATCGTGTTAAGTAAAAAGCCGTCTAGTAAGATGTGGAATTTGATCAACGAACATTTAAGTTAAGTAATGGAGAAATGAACTAATAAGTAATGAAACTAAGTAAAAGGAATAGACATTTAATGTTTAAGTTCTATTATCAATCGAGTAGATTGATAATGAGAAAAGATACCGAATAGTTGAGTGTCGTTTTGATCTAGACAAAAGCTGACTAATAGAAGGAAAAAGGATAAACTCAGAATGTTAGAACGCTACTTAGGTAAGTCTCAAACTTCACCTATGGCATAAGGAAAATTATTTTCGAACACTTTACATATTTTTGCAAATCTATTTGCAATTGTTATGTAACTTATTTTTGAAGCATGCTTGCATATGTTATGCATCATGTTTTAAAAGTTAAAGTTATGATTTGCAATATGTTTGCAATTTTTATGTTTAGTGTTTTAGACATTAAGATATGTCATGTAAAATGTTCACTATGATTATAAGATCATTAATCTAAACCTAAAAGTTAAGATAAGTATGTGTTGTACTAGCCTCCTAGATGTGAGTTTTAAAAGTTATGTTAAAGTAATGACCTCATTTTTTGAGAGTCTTATGTCTTCCATAAGGGAAGCATTATGTTTATGTTTCATAATTGATGATGTTGGTAAGAACACTTAAGCTCACAAGATAAAGAAAAGATAAGAATGATGGTAAGAAGTTCAAGTAAGTTACAAATGATGATAAGAAGTTTGTAATTAAAAGTTCATAATTGAGCATAATTGGAATCATACATCATGATATTACTTGTATTCCTTTTAAGAAATGTTCTTACGAGGAACGTTTTATGAAAAACATTTTAGAGAAATGTTTTACGAGAGATGCTTATGAAAAACATTTTATGAAAATGTTTACAAGAACTGTTATAAGTAAGATATCTTAAGAGAGAAGTTTTATGAAATTGGTTTAATAAAGAATGTTTATGTTTTGTAATATTATGTTTGAACTTACTAAGCGAAAGCTCATTGCAAGCTCCTTCATACTGTAGAGAGTTCTATAGAAGATCAATGAGACTGGTTGAAGAGCTAGGTGCTGTATTGGTAGACGCGATGATTGGGTATGGATACTATTGCAACCGTTTCTGTTGTTCTAAGAAAAAGTTTTATGCTATTTTAAAACAAATGATTTAAAAAGTTTTTAAGAAAGTAAATGTTTTCTTAATGAGTTTAAAGATAAGTTTTGAATGATTTTAAAAGTCAAGTTTTGAGCTACATCTCAATTTTTATTGCAACGAAAGTCGCAATAGTTTCAAGAATGTTTTAAGAAAAGAAAAGAAAAAAAAGATTTACCTTGTATTTTTCTTGCCAGTAATAAGAATAAGTATAAGAAATAAGTTTAAGAAAGCTATGTGATGGCCCAAAAAGGCAAGTCGTTACACCCCCTCCTGCACTTTTCGAGTCATTGTCACCAAGTCAAAAAATAACATCTATATGTCATCCAAAAACTTAATATCACTGCCCAACTTGCCTTTTTTGCTGATCTTGAACCCTCTATGGTCACCCAAGCTATCAAAGATCCCAAGTGGTGTCAAGCTATGTCAAAAGAGTATGATGCTTTTTTTTTTTTTTTTGAAATGGTACATTGGAACTAGTTCTCTTGGAGCCAACATAGAATCTTGTTGGTTACAAGTAGATTTCTCATATTAAACGTTTAGCTAATATATTTGTTGACAAGTAAATGGTCGGTTGGTTGCTAAGGGGTTTCACCAGTGTCCTAGAGTTGATTATCATGATAATTTTATTATTGTCATCAAACCTACCACTGTTCGCTTAGTTCAAAGTCTTGATGTTAGTCATGGTTGGTCACTCCAACAACTTGATGTTAATAATACCTTTGTCTAGGACATCCTATATGTGGATGACTGTTTTGGCTCAACCATAAGGCTTTATTAATCGTGATCATCCTCATCATATCTACAAATTACGCAAAATGATTTATGGTCTTAAGCAGGCTACTCATGCCTAGTACAAAGAGTTGTGTCAGTTTCTTGTGAACTTTGCCTTTGTCAACTCACATGCAGACACCTCACTCTTTGTCTTCAACACTAGTAGTAACTTGATTTATCTTCTTATCTATGTTGATGACATTATCATTACAAATGACAATGATGGGGTTGTACAACCATGCATGTCACTCCTTGCTAAGCATTTTTAAATCAAGGATCTTGGGTCCTTATGATCTTTTCTTGGAGCCTACGTTTTTCACTTTCTCAAGGTTTATGTCTGTCACAACATCGCTACATTGTGGATCTCCTTGCACACACCCATATGACAGATGCCAAGTCGGTTGCCACACCCTTTGCAACTGCCTCTACACTTGATCTTCGCTCCGATAGAACCTTTTTCGACTATTCTGAGTATTAGACTATTGTTAGTAGTTTGCAATATTTGTCGCTCACACAGCCTATCATTATCTATGCGGTGAATAAACTGCCTTAGTTTATACATCATCTTACTAGTAATCACTAGAATCCCATTAAACGACTTTGGCGGTATCTCTATAGGGCATCGGATCATGGTCTTATCGTCTATCAAAACTCCTCCTTTTCACTCCATGCCTTTTTTGATGCTTGATTGGGCTGGCAACAGGGATAATTACGCTTTTATGAATGCTATCTTGTTTATCTTAGTCGTAATCTCACTTTTGAAGTTCAAAGAAGCAACAAAATCTTATACTAAAGCTAAATATCATTCTATTGCTACCATTGCTGTTGAGTTGAGTTGAATGTGTTCTCTTCTCACCGAGCTTGGTTTATCTCTTCCACAATAACTGCTGATCTAATGTGACAATGTTTTGCAACCAATTTGCTCTCAAATTTGGTCTTTCATTCTCGCATGAAACATGTTGCTTTAGATTAACAATTTATTTGGGAACAAGTTCAAAGTGATCCTCTTCGTGTTGCTCATGTTCTTACCCTGCCGCTTACACATTTTCTTAATCTTGCAGCTAAGATTAGACTCTCCTTTCGGAACTCCATCTTGGGGGCATAATGAAGAAAAAATAAATAAATTTTATAAATAGCAAGAATTTAGATTTTACTTTTTTTTTATTATCTAGTTACTTTTCTATTATATAGTTTCTCAATTTCAGTATTTAAATTGTAAACTGATTCAGTTAGAATTGTTATCGTAAACTTTATATATATTCAATTTATTAATGGAAAAGGTTAGGTCATATTTTTCCAACCTAATTTCTTATATAGTGATTAAAAATCCACAAGGTGTCGCTTTCATTGGACTGCATGAATTGAAGACTGCAGGCTGCATTGCATGATATGATACAAATTTGGCTTGGATTTGTAAAAATTGGAATATATTACATTGGGTCCCACATAAGATGCCTAATGTAATTATTCTAAGGCGTCGGTGAGGGAGGGCCACGTGATGACATGCTTTCCCCAAAATTTGTGTTCCCAGGAAGAGCATGGTTTGGTTTCTTTCAAGGGTCTGCAACACCTGGTGTGTTCCCCAACTACTATGTTAGATTTTTTTTTTCAAGGTGGGTTGAAAAGAGGCCCCAAAAAATACATAATAAATAAATAAAAGAAGGAGCAAAAGCTTAAGTAGTTGTGGAATTAAATTTGCCCATATTAGTACATAATTTAGCCAAACAAATATGATAAACTGTTTGTCGACAAATGATTCTCATAGTACTTACAGTATAGAGGGCATCTAAATCTCTTAATATGCATAACGAAGACATAATGTTATTTTAATGGGGCACTAATAGTACAAAATTTATGAATTAAAATAAGACACGTTAAGAATAAATTTCGATATTGTTTGATCATGAACTTTTTGTTAGAATCATGTGAAACATCATTTATTAATAAATAAAGAGAACTTTTCATTATATTTGGTGATATGTATACAACCTTAAATATTGTATATAACTATTATATATAGAGGATAATATTCAAGGATAATAAATAAAATATTTATTAATATATAATTAATTACTATTGTAAAGAGTAATATATTAATTAAAGTGTTCAATTAATATATTGGTTATATCATAGATCCATTAGTCCATTAGTCCCCCACCATGCTTCCAAATATTTTTTAGACAAGTTGAATTATTAGTTTAGTTAATTAATTTAGAATTATGTAGTTCTAAATTAATAACCACTCAAAATAAATTAATTATGAATTAATTTGTAATTATTAAATAATAGGATATTTTAATAATAATAAATAAGAATTAATTTTAAAAGACACGTACCTACATAGGGAAGGGTTCTCTGTGTCGTGCAAGACTTGTACACCAAATCTTATGTTTCTAGAAGTTTCTAATTTTAAGGAATATGATTTTTCCAAATTGTAACTCTCAATTTTGGAAAAGAAAAATTAGATGCAGTAGCAAACAATATTCCTCTCCTTATTAATAGCTGATTGTGTCACATACTGAAAGAGGTGTATGGCACCACAATCAGATAAGGAAAGAAGATAGTTTATCTTTTTTTAGTTAAATACATGGTTTTTGGTTTAAATTAAAGGAGGATTGAAGAATTAAATTGAGTCTTTCATTATCTATAAATAGAGGCCTGCTTTATTTATTTTAAACACAGTTAAGAGTCTTGGTTAAATTGTAAAATTTCTGCTAATATTCCTAGCAGTAGGCATGTAAAGAGAGAGAAAAAGAGAAGAAGAGTTCTTCCAATCGAGTCTTACTTTGCTCATGTGTTGAGATTTGTAAGAGACTAAAAGTAAGAAGAGTGATCTTAGAACCTTTAAATCCTTCTACACCCATACTACGTCTAGATGTTGATGAGGACTAGACAAGGAAGGCTTTTGGTGTTATTAAGAACGTTGCCCTCTAGAAGATTTTTTGTCTCAATCCCATCAATCGAGTAAACATAAATTGTACATATATATACACTTATTGATCGTAAAATTAACATGAACTATAATGTTGTGTTCAAAAATTTTATAAAAATTTTTATTATATACACCTGTATCTTTACATTATCTCTGCATATTTTTTCTAAAATCATTTTAAAAAACCAATACTTTTCTTGGACCTTGCTTTATAAGTTACAAGTTTCCTCATGAATTTACATATTTAAAAGTATTACACCACACTCTCATTCTGAAAAACATAAACATAACATATTAACTAAAATGTCATGTATTCAAAGATCGCCTATTTGATTATGCAATTGATTTTTCATTATGGCTAGTTGATAATATTTTGATCAACAAGCACAATTTACTGGCTCACTTCTTAATTTGAAACCCCGAGAGTAATAAAACAATTTAGTAATAATTGGTTGTTAAAGCCAATAAATCTTGATGGCAGTGTACAAGTTAACTTTTAATAAGAGTTTGAAAGGTGTGAAGAAATATTAGTGAGAGAACAGAGAAGAGAATAAAAATAAGAAAACCAACGAAATGCATAAAATAGACCAAAAGTTGAATTTTTTTTTTTTTTTTGGCGGGAGAAAAGAAGAAAACATATTGGGTAAATTCAGTGGTGGCGCTCTTAAAAGATTCGCAGCTTTATCGCTGCTTTTTTTTTTTCAAGAATTAATTACGAAACTTCCCCTTCAATTATAATCCTTATAATATTATGCCCTCAAACTTTAAAAAATAACATATTTTCTCTGATCTATTAAATATTAACAAACCCCCCATACCCAAAATATGATTTTGAACATAAATGACACAATATTACATAAATAATAGATTGCTGAATAGTTTAACGAACCATTAGACTGTTATCTTACCTTGATAAATTAAGAGATTATTTGTCTTATTTTTTAAAATTTTTAAGTTTATATTTTTAACAATTAAAATTTTAAATTATATCTTTTTAAATTTAAATTAGTTTTAACATGATAAAATTACCAAAATACTTCTATATTGTATATCAAATCTTAATTATGTACCAAGATTTATTAAATTTCTAAGAAAGGAGCTTTTTACTCTTGTTAAACTTTGATGTTCTGGGGACATTGTATTACAAGGGCTATAGTTAAGGGGAAACTTTTATAATTAATCATTTTTAACTATTTTTGTTGAATTTGAGGATGAGAGAATTTGAACTATACAATATGTAATGGAACTAAGTGTGAAATTATTATTAGACTATTCATTGCCTCCAAAAGTGTGAAAATGACATATGTGATGTATTATTTTATTTTGTGTTCTAATGTATAATGCTATTTTAAATGCTATGTTTACCTTTTGCCATAATTATTGGCCTTGAAATATGTAAAAATAAAATTTTAATATAAAAATAATTTGATAATTAATGATTAAGTAAAAAAGTCAATGCATGTATCAACCAATATGTTATACTTGATGGAAAATTTGTAATAAAGTTCAGCGTATATAAAATTTGACATTAAAAATTACATTGCGTTGGATTGTTTTCTTTGTTTTTTACACTTAAATGCCAAATTTGCTATTGGCAAATCAATTTACCAATATTGCATTAGAGATGCTCCTATATGTAAGTTTTTTTATTCGAATTAAAATTATGAATAATACTGGCCAAGTTTGAGATTGATGTGCTTTTAAAAGAAGTACCTACTTTTGCTTAAAGGAGGAGCAAAATCAAAATCTAAAAGTTGCAATTTATAGTTTTCCCAAGGAACTTGAAAAATGCATTTGGTTCTCATGCAAAGTGATTTTGGAAATTTTTACTAAATACTATAGTTGCATAATTTTTTATGCAAAGTACTTTTGGGAGTTCTATAAGCAATTTCAAACTATGCCAGTATTAGTGATGGAGCCACATATAGGGTGTTTGATGAACTAGTTTGAATTAGAAAAATGAGTGTATTATAGCATGTGAGAGCTTTATATTACAGTTGTTTTTTGCTTCAACTCCTAAGAGCATAAAAACTGTGTGCCAAACACACTAATAGTACTGAATGGGGCATATATCTTCTCCCACTATTTTACAATTTTTATTTCAATTATAAAAAAAATTATAATTTTCTCTACCCAAAAATAAAAGTTCATAATTGTCTTCTTTCAATAAAAATATCTTTAATTGCTTTATGCTGTGCTCCATGAAATAATTTTTTGGCTTTAACACAATTTATTATAAAAAAGAATTTAGTTTTGTTCAGTTCACAGAACTTTCCTTTTAGTTAAAAAAAAAAAAAAGACTGCGTTTTACGTTAACATGTAGCATTTAAATTATTTGTTCATATCACCCTCCGGAGTTACTTAAAAAATGTACGAAGTTCTAAAAAAAAAACAAAGTGTAATATTCCAACATTCACTTGTTCATTCTTCAAGCAATCACTTTCAAATTCGTGCACATTTTATACAAATTAAAACAGCTTGTTTAACTTTATGGATTACAGAAAGAAACTTTTTTCCAAAACACAAATTATTATACCATGAGTCGGACAATATAGTTTGCAACGTTGTTTATTATTATTATCTTTTCTCATTTCATACGTTACGCTGGTTTCATTTGAATAATAAAAGTGGTCCATTTCTCATCACTTAATAATTCATCTTTCTTCCAGAGAGAAAGCGTGTTTCTGATATAAATGTGAATTGGCCTTTGGACATCTTTTTCTCCAAAAGACAATAGAGAGGACAAGGCTAAAATTGTTTGCCATGTGGCAGGGGTTAGATTTACGTCAATATCATATTATTTGACGTTTGTTTATATAATATCTCCCTAGTTGGAAAGAAATATGAAACATATTTGTTTGCACCTACATATCCTTTTCATTTTAATTTCTAGCCACTTTGCAACGCCAAGTGTTATGTACTGGCATGAAATAAAAGTTGAAAATTTTGTAGTCGGTGCTAGGTCTGTTCTCTTTTTCAAGATAATCTAGCACACAGCCAGATGTGTCCACCATACCTCAAAATTATAAGAATTCTTTTGGGATTCAATAATGCGGAAACTTCTATTGTAAGGAGTCTAGCAGATAAAATGCTTCTTAATATTTGATCATGTTAAATCTACAATATACCAAAGACATTCACAATTAACGGGATATTATTTCATATATTAGTAGAAAGTTTTAGTTGCTTTCTATGTATTAATTCATGGCTTTTGGGTCTGCGTTTAGAGGACGCAATTAAAAAAATGTTAATGTTAATGATATATGTAGCATAAAAATATAAAAAATAACAAATTTTATGTATTGTTTCAATATTTCGTACTCTAATATATACCAGACATTTACCTAACTTTTGTTATAAATTTAAGCTTTTTCACATAAAATAAAAATCTTGATTTTAAATAATTGGAAATCGAGAATATTTTAATCATTAGATGAACAAATTAATCAACACAACCAATAAGAAGCCAAATATTAAAATGTGACTTATTCTATATTCGGCGTCAAATTTGTCATCAAATAAAACTTATGTTAAACTTGAGAATAAGTATAGCATTTTGCATGAAAAAATGATCTTCTTACTCAAATGTTAAATATTAGTTAGTATCTTTTTCTTTTAGCATTTGTTCATCAACAATTGAAAATTCTTATTATTAATTGATATGATAATTTTTTAAACATATACCAATAAAAGAATGACAATTTCTGAATTGATATAAAAGTTAGGATTAGATTTGGTCTTCCAGATATTTGTCTTAATGACTCGATCAACACCATTGTATTCTGACACACACACAACTAGATACGCAACAAAAGAATTTTAAAAAATTTTAAAAAATATATATGGTGTGATTAGGAGAATATGACAATTAAGATTTCATAATTTCATCCGCATTTTATTTTTTTCTTTCTATTTATTAGTATTTTAAGATCTAAGAATTGAAACATTTCTTTAGACAAAATAAATTTAAAAAAAGAACATATAACATGATCGTGCTAGTCATTTTTGAGACCTAAAAAAAACTAGAATATATCACATGTAGCAAGACTTATAATTATAACAATTACTAGGAAATTATGTTATCATTATAATATTTTAAAAACAAAATTAATTATATTTCAATTTTACTTGATAAAGGTGTCATGAAGCGTAATTTTTGTTATTAATATGCGAAGAGTTTTTTTTTTTTGATAAGTATCTGCGGAGAATTTTAATTTGGTCACTTTTTTTTTTCAATTTTTCTTTTATAAAAATGTAATTGAAGTATAATTTTTGTTATGAATATGTGAAGAGATTATTTTTTTTTAATAAGCATGTGTGGAGAATTTTGATTTCGCCGCTTTTTTTTTTTCTTTCTTCTGAAAATGTCTTGGATACAGCACTTTTAATAAAAATTGTGAAAATTACATCTGAGTCCCAACCTGCATTGGCGTTACGTTTCCTGTTTACCAGCAATAAGTCGTGGGGATACTCTATCACCCGACACCAGCGGTAATCTCCCAAGTACCAGAAAAAATACACACAATTTGATAACAATAAGATCTTTCAGTAGGCATTGCAAAAGTAATCTACTGGAAGGTATTTCAACTGTTATATTTAAAAAAAAAAAAAGTGATCTTGATCAAAACTAATGGTGTGCAAACGTGCATTATTAGTAAGTTCCTTGCCAAAGAAGGACCGAAAAAATAATGCAAACAAATATCTTGCCATTATTGAAAAATTGTATGGCATGATTTAGAGATTCATAAATTCATTGAGCGTGATGCAAAGACCTCACTTGGCCACTATTTGACCGTATGAGATTTCATTGGAGCTCACACTCGCTCTAAGATAATCCAACGAGCGTGAGGTGAGACAGGTACCTCACTGCTCACCGTTCTTGGGACAGAAAGCTTTCCAAAGGGCACTACTGTGACCAGCGCGAGATGAGACAAGCAATTGCGCACTACGGGTTTGTTGTGGTGCAATAGATTTAGACTTTGTAACTATTTTTCTACGGGCGGGCCTCTTATTCCTTGGAATATTAATTAAAATAAAATGGCATTATAAGAATGCCTAACTCTCTACCAATCTTAAATGCACGAAACCTCCTCCTTTCTATAAGCCCTAACTTGTGTAGCTTGCCTTCGATTAAACTTACCTACTTTGAAAACATTCACTCTTTTTTGATCCAATTAACCTACTCCAAGTGGACGATCCAACCTAGATTGATTTCTAACACAAAGATTAAGAGACAATGGTTCAGCCCCAATATGCTCTTGCTTCTCTTACATTAAAGCTCAATGGAAACGTATAAAAAAACTCAAAAAAAAAAAAAAAATTACGTGACGTCTCCAAAATGTAAGATGTTAATACGATCTTGATATGCTAAAAACATTATGCATATAAAGATCATGAACGGAAGCGTGAAAATCCAACATACCTTTGGCCATTGCGTCGTCTGTGAAATCCAAGCTTTGGTATCATCAATTGCTCCACTAGTTTGGATGCTTCTATTACTCAAACACTAAACACAATAGTGTATAAACTTGATAAGAGAGAAAGGTGATAGGGACCAAACCAAAAAATATTCAACACATGAATAAGTAATTTTCTCTGTATCTGAAATCCTTCCATCAAGGATTTTTAGACAGCTTCCAAAATCAGTTACTAAGGAAAGGTTTATTGTGGTTTAATGGGAAAAAAATATATGAGATCATAATGTTGCAATGGTTACAAATTCTCATAATCAATTTGACATTAAAACTGAAACCATTTACAAATAGTTAAAAGAAGGAAAAAAATTCATTCTCCCACTTGGTCTCCATATTTAACCTAATATCCATTAAACCCAAACTTTTAGGAAACAAATGCATGAATCATGGCGATAGTTCCTCTAAATGTGAATATTATCTTCCATGTATTACTATGTATTATTTCTCAAACTTTATGCCTTATATGGTAACTTAGCTTTATGAATAAGCTCAAAGTTTATTTTCGGTCTTGCTAAATGTGAATTTTCCTCTAATAATTTTATGTGCAAATCAAATATGAGAAAACATCACAACTGAATAAGAGTTTTATTAAGACTGTAAATTGTACATACAAACAAATTACATTTTGGAACCAAGTCCCATATGAACAACATGATCCTTAAATGACTTTGGTGGCATTCCTTTTGTCAAAGGATCTGCTATCATTAATTTAGTGCTTATATACTCTATGACCACATTGTTTTCCTTAATGCATTCTCTCATGGCTAAGTATTTAATGTCGATGTGTTTACTTCGACTGCCACTTTTATTATTCTTAGCCATAAAGACATTAGCTGAATTGTCACAATATATTCTTAATGGCCTAGACATAGAATCTACAATTCTAAGGCCTGGCATGAAACTGTTCAACCATACACTATACGAAGTAACCTCAAAACATGAAACGAACTCTGCCTCTATAGTGGAGGTAGCAACTAATATTTGCTTTCCACTCTTCCAGGATACAGCTCCTCCAGCCAACACAAAGATAAAACCAGATGTTGATTTCCTTGAATCAACATAACTAGCAAAGTCTGAATCAGAGTAGCCAATTACTTCTAGATTGTCGGTTCGTCTATACATAAGCATGTAATCTTTTGTACCTTAAAGGTACCTCATCAACTTTTTTGTAGCCCTCTAGTGGTCAGTGCTTGGATTACTCTGATATCTGCCCAACATTCCTACAGCAAATGCAATGTCAGATCTTGTATAGACCTAAGCATACATAAGGCTTCCAACAGCTGAAGCATAAGAAATATTGCTTATCTAATTTTTCTCTAAATCATTCCTTGGGCATTGGTTTAGATCGAACTTATCACCCTTTACAATTGGTGCTATACTAGGTGAACAATCTTTTATTCGAAATCTTCCAAAACTTTATTGATATAGGTTTCATGTGACAGTCCCAGAATACACCGAGATCTATCTCTATGAATCTTAATGCCAATAACATAGAATGCCTCACCCATATCTTTCATTTGAAATTCTTGGAAAGAAATTGTTTCACCTCATATAGTAACCCTTTATTGTTGGTTGCAAGGAAGATATCATCCACATATAAGACAAGAAAATAGATTTTGCTCCTCCTAACCCTCTGGCATATACATTGATCCATGATATTTTCTTCAAAACCAAATGAAGTGATAACATCATGAAATTTTAAATACCACTGATGGGAGGCCTGTTTCAATCCATATATGGACTTCTTGAGTTTGCAAACCAATTGCTCACATCACTAGAGGAGAATCCTTTAAATTGTTTCATGTAAACCTCTTTCTCTAGATCACAATTGAGGAACGCCATTTTCACATCCATTTGATGTCACTCAAAATCAAAATGGGCAACTAATGCCATAATCGCATGAAGGAAATCCTTCTTGGATACAAGAGAAAAAGTCTCTGTGTAATCTTTTTGAGTGAACCCTTTAGCAACAAGTCTTTAACAATAAGTCATGCCTTACTAGATCTCCTTAATGTTGGTTCAACATTCTCTTGAGGAGCATGTTGTTCAACAGGCTGTTCAATAAGTTCTTTTATTTGTTACTCATTTGGATCTACTATTTCTTAATCAGTTGTTTGTGGAACTTGAACGACTGGTTCTTGTTCATTACGCATTTGAACTATAGGTGTATTGTGTACAACAATCACTCTATCATATGATGTGGAAGGTTGGGAATCTACATGATCTTCCTCAAAAACAGTGTTCTAGGATTGATCGCTCCCACTGATCAAGTCATTCTCAAGAAATTTTGCATTCCTTGACTCCACAAACCTAGTAGTATGTGATGGACAATAAAATCTATACCCCTTGGACCATTCAACATAACCTACAAAGTATCCACTTATGGTCCTTAGGTCTAGCTTCTTTTCTTGTGAATTATAAACTCTCACTTCATATGGGCATCCCTAAATGCATACATGTTGCAAACTTGGTTTCCAACCTTTCCATGACTTGAATGATGTCTTTGAGATAGCCTTGGTTGGAACTCGATTTAATATATATGCAACCATCTTGAGAGCCTCAGTCCACAAGGACTTAGGAAGCTTGGAGCTGCTAAGCATACTCTGTACCATATCCAACAATGTTTGATTTCTTCTTTCTGTCACACCATTTTGGTCTGTGGCACCAGGCATAGTGTACTGGGCAACTATCCTATGTTCTTGAAGAAACTTAGCAAATGGACCAGGTGCTTGTTCATCTCCAATGTATCTACCATAGTATTCACTACCTCTATTAGACCTCACTATCTTTATTTGCTTACTGCATTGTTTCTCTACTTCTGCCTTAAACACTTTGAAGGCATTTAAAGCTTCATTCTTATTATGAAGCAAATAGAGATACATATATCATGAGTAATCGTCAATAAAAGTATTTCATTTTGACCATACATATCCATGTCCAGACAACAAATATTAGTATGTATGATCTCCAATATGTCTGAGCTCTTCTTGGCACCTTTCTTTGATATATTGGTCTACTTACCCTTTATGCAGTCCACACAAGTATCAAAGTTAGTAAAATTAAGAGTATAAAGCACTCCATCATTTACTAATCTCTTTATTCTCTCAATAAAGATATGACCTAATCTACGATGCCATAACATTAAGGATTCTTCATTCATAACACATCTCTTAATGTCAACATTATCATGAACATGCATGAAAGTATAAGAAGTTTCATTTTGTAAATTAACTTTGAAAAGACCATTAGATATTGTACCATTTCCAGTAAGTTCAGATCTATAATATAAACTGAATATAGTATCTAAAAAATTAAAGGAAAAACCTAATAATAGAAGCCTTGAAAGAGAAATTAAATTCCTTGAAAAACTTGGAATATAAAACGTCTTTTCCAATTCTAAAACAAAACCCCTACTTAAAACTAATTTGCACATTTTGATGACCTCCACATGTGAGCGTATCTTATTGTCTGAGTAGATAAACTACTCACTACCCACTAGCTTCCTTAGGTTTTGCAACCCCTACAAAGAATTAGTGACATGGATTGTAGAACTAGAGTCAATTCACCATGTGTTATGGCCAACATCAACCATATTAGATTCAAAACAACAAGTGAGAATTGAGTACCTTTCTTCTCAAGCCATTTTTGATATCCAGGACAATCCTTCTTTATGTGCCCTTTCTTTTTACAATAGAAGCACCTGGATTCCTTTTTGATATCAGCCTATGCAAATAATGTGCCTTATCCCTTGTTCTTGGCTTGCCCCTTATTCTTTCCTTGAGTTGCCAAATGCACTCTCTTTCTTGCCTCCATAACAAGTCTTCCTTCTTCTTGAACACATTCTTCCTGTACACACATGGTCGTCAACTTGTTGATGGACCACTTATCCTTATGTGTGTTGTAGGATATTTTGAAAGGTCCATATTGTTGTGGAAGAGTGTTCAAGATGTAGTGCATAAAGAAAGTCTCAAACATCTCAACCTCAAGAGTTTTTAACTGAGCCGCTATATACCTCATTTGCATGATGTGCTCGCACACATGACAAATTCTGATGAGCTTTATGGATGAAAATTTCATTATTAAGGTGCTTGCCAAAACTTTGTCTAATGATGCAAATTGCCCCTCAATTGCCTTCATCAAAGCTTGCACATTGTCATACTATTCCAATAAACCACAAATTCTAGCTGAGATTTTTGTCTTTATAAACATGATGTAGAGACGATTAGATCTCTCCCATTTCTCACATTTGTCAACATTATCTGGTTGGCTGGTTTCCATAATGGTAGGTGGTTCATCTTTTCGGATAGCATGATCAATGTCCATCCAGCCCAAAAGAAGGAGAATTCTCTTCTTCCACACCTTATAATTATCACCCTTAAGTTCAAGAATTTCACATTTAAAATCAGAGTAGTTCATAGTTTGTATTGCTACATAATTAAACATACATGCTTGTGTTACTAAATTGTGGCTATAATGCTATATGTCATGTTTTACCAATGTAAATACATACAATAAAAAAATATGTACTAAATGACATTAAAAATTACCTGTGGGATAAATTTTTAAATTCAAACATATACATATATCTTCATGACGACACTATCCAATTATTTTCCTTTATCTTAACTCTTGTGGGTAAATTATGAAAAATAATTTGATACATCATCCTAACTAATCATATTAAATATAACAAAAATGCCTGTGGGATAAAATTTATTATATTACATATGATTAATCACAATTTAATGTCCTTTTACCACATGTTATTCAAATACTTAATATAATTTTGTATAATCAAAGATGCTGTGGTTATTCTACAATTATTCAAAATTTATATATATCACAAAACATTTATTCAAAAAGTTTGCATAAATAAATTGCATTTACTTAAAGCAATATTAATAAATATGAACAAAGAACCAATAATTTATGTACCAATATTCATTATGCATAAATTAAAATTATACATTCAAAAGCATAATCTAGCACATTATTATACAAAATTTAAATGTACTAAATTATTTAACTTAATAATGCTTGCATAATTAAATCACAAATTATAGATGATGAACATTATATGCACATAAATATACAAAAACTATATCCACACCAAATCTGTATAATATTCATAACAAATACCAAAAAAAATTAAGAATATTTAAAATTATGAATTTTTCATAATTTATTTCATAATATGAAAAATTTCATAAAAATATCAAAATTGTGGATATTGTGAAAAATTCATAAAAATATAAAATATGAAAATTTTATGAAACTTTGCTCAAAAACATCAATTTATGAAATCTGGAAAAATATCAAAATAATTTTTTTTAATTTTTGGGGTTTTTCCTTTAATTTTCTACCTCAATGAAAAGACTTGTCGTTTTGGGATTGAGACCCCAAAACGACTTGTCACTTTGCAAATCAAAAATGCCCCTCAAAACGACTTGTTTTGCCAGTAACAAAATGACATGTCGTTTTCTTTTCTTAAAATGCATTATTTCTCTTGTTAAACGACATGTCGTTTTTCAAGGATACCCCAAAGCGACATGTCATTTTTCTTCATGCTAAGCAATTCTCAACTTAGCAAAAATGATGTAGTTTTTTAAAGGGGCCAAGGTCAAAACGACGTGTCATTTTGGTCACTCGGGGAGATTATCTTCAACCTCCAAACGGGTCATTTTGACTCGATTTTGACTCGTTTTTGACCCACTATGAAACCCAATAGTTTCTTAGCCTTTCAGACATCGTTTTTGATATTTCTAATCACAAAAAACTTAGAAATCGAATATTTTAATTATTTCTAACTTTAGTTTTTCTAAGAAAGTCCAAATTAAAAAACTCAATAATCAAAAATTTTTCCAACAGGTGTGTTTTCATAGACTATATGTTCAAGGTAGATGTAATAGTTTGGCTTTGATACCAATGTAAGACATTAATACAATCCTAATATGCTAAAAACATTATGCATATAAAGATCATGAACGGAAGCGTAAAAATCTGACATGCCTCCGGCCATTGCATCAGTTGTGAAATCCAAGCTTTGGAATCGTCAGTTGCTCCACTAGTTTGGATGCTTGTATTACTCAAACACTCAACACAATGGCGTATAAACTAGATAAGAGAGAGAGGTGATAGGGACCACAAAAAATGTTCAATGCATGAACAAGTAATTTTCTCTCTATCTGAAATCCTCCCATCAAGGATTTTTATACAGCTTCCAAAATCAGTTACTAAGGAAAGGTTTATTACGGTTTAATGGGAAAAATACATTTGAGACCATAATGTTGCAATGGTTACAAATTCTTATAATCAATTTAGAATTGAAACTGAAACCATTTACAAACGGTTAAAAGAAGAAACAAAACGTTTGCAAAAAATTCCATATGCTTAAGGGTCTATTTATAGTGCAGGTCCTCTTCAATTTAGCTACTTAAAAATGGCTTCAAATCCACTGCAATTAGCCAAAATGTGCATCTTCTTTGAAATCCTCAGATAGCCATTAGTTCCTGCAGTTGACTCTATCGGTCTTCACGAATGCCAGCTATCCAATGCAATCTTGTTGTAACATATGAGTTAAGTATGGCAAGTATGCACACAATCTGCAGCCAAAGAAGGAGACTAGGATTTCTTTGCTTTGCATCAATTCAATCTGAGTGAGCAGCAATTTTCCGAAAATAACTCATATAAAGATTAATCAAATCTAAATTCGAGTAAGTCAACTTTGTGGAAGTTTTCTTAAAAAGATTTGAATTTTAGAGAAGAGAGGAAACCTAGAAACAAATAAAACCTGTTGCCAGCGTGTCAGGACAGAAGTTTCCAAAATAAGTCGCACAAATTTTTCAGATTGTACTTATCTTAGTTGGCTTGGTTTACAAATCTGATCAGGAAAGAAATACTTTCCATAGAAATACTTTCCATATATGTCTCAACGTGTTTACATGGACTAGTCGACTAGCATGACAAAATAGAAAACCTGGACTTACCATGAACAAACCAATCTGTCCAAATAGGATTGAATTAATTTGTACATTTAAGGAAAGTTGCCAAAAATCTCCAAATGGGCAACTCAATCATATCAGAAAATTTTCACAATAAATTCATATATTCCAACTAGAAACTGACTTTTCAAAAATTAATTAAGCACAAAATAATTTTCAAATAATTTGAAAAATCGTAATAAAGCTCAAAATTCACTCTCACAAAAATGACAAAAATAACTCCAATTTAAAAACTTAATTGATAATAAGATGCCAACAAAACTCAGAGGAATAAAATTCCTAGCAATTTTAGAAATTTCTCATCAACTCTAGTCCTTGTAACAACAAGCTTCTAATTTTCAAAACATAACTTCTCTTTGCTCCAATCTTTGAAATAGTAACGCAAAAACTCCTTATATCACCATTTTTAGTCGAAATAACACATATCATACAAACAATGAGAATTTGTTGAACAATTTAATGTACAATTGCTCAGGTAGCTAATTCTCATAAAATTACTTAAAAGTAAAAAGAGAGGTTATTTGGGGTTAATTGTATTGTGCACCCTGAACCTTGAGAGCTTGACAACTTGGACATGAACTTTTGATTTTGACGAATAACATCTTAATTTTAGAATTTGTTGCAATTGTGATCTAATAGATAACGAACATCAATCAATAGAGGAAAGTTATTTAAGATTTTTCCATAACCAATAGAACCTAAACTTTTCATTGGTTGACAAGTTGGATCTTAAATTTTTTAAGTTTGGAATTGCGGACTTTAATTGTAACCATTAATTGACATCAGTTATTGATTGGATTGTATTGTCAAGAATTGTAAAGGTTTCTAACTGCTAAAATTGAAAGTTTAGAATGCAACATGTTAAAGACGATAAGTTTAGGGTGCATATTGCAATTTACCCGATAATTAATTTTAAATTTAACTTAGAGTTTTTCAATTTAATTTCCTGAATAATTAAAAATTTTAAATTGAATAAACTTTTGACTTCGTGTTAGGTTTAGATATAATAGAATATCAAATTAACATTTGTTGTATACCACATGTATATCGATTTCGATTAAAATCCAAGTGGCTCTATTTGGTCTAATCGGTCTTGTAGCGCGCTTGATGCCTTGATCTATCAAGGGCACAGAACTTCGAAAATCGAAATTGGTTCGAAGTCTACTCTGGAACATTTAGGCATTGATGGAATTCTAACTGATTTCGAACTTACTAATAGATAGATAAAAAATAATACGGAAATTTATCTCATAGGTAGTGGAAAAGAAGTACAAAACGAAATAGGGCTCTAATAACTTTTGGCTATAAATACATTATAATCGCTCACACTCTGTTCTTTTTTATTTTGGCTAAATCATACCGTTTATATTAAAAAAAAAGACAATTTCTCCTTAAAATTATAAAAGGAGAAATTACTATACCTAGCAGAAATCATGACTAAAGTGAAGAGAAGTAATTATCAAATTGATTTGTAAGTCTACGTACGAAAAAAAGGTCAGCTATTATTTTTCTTTGTATTTTTAAGCAGCTCCTTGTTTATTATTTACTATGAGGTTGTGTGACCATTTATCACGGTATTATTATTATTATTATTATTATTATTATTATTGTTATTGGTCTTGTTATTATTGTTTTGGTTTATTTATTTCTGGAAATTTTAGAATACGTATAGATTTATGTTAGATCGTATTCTACGTAATACTTTCCATACTACTCCTCTTTTTTTTTCTGGTGCAAATTAAATTTCCTTAATGACTCGAACATTAATTTGTCAAATTTTATTTTGGATAATGTAACATATAATATGTTGAGGGTAAGCTCGGCGCCACCACCGAGGACATTAACTTTGGTGGTTGGCTATTAAGTACGACAAACTCCTAGGAAGCTTGCTATCGGCCCCCGACGCTTTATACTTCTTCCTGAGGTGCCTCTCAGGCATCCAAGGCTACGCCCCAAGAAGGCTGCCACCTCAGGATGTACGGTAGCTCAGGTCGGGTCAACAGTTCTTATAATTAGGCTACTACTCGCCATTATAGTCCAACACAAGGCAGATACATTGCCGTCTGATAGAGTCTAATCCATTGGGTGATGGGCGCGACACTTGTTACCTACTGCCTGACACACCTTGATGTGGCACCCGGATGATGGGCAAAACCCATCTTCCACCCGATCCAAGTGGTGGCCTATAAATAGGATGCATTTATGACATTCTAGAGAGAGATTACTTCTTCACACCTAACTAGCTGCCAACCTCTGCCGAGCAATACCTACCTTGAGCATCGGAGAGCCATTGTCTATTGACTAACCCCACTATTTTCTCCGAAGCATCCCTCCTCTTGCAGGTGCACACTCCCAGCCAGAGGCAAGCCCAAGAAGAGGTCAGACCGTGCGCAGTCGCACGTGGGTGTTGATCCGACGCCGGACAGCAGTAAGCATCAACATTTTGGCGCTAGAAGGAGGGCACCTACGCCTTCATCCCAACTTTAGCTACTTTACCTCTGACTCTTGAGATGACGACTCGAGGTAACGCCAGAGATGACACAGCCCGACAGGAGGGGTCGAGCGATGCGAGAAATAGGCAACTAGCCCCAGGCTGGCCTAGGGGGCAGGGAAGCACGGCGAGGGCTGAGCCGATGGAGGCCCCAGCGGCCCGAGACCCGATCCGGGAACTTACAGATGCGGTCCGGATCCTGACCCAGCAGCTCGCGCAGCAAGCTCAACGGCAAGCTGCACCAACTCTGCCGCCCCCTGCCCAGGTTGACCAGGCCGGAGGTCGGGCTGAGCGAAGCGCAGCCGACCTGAAAGAACACCAATCCGAACAGTCAGCAGGATCCACTAGAGGAATCCCAGCCGACAATAGGATAGTTCATAAACGCCATCATGGGTGCCAAGCTGCCCGTGCCCCTTCACCACAAGGTTCCCGAGCCTCGGTATTTGACCAGCTCGGATCTCAGGGGATAAACATAAATCGCCAAGCTAGAGCTGGAGGCCGAGTTGAGGGCGGAGTACCCTATAGGGTCGAACTGCCTGAAGACACCAATAGCCGACAGGTTCGGGCACTGTAGCGACAAATCGATGAGATCTGGAATTGTAGGTTTGGTCTAAATGAGACAGGAGCTCAAGACCCACCTTTTCTGGATAACATAATGCGGGCGCCCATGCCGCCAAAGTTCAAGGTCCCACAGATTAAGTCTTATGATGGGACCATAGATGCTGATGAGCATGTCGAACTCTTCCGGGGACCCATGCTACTACAGAACGCCAGTGACGCAGCGATGTGCAAGGTCTTCTCACTCACTCTTACCAGCCCTGCTTAGCAGTGGTTCCAGCGACTTGAGCCTGGATCGATTTCCTCTTTTTGGCATTTGGCCGACGCCTTCTCTTTGGCATTTTCCACCACCAAAATGCGGAGAAAAGAGATAACATGCCTGTATGCTGTTAAGCAGGGAGACGGTAGCGTCAGGGATTACATTAACAGGTTCACTCGAGCAGTTCTTGAGGTCAAGCACGTCGAAGACGAGACCCTAAAGCACATTTTTGTAGGGGGTCTTTGAGACGAGAAGTTGACCTGGTCCTTGGCCTTTGAGCAGCCGGGCACGTTTTCCCAAATGCTTAGGTATGCCCAGAGACATGCGGACGCTGCCGAATACATGAAAAGCCGTCGGGAAGAGGCTGGCCCGAGCGAAACAAAAAAGGATAAGAAGCAAAAAAAGGCACCAGAACAGAGCAGCACCGAGCATGCCAAGAAGCAGAAGAAAGAGAAATCTGAGAAGCCAAAGGGACCAACCAGTAAGTTTCAGAGCTACACACCATTGGTGGCGACCATCGATGAGGTGCTTGCCCAGGTTGGTAACAAAAATTTGCTAACACCACCTCCCAAGCTCCGAGGGAGCAGGGTGAAGCGGAATCAGTCAAAGTTTTGTGAGTTTCGTAAGGATGAGGGGCATAATACTCGGGAATGCATCCAGTTGAAGGACCAAATAGAAAGACTGGTCCGAGAAGGTCTTTTACAGGAATTCATGGAGCGTGTTATAACCCCGAGGGCCACTTCTGGAAGGAACAATTCGTTGGGCCGAGACGTACAGAACAGACCCAGGATCGATAGTGGGAACGCATCAGATCCCCCGAATATTGTTCACATGATATTCGATGGGCCAGTTATCGGGGACATGTCAAGTGGTCGGCGATCTTACGTCAGAGAAGCTCGACGGGTCGAGCAGGGTGAATTAATAAACATGTCCGAGTACATCAACAAGATATGCCGTCAAGAAGACACCCCGATCACCTTCACCGAGGAGGAAGTAGATAGATTGATGCACCCCACAATGACGCCCTGGTATACGAACTACTCATCGCCAACTATGTAGTGCGGCGCGTGTTAATCGACAACGGCAGTTCGGCAAACATCCTTTTCAAATAGGCTTTCGACAGACTAGAGATAAGAAATGCCCCCTTGGTCCCAGTCAGGACCCCACTTTACGGCTTCGCTAGGGAGTGTGTCCGAGCAACCGAAAAAGTCAGTTTACCGGTAAATTTCAGAGAAGGAGCCGCTAGGGTCACTCAGGTAGTCGACTTTTTAGTTGTCAACAAACCCTCCTAGTACAATATAATCATCGGCCAGCCGACGCTGAACAGCTTGAAGGCCATTGTTTCAACATATCATTTGGCCATGAAATTCCCAACCGACGGTGGCGTTGGAGTAATACGCTCATCCCAGACGGACTCCCAGACTTGTTACGCAAATGTTGTCTGAGCAACCTCAGCTCTACAACATGGCATCCTGACCGTCTATTAGGTCGATGAGACCGATCTCCCAACCGACCCAGCTCCAAAGATGTTGGCAGACCTGGACCCCAGGTTACCCGAGGAGGAGGTAAGGGCCACTCCGGTCGAAGACTTAGTGCCATTCTCCCTAGACCCTAAAAGGCCTGAATGCACAGTCCAACTCGGATCATAGCTGCGACCTGAGATCCAGGCCGACCTGGAATGCCTTCTTTTCGAATATCGAGACATTTTTGCATGGTCCTATGAGGACATGCCCGGCATGATCCGAGCATTATCAGCCATTGGCTCAACGTCCAACCTGGCCACAAGCCGGTGATTCAAAAACGAAGGGCCTTTAACCCTAAGAGATATACTGCAATGAACGATGAAGTCCAGAAACTCCTCAAGGCTGGATTCATCAGAGAGGTCAAATACCCAAAGTGGTTAGCAAATGTTGTCCTCATCAAGAAGGCAAACGGCAAATGGCGGATCTGCATTGACTACACCGATCTCAACAAGGCCCGCCCGAAGGACTGCTTCCCACTTCCTCGGATAGACCAACTGGTCGACGCCACGGCCGGCCACGAGCTTCTAAGTTTCATGGATGCATACTCCGGGTACAATCAGATAAGGATGATCGAGCTCGACCTACTTGAAGAAAAAAGAAACCAAGCATCGATTTGTAACGCAGCTCAGAACTAGGTGGTAGCTCGGTATTACAACAAAAGGGTTCAACCAAGAAGCTTTAAAGTTGGTGACTTGGTATTGAAGAAGGTTACGGTTCAACAGCCCGGCCTCGGGTCATTTGGTCCAAAGTGGGAAGGTCCTTTTAGAGTCGAAGATATCGTACGACCGGGCACGTACAGATTGGCCGACATGGAAGGGAATTAGCTCAGACATCCATGGAATGCCGAGCTCTTGAAAATATTCTATTGTTAAAATTGAGCCAGACACCTTTTTGACCTCTGGCCACGATTCTTTGTATCTAGACCTGTCGAACAGGGCTAGAAAAATCCATGTACATATCATATTAATGGAGTACAACTTCCCTAATATCATTCCATCTGAGTAATGTGTTTAAAGGAAAGGTAAATCCAAAACGCCACAACTCTGGTCTAGAGGACAAGACAATAACTCCCACCCAGGCAGAGTCATCCTTATCAAACTGGGCCGGGGGGCTGGTCGGTATATCGATCATAGGTTTGTCGCCGTACAGAAAAGCCTTTAAGTTGCTCGGCACATTTATGTGTCCGACTAGTCCTACACTTGTAAAGTTTCTTTAAAACTTAAACAAGTCTAGGGGAGCAACAGGGTAAGGGTAGTTATACGCCATCTATATTCTGCCCGACCGAGAACAGAAGTACTTGGATTAACCAAGACTAACCTAAACCTGCTTGGAGTAATTAACCAAGCAGAGAAGGATAACTACTCGGATTAACTGAGAACAAAGGTACTATTCACCTCTGCTCGGACAACTCGACGCCGAGCCGAGATTGAAACATACATGCTAGGATAAACTGAGCGAGCAAGGCCAACTCGAGCCAACTTTATGGCTGTCGAGATAGCTGGTTCCCAACCTGGGATCCTCCCCGAGAAGCACCTAACTTTATGGTTATTTGACACTAGATGATAGTAACCGGATGTCCAAGGAATACCTCGCATCGAGGTGCACCTAAAACTAAGATTGTTAACCCGAGGACACTCGCACTTGGAAAATTATGTGGGATGTAAAATAAAACAAAACTACACGTAAAGAAAACAACGAGAGCAAAACAGGAAATTTTTATTTATTGGGGAGGAGGTACAAAGAAAGTGGGCACCTCCCGAGCTCGAATACAAAAGGGCAAAAAGAAAAATACAAGATCAATCAGCCTAGGTCTCGTCCCCAGTCGCGTCTTCGTCTCCGCCCCTCTAGGTGCTCTACTCATCCCTGTCGTCGTCTCCGTCTACCACAACGACCTCATCCTCTTCGCCCCGCTGTAGCTCGGCATCACCTTGGTCGGGCTCAATGATAACCGACCAGTCGAACCCCGCTGCCTCGGGATGCTTCTTGATCAGGTGGTCGCGAAGGTCTGTCATGGCGTCGTAGTAGAGATCGGCGTACTCTGGGGATGTTTTAAATTCCTTGAACGCACCAGCCAGGCGATCAGGGAGCTCGGCCACAAATCGCTAGTGTTTCGCTTGCAGGGTTGCGAGCTGCCCCTCAAGCCGTGCGGCTCTATCCTCCGCCTCCTTGAGCCACCTCGATGTCTCCTCGGCCTCGGCCTTAGCCTTCCGAGCTTCCTCCTGGGCTCGTGAAAAGGACTCCTTGGCTTGGTCTAGTTCAATGTTCTTCTCATTGAGCTTCTTGTCGGAGTCCATCTTCTTAAGGAGGGTCTTCTTGTGCATCTCCTTTTCTTTGTAGATCTCCTTCATCCCGATGGAGTGCACCATGTGCAGAACAGCGCTCGCCTGCAAAAATCAAGGCGTCAGTCCTCGGCAACATGTTAAAAGAAGAACCTTCGATTAGCTCGGATACTTACAGAGGCAGTGGCTCGGAGGGCCGTGTTGCAGAGACTATGGAAGTCCTCTCCCCAAATGTTCATGAAAAAGTCATCCTAGGGAACCGCATCTCTGAGGCGCTCAAGAACCATGCCACAGTAGTCCAGGCGCCTTCTTTGCAAGTCCCCGAATGTGCCTCTGGCTGCCTCGTCTACTGGGGTGACCTCTGGCTAGGCCCTGGTCGGTTGCAGCGGGGGTGGCGGGACATGGACTGTTGTGGAGGTCTGCCCGGTACGCGTTGGGAGCTCAGGTCTCGGCATCCGCTTGCGTTTTCTCCCGGTGTCGATGGCCTTGCCCTTTCGCTTCCTTAAATTTGCCATCTGGGCACGCCTATCAGCACGGGAGGTCGGCGCCGTCATTTCTGCACAAGGAAGAGCAAAGTCAAAGCGAGGTCAGGATAAGAAAGGGTGATTAAAAATAAGTTCTCGGGCTGACCTTCGATCCGGAGTGGGCGAGACGGGTATAGGAGCCTAATCACGTCCTCGAGGTCCTCGTTGGCTACAAGTGGCCCCACATCGAAGGAGCCATTGGACGAGTCCTCAGAAGTGGACGTAGAAGTCTCCCTCGTCGGCCACACGGACCGGGAAGTGCTTGGCCCTGGAACGTCGGTGGCATTTGGACGAGCAATTGTAACCTGCCCGGCCTCCCGGGCATGACGGATAGCTCAGGGAAGACTGTTGGACTCCCCAAACCAGCCATAATTGGATAAAGTGTCCTTCCTCAGAAGGAAGGACTGTTGTCTGGACAGCTCCAGCTTCTCGAATAGCTCATCCACCACCCTTATAACGCGGCTCGGTGCCCAAGGACGCTTGGTCCAAACGTGCCCCTACTCGAACGACCTCGGTACTTGCTGATCCTCGGGGACGGCTTCATCGGCTCGAGCTAAAAAGTTTCCCCCGGCGTAGAACCACTCGTACTTCCATAACTTGTCTGAGTCGGGGTTGCCCAGGATAAAATCCTTCCTGAAGCCGGTGAAGTAGTACCAGCCGGACTGCCGGGGAAGCTTATTCATCTTGAATACTTGTTTGAAGGCCTCCAGCGGCATCTCGGTACTCCGGTGGTACTTCCATAGGATATACATCCCGATCAGCGACCTGTAGCTGTTCGGGTCCAATTGAGCTGGGCACACGTTGAAGTCATTGAGTGCCCGGCGGAGAAAGCGGTGCAATGGTAGACGCAGTCCAGCCCTGAAGAACTCGGCGTAGAGCGTGATGAATACCTCCGGTGCGTCTAAGGGTGAGTCTTCCTCACTAGGGACGGTGAGAATCACATCGGCCGGGATGCCATACTCGGTGTGTAGGTTCTCTAACCGCGTCTCCGTGATGGCGCTCGTATAGCCTGCTGTCGAGGTTTGCCTAGGTCGGCTTACCCGATATGCTGTCACACCACGCACGAGGGTGACCTGGACCTCCTGGTCCATCTCCGGCTGCTCTGCCTCTGCCTCTGCCTCTGCCTCCTTGGCTGCATGCTCCTCATCAAAGACATCAACCATGATCACCTCCATGACTTGGACGGGGGCCCCAGTACTCCGACCAGAAGTGCTCGAAGCATCCTCGCGGGCCTGAAGCTCGGTCCTCTCCCTTGGTAGAACTCGGGATGAGCCCGCTGTTGCCGCCCCTATATAAGGGTCTTGCTCCCTGGACGGCCTAATGAGCCTTCGCCCGTCCAGCATGTTAAAAAACTCCTGCTCGGGTACCGTCTAGGAATCGACCCTTAGGATCTACTCCAACCGGCCGGCCCCGTCCCGTCTTGGGGATGCCACTTCGGCGTCGGATTGGGTAGAAGAAGAGCTACTACTCTCCGCGCTACTGTCTGACCAGGAAACCTCTATGTTCTGAGAATCGGACAAATCACTCATTTTCACAGGGAAAATTCACCTACTCGGGTTCTCGGTAGCTCGGGAGATGCGATCCTCGGCTATATAACTTGAGCTTGGCAGCTAAAACTCTTCGGTCGTAAGATTTCTGAAAATGAAGTGCAAATTTCAAAGGGGGTAACTCTATTTATAGCCATTTTGGGCGGGAAACTCGAGTGTGAAAACTCAGGAGGCGCAATTAATACGCCTGACAGGCGCGCAGACGGTCGCGGTGCGACACGCGTCCTCCGTCTAATTCGCACGTCTTTTCACCTCACCCCGCTTCTAAGTGCCGTTTGGCCTTCCTTCTTTGAGCCGACCTCACCCACTCGGCATAGTCCACCCGGCCGAATACCGACCAGGTGAACTGGGGGGCTAATGTTGAGGGTAAGCTCGGCGCCACCACCGAGGACATTAACTTTGGTGGTCGGCTATTAAGCTCAACAGACTCCTAGGAAGCTTGCTATCGGCCCCCAAAGCTTTATACTTCTTCCGAAGGTGCCTCTCAGGCATCCAAGGCTATGCCCCAAGAAGGCTGCCACCTCGAGATGTACGGTGGCTCGGGTCGGGTCAACAGTTCTCATAATTAGGCTACTACTCGCCATTATAGGCCAACTCAAGGCCGATACATTGCCGTCCGATAGAGTCTAATCCATTGGGCGATGGGCACGACACTTGTTACCTACTACCTGACACACCTTGATGTGACACCCGGGTGATGGGCAAAACCCATCTTGCACCCGATCCAAGTAGTGGCCTATAAATAGGATGCATTTATGACATTCTAGAGAGAGACTACTTCTTCACACCTAACTAGCTGCCGACCTCTGTCGAGCAATACCTACCCCGAGCATCGGAGAGCCCTTGTCTATTGACTAACCCCACTATTTTCTCCGAAGCATCCCTCCTCTCGCAGGTGCACACTCCCGGCCAGAGGCGAGCCCAAGGAGAGGTCAGACCATGCGCAGCCGCACGTGGGTGTTGATCCGACGCCGGACAGCGGTAAGCATCAACATAATATTTTAACAAATATTTTATATATATTCTAGTAAATTGTTCCCAACCTATCAAAAAAAAAAGTTCCCAATTACTTATTACAAAATTCAAATCCTGCTAGAATTTAATTAGGGTTCAGGTCAATTTTCTATATACAACTAATTAGTGCGAAATTCTTCCTCAGACTCTAAACTAGAAGCAATGGATCTTCAAGTACTTGAAGCTAGATTGATGAACATTCAAATAGTTGAAGCTGCAGAAGCAGGATATGTAAAATCTCAAAAGCAATCGGAATCACCACTCAAGAAAAGTGGGAGGCGATTGAAGATGGTTTCAGCATCGTACTACATACCAAAAGACATCAAAAAGAATCCTCATGGCGAGGACGCCCACTTCATCTGCGCCGATGAGCAGGCGATAGTGGATGGCGTTGGTGGGTGGTCCGGACACGGCATTGGTGCATGCAAGTACGCCCTAAAACTCATGATCAACTCCGCCAACGCCATCCGCAAAATTAAGGCATCATCATTATCAGTTGTTGATCCAAAAAAGGTTCTTCGTGAGGCGTTTGCCGGTGAAATATAGCAAAGAGGCTCATCGACTGCGTGCATTATCGCTCTAAACCACCGCGTTTTGCATGCGGCGAACGTTGGAGACAGCGGGTTTATAGTGTTCAGGGACAAACAATTCTTGTACAGCTCGCCAATTCAGCAACACGGGTTCAACTTTCCGTATCAGTTGGGGTAGCACGAGACATGCGACCGTCCTGATTGCGCTTTGGAGCCTAAAGTTCCTGTGACGGATGGAGACATTGTGGTGCTTGGCATTGATGGCTTATTGGATAATTTGTTTACCGGGGAAATCAAGAGAATTATAAAGAAGGCGGAGGAAGTGAAACCGAGGGACTTGGCAGAGAAAATAGCAGGAATGGCTTATTGCAAGACTTTAAACAACTATTGTGAAACTCCTTTCTCGAGCATGTATAAATTGTTAGGGGGAAAAAAGCGCGTAGGAGGAAAAAAGGATGGTATTACAGTAATACGTGGTCATATTGTTGGCGAGTAATTATGTTTAATCGGCAACAAAGAATATGTATTATGTATATACGTCGATTATTCAATTTATTGTTAGTTTTTATTTTTTTTCCCACATTGTGTTCGTTGGATTTTGAGCGTTTTATATATTTATTGGATGTCGAATTTCTATACCTATGTTAAAATTTGGTATTTGGGTAATTAAGACAACTATTAATTTCTAATAAATACAAGATTGAATATTAATTTTTGATGTATGCTATACTACGTGTTAAACTTAGATGATATAAAATTTTTGCATTGCATAGTTACATAACCAAATTTTGGCATAGCATACACTTTAAATTTTGATAATGGTTGCTTATTGGCGGTAAATTATTACTATAGCTGTTCAAAGTCATCAACATCACCTTACATTGTAGGTGAACTGCTATAAATCTTATGTGTGTTATTGTGTGTTTTATTTTTTCTCACTAGTCCAAATGAAGTTAGATGACGGTTAAAAAAACCGTCGTCTTATCAAACAGCATAATATGTGGTTCACATTCGATGACGGTTCTAATATCTACTTGAGTGAATGCTTGCATATACTAGATGATGGTTTCTTTAAGAAATTGCTGTCTAATATCATTTTGGTGTCGATTAGACTTTGGTTTCCTCAAGAAACTGTCGCCTAATGTCATGAACTAGAAAACAAAAGTGACCCAAGTTTTTTTTTTTCTTTTTCCCATAAGGTGGCTTATTCCCGAATTCAATTTGTTATATTGGCATCACAATTCACTAATAACATAAACCAATATTTAAAAATAACTAAGTATAAAAATAAAATTTCAATAAATATATAGTTGATATGAAAAAAAAAATCAATAAACATATGGTTTATATGTGTTGTTGTCTTCGATTCTTCAAGCACCTCATTCATATATATGCTCATTAGTATAATATTCTTGGTTAATTGTCACTGCTTGCTTGTGTCCCCTCATACATAATATCTCAAATGTACCTTAGAACAAAATAGCAGTATTCTTTGTTTCCCTTTTAGATTGGTATACTCTAAAAAGGATGTAAAGATTTTATTTTAAATACTACTCATGCATTTTTAATTAGAATTCTATTTGTATATAACAGAATGCGTAGCTGTGATATTAGATATTTGGTAAATCTTGAGATGTACTAAAGGTGACTTGAGTTTTTGTCTTCAACTTTCACTCATTTAAGGCTTAGAATACGGTGGTCAAAATGCATTCAATCAAAATATATATTATATAAGCTAGTATTAATAATTAATATAGTTGACAAGAATACCCTTATAATTGAACCATCCTCTTGAAGTCGGCGTGTACTTCATGGCCAAGTGGAGCAAACCACAGTACTTTATCTTTTTTAGAAAATGAGGGCCAAAATGCAACGACCCCCACCATTATATGCCATAAAACAACATTGGTCGACGCCTACATCATCCAAAAACTCACGGAGCATCCTTTTTCATTATTCAACCTCAACCTCCCCTTGGCCTGAGACATAAGAAGTGATTATTAGGCTGATGAATCTATATTTGTGGAGTTGTTTTATAGCACGACAATGGTGCCAAAAATAACTACATATAGAAAATGAAGATTGTCATCTATTACAAGTAACAAGTGAAAAAAAAAGATTATTGACAATTATTGAAAGGTGTAGAGAATTTTTTACCTCATCTATGTCATGACGCTTCCCACACTAATTTAAGTAAAGTGGATGAACCAATCAATATTCTCATTAGTGATAAAAATGGGCAAACCCTCTATGTGGGTGATGTCATGAGGCATCATAATCACAATTGTATTCGGGGTGTTCACGGAATATTTGGGGTTCCTATATAAGCTTGCCATGCTTGGAGGTAATATTATGCAATCATTAACTGGTTGTGTTGCCTCATTTAAATCATTATTTGCTTGCCTTTTTTCCCCTTGTCTTCTTTCCACGACCCTCTTTGATTGGCTTGTCCATAGTTTTTTTTGCCCAATCGGTGTTGTTTGTCAATCAAAACTTTGCTAACTTCCCTTAAGGACACAATTTGAATCCATGTTTTTGATCAAGCCACAAATCCTCCGTGAGCATCGCTTAATGAATGAGTAGTTTACTCATAAACCAAGCATTACTTAATCTTAAATATTGTAAAAATCTTCAAGCATGTGTGTTATTTTGATTTTTTGTTGTTATTTTTGTAGGAAATTAATAAATCGAGGTCTAATGGAAAAACAACATCAAAATCAGAGAAAAAATAGCAATTTTAGGTGCAAAAAGGCCACTGCGCTTACATGGGCGCATGCAGGCGTGCATGCCATAAGCATCAGGAGCCTAGTAGGGGCCTCGCATGGCCACACAGGCTTGTAGGCACGCCCACCGGCATAGCAGGCAGCCAGGGCAGTATGCACTACACACCAGCGCACTCGTGTGCCTGCTGCTGCACTGGGCCATGCATGCTTGGGCATTGCCCGCATCCCTAAGAGGCCTTCCAATGGGCTGCTCTTGTGTTGAAGCCCAATTTTGAGCTGATCTTGCCTTAAATCTCAATCCAAGGGCTGAAAATTGACCTAAAATTATGCTTTACCACCTTAAAACCCTAGAGCCCATATTTGTTGGGCAAGCCTCCATTTTTGGAGGAGGAGGCATACATTGCTAAGAGGATTTAAGCTAAATCCATGGAAGAAGATGGGAAAAAAGTAAGAACATAGTTATTTGTTTTGTTCTAGTTTAGGATTTTAATATCTAGTTTTAGTTTAGCTAGGTTTTGTTTTCAATAAAACCACTATGGGAGAAGCATTTTAAAGATCATGAAGCATGTAAAGAGAAGAAGATGGAGAGCTTGGAGATCGTAACAACTCCAAAATAGGTTTTCATTCCTATTCTATTTTTCTTGTTTTTATAATTTGTAAATGTTAAACCTATGATGTTGGTTTATTTAATTTTAGTTATCGAGTAGTTGTTTTTTTTAGAGCTTTGATTTTGCCTTATTATGAAGTGTTGATTTATTTCTAGTGTTTTTTCATGGTTTATTTGTGTTGTTCTACTCTTAATGCTTCTAGCTTACTTGACCAATGAATTTAATGCTTTTAGTATGTATCAAGAGAGGGAGTATGAATTGTGGGAAACGCAACCTAGGCGACTATAAAATCGAAAGATTTATAGTTCCTTTGTAGTCATTAAAAGAACTAGAGTTTAATGAATGTTTAATTACTTGATTCTAGATAGAGATATTGGAATCGGGTTTTTAAGCATTTAATCCAATTTAATGCTCGGGAGAGGTAATTGGGAATTAAAAGGTTGTCGACTATTAATCATGAGATTCACTTAGTAATAAAATTAATGCAGATTAATTACTATGAAGTTGGAGTTCTACTAAATTTTAGTTAGCTGTTTTCTTTACTTTATTTTAATCGATTGGCCATTTTTCTTTTTTTTTTTTATTTGTTTCTCTACCTAGTCATCCAAATAATCTTAGAGCCAAACAATTTCGGTAATTAACTCAAGATTAATGCAATACTCTTGAGATTGACATCTAGACTTCCGATCACTTTATTACTTGTGATTGTGTACGCTTGCATGTGCTCTCATTAAGTTTTTGGCATTATTGTTGGGGATCGTTGTTTGGTTTTGGTTAATATTGATACTAATTAGCTCTAGGATTAATTTGGATATTTTTCTTGTTTTGTTTTTAGTCCATTTGTTTTTAATTTTGTTTGTGTTTGTTTTGTTCATTTAGCGAGGTACTTTGCGATTTATCATCAACAAGTCCTCTTGGATTTTGCCCCACATGTTTTGGAACCAATGCATAATGCTTGGTAGAGATATAAAGAGTTAATTCAATTTCCTCATCATTGATTCTCAAAGGAGTGTCAACTTTAAAATTTTCTCAATGGGTTATGTGCCATAATAAGAAATTGGGTAGAAAGTGGAAATGCTACCATGTCTTTCTACCAACTATCCATGGATGACGCCTATTGTATGTTGGAAGACATGACAGAGTATGTGATAACACGTAAAATGCATGTTTTAAAAGGTTCAAAATAATTTATTTGGCATTTTATTTGTTATTAAATCCTCTAGTTAAGCTTTTTTTGTGTGTTTCTAGTATTTTTAGCGTGCTATCTATAAAATATGTTTACTTATATATTTTTATTGTATTTTTATGTCTAACTATATGTTTGGAAAATTTTAGAAGTGTTTTCAAGTCTTAAATAGTGTATTTAATGTAATATAATTACCTTTATACCATAAGTAATACACATACACACACACACACATTATTGTTCTTGTTTAATGTATATATATAAATAAAATTAGTATGTATATTATATGATGCTGGCGCAAGTCTAAGTCTATAAATAAAAAAAAGAAGAAGAAGAAGAAGAAGGGAAGATGTAAGTCAACAGACATGAAGAAGTTGAAAGAAAAGAAAAGAAGTGAAAAAGCAATCAGAGAAAATAAAAGATAAAAAAAAGAAATTATAAAAAAATTCATAAAACCAAACCCAAATAATTATTCGAAACCAGCACCTACTTAAGTCTCAATAATCAAAGTTCTTAGCCATAAATCATGAATATGAAGCAGGCAGTAGGAAGGGGAAATGGGAGGAAAAACATAGAGAACCCAGCTTGCCAGTGTAGTCCTTTTATTAGTTTTAGTTAAATACTATTTTGTATAATATTTATAATATTTTATGAGTGAGAGAGTTTTTTAGAGGCACAACCCAGTCGTCAGGCTAGGTGTTTCTAATATCATTTTGTCAGTTTTATTTTTAGTTGTATTTTTTGAGTGTTGTGTAATATATTTTATGAGGTTCTGTCTGTGTGTTCATCAGTAACTATTGTCATCCGGATTCCTTCTAAACTCTATCTGTAATATTTTAATGTTTGTTTTAGTATTAATGTTTGTGTGTTTGTTTATTAATATTTTTTGTTCTTAATTAATATTTGTAATTATATGTAGTTAATTTGTTAGTCTCGAGGACTATGGAACTTAGTTGGATTTATGTTTAGGAAAATGACTAAGATTGATACAATTTAAATTCCAAATCCATTTATTTGTGTTTCCTCGAGTGCAATGCCTTTCGTTGTCTGATCACCAATTAGATGATTTTTGAATTTAGAATTAGTACTTGAGAGACGAGGATTTCAAATACATGTTTAGGAAGCATAACCTAGGAAATTATAAGAGTCAAGAGACCTATAGTTTTCTTTGTGGCCAATAAATAGAATAAGATCTTAATGAGTCCTTCATAACTGGTTTGCAATAGGGATACTGGAATCAATTATTCTGGGCATTTATCAATTAGTATTTGAGAGATGAAAGTTAGGATACATTAGAATTCTAGGCCAATAAAGTGATGAATTTAGATTGACATTAATTTAGGCAAATACCTAGTCTAATGAAGACTAGGTGAAATAGCACCTCTAGACCCTTGTTGTTATTGTTTGTTTATTTTTAAATATTTCATAAACTGTATTTTTAATTTCATTTTAGTTTATTTAAAATTCAATGTAAATTAATCGGTCGTTCAAACAATCTTAGAGTTAACATAATTTTTGTACTTAACTATAAATTAACACAATCCTCATGGGATCACCATCCATACTTAATTGTACACTTTACTACTTGAGAGGACCATGTGCTCTTACGTGTCATAGAAATGATAGCATCCATAGCAAATTTCTATCATGGTGTTTCATATTCTATCTTGGAAGATTGCCATGCTAACGAACCATCATCAATGGAGGAGCACTTGGAGATTTTGTCAAAAGAATCTCTAATTGAAGAAAGGACACAAAACTCGATCATTCAAGAAGACGTCTATGTTGTCCAACTTATAGTGTCACCATTGGTCATCGAAGATCATATCTATGGAGATCCAATGTGGCAAACACCTCCTCCACCAAAGTTAGCACAATTTCTTCAAGTGCACCAAGCACATCCTTCAAAGCCATATTTTGTTGGGATTACGAGCCAATCACTTCCGAATCATGCCAAACTTGAGGGCATTTTCTACAAAAGCCCATTTTTAGTGTCTTATGAACTTACTATGGGCAGAAGCCACTCTTTGACAAATGTTTTTTTCCAAACGTCTTCCTGAAGACTTTAGAGCAAGTGCTCTTTAAAGGCTAGGCAACCTAAACTTTTTGATGTGACTTAAGGTGTATTTATTTTCAATTTTATTTTGGATTTTTACTTTTATTTTTAAATAATATATTTTTAATTTATTTTTATAATTTTTGTTTTTTTAAAATTAAAAAAGAAAGAAAAATTCGAGAGTTGTAAAAAGTTTTGTTTTTCATACGCTTGAACCCCTGACCTCTTGGAAGTTTCGAGTGTGTTTTTCTTGTGTGTTAGATGTGTTGTTTTGTTATTTTTACTATATGTATAATATATAAATAATTCGGGTTGATTCAAACTTGGGCTACGTCAATATTGGACCCTTGTTTTGGGCCAAGTATGTAACGTAGTCAATGACCAAATCATAAAAGCCCAATCCATGCTGATTCTTTGGGCCTAGTTTAATACATTTCAGCCCAGTTCCAAGCCCAAACCATTTTAGACCACAAGAATTGGGTTTGGCCCAATTTGATCTAGATTGATCATTAAATAAAAAAACAAAAAAAAATTCAATTCCTCTCACACGTGTCTAGCACAGTACACATTCCATGTTTATAAATCCCAATACTATGTATTAACGCTCATTTTTGCAAGCTCCTTCTCTTTCTAGTTTTTCAAATTCTCTCCCTTCTCTCTAGATTTTTATTCTTTTCCCTCTCTAAAAATTTTCTAGAACACTTTCTAGATCTTTTTCAATTTTCCTCAACCGTCACTCAAATCACTCATCAATCTTCAAGACAACCTTTAAATCTCATAAAATCACATTCTTCTTTCTTTCTTTGCTTCTTTTTTCTTTCTTTTCTATTCTTTATGGATCCGAAGTACCAACACTTGAGAAAATATTTCCTATCTCTTTCTCAGAAGACTCTCAAGAAGAAGTATAAGTCTAGAGTCACCAGAATTTGGGTTCTCATGTGATTTGGTATCCCCAGTGATGTCAAGATGCTAATCGATAGTAAAATATGTCCAAGGGACTTTAAGCAGTACACTGATCTTTCTGGAATGGGCAAGAGTCAAAATGTGATGAAAAGAAGAGCCATTTCCATTGAATCAAGATGCAACAAGTGTGCTCGACAGACTTGTAAAGGTAAGTGTCCCTCTCCTAGATTTGTGTCAATAAACAAAGAGGACATGATCCACTTCTATAAGGATGGACTTTTAAAACAACACTTGGATAATCTTCAAGCTTCCCTAAAAACCATCCTAGTGGATATGTCCATAGTGCGATTACTAAACTTTGGCCCAAGTTCTCTACAGAGAGACAACACCTTAGGAATCTGGCGTAAAAGACCTCGTTTGCAAGTTTATAAGAAAACTAGATGGGAAGTAAATCCTCGATGCATAGAGGTCGTTAACAACATCAGTAAATATTTTTATTTTTGTGTGCTTGTTTTTTCTTTAAAAATGCTAAAAATTTACTCAAGAATTGATTCTGGATTTTGTTGAAAACATATCAGAATGGCAGAATGATGGAGATTCTCTAAAAACACATTTTGATGAACATAAGCTTTCAAACATAGTTTATTCATTCTTGAATAAATTTTCAGTTGAAAAATGTGTGATTGTTGCAGTAGTTGTTAATAACTTACAGTAGTTGTAAGTTATTGATGCTTCATTTCTCCATTTTCTATTTTCTTTGTGTTTGCATGCATGCATGATTAGGATGGCAGATATACAAAGTATTTTATACTCTCAAAACGTGTCCTAGTCATGCTTGTCTATATTACATTTTGTCGTGTGTTTGCATTTGAAAATATCAAAGCCTCCGTCGATTAGGTATGCCCCCTGGACTTAATTTTGTTCATCTTTTTTAACATTGAGGGCAATGTTTATAATAAGTTTCGAGGTATAGCAACAAAAGTTTTATAAAATTTAAATTTTTTCTGCCTTTTTGTTTAATTTTTGGTTCTTTTTGTAAATTTTTTCCAAATATATATATGTTATATTTCTAAGTTTTTGTTTTGAGTTGATGTCTTTAGCCGATGGTAGAATCTGTTCTAAAATGTGTACAACTCTTGAAAATTGCTAAACATTATGATTGTTTATAAGTTTAACTCATTTGCTAGTTCTACTTTACTTGTGATTCCTCTGTACACTTAATGTACATAACCATGATCACTTAGTTGTCTGCATGCTTAGAGAACCTTTATGTAATTTAGTACATCTTAAAACTTTTTAGATTTTTAAACTCTAGAACTTGTCTGATTATCTCACGAGGTGAGATCCTAGGCTACATAGCATTTAGGACTTAATTTAGGCCATCTTTACACCATTTTAGCCTGTCTGTGCCTACCAGTATACACATTTTATCCATAGTCACCTCATTTGAGCCTTATTTTCCATTTTCTTAGTCAACCACAAAATATAACTTAGCCTTTAATTTTTTCTATCTGTTTTTAGCCCTTCACCTAAAATTATGTTAATTATCAGTCTATAATTTGTTTGGAAGTTACTTGTGTAAGGGAGGAAGGGTGGTATTGTGAATAAGTTTATGTTGTCATTTAATGTTATTAATTATTTTTATTTTTTTGTACTATTTGTATTTTCATTGTAAATTGTAATATCAAGTAGAAAAAAGAGAGAAAAAAAAAAAACAAAATGGTAAAAAATAAAAAAATGAAAAAGAAAAAATCAATAAAAAATCAGAAAAGAAAATTAAAAAGAATAATTGTGGATGACATGAGAAGAAAGCAAAATTCAAGTTTAGAGGAAATTTTGTAATTGGGATTTTGGTTTGTGCTCCTAAGGTTTTGGATTAAATGTATGTGTTTATGAGTGATTTGAACTCACTTTTATCCAAACAATCCTATCGATTACCTCAACCATACATTACAAGCTTAAAGTCCTAATGATCCTAACTATTATGTTAGTCTACATTAATGGAGAGATGATATGAAAAAAATGCCTGTGGAGTTCAAGTTTTATGCTTAAATTTGTTTTAAATTATGGATTTGCATAAACTAATCTAGGTAACAACAATTAAGCATAATTGGTTTGCATACACACACTTAGAGGATCTAAGTAAGATAAGGTTAATATTTGAATTAAATTTATACACATTTATAATGTTTTTAATTTTTCTTGAACTATGCAATCTGCAAAATCTTTGAGGCACGCTTTCAACACATCAACTCAAAACTCATGTGTTTTTAAGTGTTTTTAGTTTTTTTTTTTTTTTTGCTTGAAGACAAGTAAAAAGATAAGTTTGGGAGTATTTGATAACACATAAAAATGCATGTTTTAAAAGGTTCAAAATAATTTATTTAGCACTTTATTTGTTATTAAATCCTCTAGTTAAGCATTTTTGTGTATTTCTAGTATTTTTAGTGTGTTATCTATAAAATATGTTTAATTATATAGATATATTTAATTATATATTTTTATTGTGTTCTTATGTCTAGCCATATTTTTAAAAAATTTTAGAAGTGTTTTCAAGTATTAAATAGTATGCTTTATGTAATAGAATTGCCTTTATACCATGAGTAATACATATATATATATAAATTATTTTTTTATTTAATTTAATATGATTGAATTTAATTTTACTTTATTTTAATTAAATATATATAATATAAAGTAATATAGTGTCTATATATATAAATAAAATCAATATGTGTACTATATGATAAAGGCACCAGCCAATTTAGTCTGTAAATGAAAAAAAGAAAAGAAGAAGAAGTGAAGATGGAAGTTAACAGACGTGATGAAGTCAAAAGAAAAGAAAAGAAGTGAAAAAGCAATCATAGACCCAAATAATTATCTGAATCCATCACCTACTACTCTTTAGACTTTTAAGGGCATGTTTGGCACACCATATTATGTTGTATTATATTGTATTATATTGTATTAGTGTTATATAATACATGTTTGATTTTGCAACCTATTAACATGTATTACCCTATTCAATGTTTGTTTATCCTTCATATTGTATTGTATTAGTACTTATACTTTAATTGTAAATTTGGATCATGGTTTTGTGGTTAAAATTCAAGTTCAAGATCAGGGTCAGGATTCAAAACCATAGTTGAGGTCGAGATTCAAGACAATGGTAGAGATCGAAATACGAGAATGGGTTCAGGGATGGGGACAAGATTTAAGACAAGGGTCGAGATCAAGATTCGGGGCCAAGGTTAAGGTTAAGATTAAAAGTTGGGGTCGAGTATAGAATTCAAGATCGAGGTCAAGATTTAAGATCAAAGTCAAAATTCAAGATTGGTGTTGTGGTCAGGATTCTTGCTTCGAGACCGTAGGGTCGGAGTTTGGATTCAAGATTTAAGACCAAGGTCGAGGTCCAAATTTAAGGCAAGGTAGGGATAAGGGTTTGAGCAAGTGTCAGAGTTGGGAACGATGTCGAGGTTAAGACTGGTGTCGGGGTCGAGATTTTAAGCTAGGGTCAGGGTCGAGATTCAAGACTAGGGTTAGAGATAGGATTTGGAATCGAGGTCGATGTCGGGATTTGGGACTAACATTAGGGTTGGGGTTGGGGCTGGGATTTGGGACTAGTGTCAAGGTTAGGATTCAAGGTCGGCGTTGGGATCGAGATTGGGATCAGAATTTGAGGCCACAATTTGGGACTAGGGTTGGGTCGAGTTCAGGATTTAGGAGTAGATCTATGTTGGGGTTGGGATTTGGGGAATCCGACCCCTACCCTGACCCCAGCCCCAAAATTCTAACCTGTACCTCGGCCCCAAATCTCAACCATGGTCCTGAATCTTGATTTCGATCCCAATCTTGAATCTTGAACCCAACCTTGAATCATGTCCCCAACCCTGACCACGACCCTGACCTCGATTTTAAATCCTGACTCAGAGTCCCAACATCGACCCTAAATCTCAACCGTGGCCTGGTCGAATTCCAACTTTGACCCAAACTCTAACCCCTAATCTCAATCTCGAGTCCCAACCCTAACCTTGGTCCTAAATCATGACCTAGAATCTTGACTCTGGCCTGAATCTCGACCTTAACTCTATTCTTGGATCCTGACCTAGAATCTCAACCTCTACCCCAAATCCCAACCATGACATCGGTCTTGAATTCAGACTTCAACCTAGACCTCGACCTTGGTCCCAAATCTTGGCCTCGAATCTTGACCCCGATCCCAAAAACCCATCCTCGATCTCGATTCCAAAACTTGATCCCAACCCTAATCTTGACCCCTACCATGGTCTTGAATCCTAACCTAAAATCTAAACCATGACCCCTACACTGGTCCCGAATCTCGAGCCCAACCCCAACCCCTGTTCTTGAACCCAACCCAGATCTCGACCCTAAATCATGGTCTCGACCCCGACACAAGTCTCAAATCTCGACCCCAACCTCGACTCCTAATCCTAACCCTTAATCCTAACTCGACATTGGTCACGAATACCGACACTAGACCCCAGTCTTGAATCTCATTCTAAAACTTCATCTTTTATGTCAATTTTTAATATATTTTAAATATTTGATTGGTTTATTAATGCACACTCTTGGTTTAAGTTGTACAATACGGTCTAATACGAAGGTTTTTTGGTTGTATTTGATATCACGACTTAAATTGTATTAATTTTTGATTTTATATTAAATAGTATAATACATGGATGTCACCAAACATTATATTATTTTTAAATAATACAATATGGAGTGCCAAATGTGCCCTAAGTCTCAATAATCAAAGTTTTTAGCTATAAATTTTGAATCTAAAGCAGGCAGCAGGAAGGTGAAAAGGAAGGAAAAAAATAAAGAACGTAACCATGCTAGTGTAGTCTTTTTATTAGTTTTAGTTAAAATACTATTTTGTATAATATTTGTAATATTTTGAGAGTGAGAGAGTTTTTTAGAGACAGAATGCAGCTGTCAGTTTGGGTGTTTCTCATGTTATTTTGTCAATTCTATTTTTAGTTGTATTTTTTGAGAGTTTTGTAATACATTTTGTGAGGTTCTGTCAGTGTGGAAGGAGGGCTTATTAGTAACTTTTGTCATTCGGGTTCCTTCTAAACTTTATTTGCAATATTAATGTTTATTTTAATATTAATGTTTGTCTGTTTGTTTATTAATATTTTTTGTTGTTAATTAATTTTTGTAATTATGTGTTATTAATTTGTTGGTCTAGAGGACCATGGAACTTAGTTAGATATGTTTAGAAAAATGACTTAGATTAGTACAATTTGAATTTCGAATCCATTAATATTTGTGTTTCCTTGAATGTAATGCCTCTAGTTGCTTGATCACCGATTAGATGATTTTTATGTTTAGAATTAGTACTCAAAAGAGGAGGATTTTGAAGACATGTTTAGGAAGTCTAACCTAGGAAACCATAAAAGTCGAGAGACCTATAGTTTTCTTTGTAGCCAATAAATAGAGTTAGATCTTAATGAGTCTTTCATAACTAGTTTGCAATAGGGATATTGGAATTAATTATTCTGGGCATTTCTTAGTTAGTATTTGAGAGACAAAAGTTGGGACATGTTAGAATTATAGGCCAATAAATTGAGGAATTTGAATTGACATTAATTTAGGCAAATACCAGGTATAACGAACGCTAGGTGAAATAGTACCTCTAGACCTTTTTGTTATTGTTTTTTTTTTTTTTAATTTCATTTTAGTTTATTTTAAATTTAATTTAAATTAATTTGTAGTTCAAATAATCTTAGAGTTAACATAATTTCTGTACTTAGCTAAAAATTAACATAATCTTCATGGGATTGACATTTGTACTTAATTGTATACTTTATTACTTGAGAAGACCACGTGTGCTTGTGTGTCATGGAAATCAACTAACAATATGATTATCAGTGTTGGAATAACTCCAACAATTTAGAGCCATGGTTTGACTCCTAACCTCAAAAGACAGATGTGTCTCTAGAACTTCAAGCCATATTTGTATTTATGGAAGACACTCATCAAAACATGAAGAGGAATGACACCCAACCTCAAGAAACAGGTGCATCTCCAGTACTCCAAGTCAATTCGTGTATTTTATGGAGGAGACTCACCAATGTACAAAGAGGGATGGCAAAAATATGGAAAGGTTGGATGAGAAGTTGATAACGTTAAATTCAATGGTCGAGGAGACGTTCGAGATGTTGAGAAGGGTAGGCGCAATTAAAAAACACATTGACGAATTAGTAACATCCACTCTTACTATAGGTGTCCTAATTGGATACAAGCAAGATTGCCACCTTGAGGAATCAACCTAATGGAAGGAGCATTTAAAGATGTTTGATGATGATTCTCTAAAGTTTGAAGATTCTTCAAGCGAGAAAGAGGCTGAAGACTTGGTTTTTGATGAAGAATTACAAAAAGAAGTCTATATGGCTCATTCACTTGTGTCCACGTTAGTAATTAATGATCACACTTATGAGGATCATATATGGCCATCACTTCCTCTGCTGACATTATCACTGTTCCTTTAAGCCCACCAAGCAAATACTCTAAAGTCGAATGTTGTTGATGCCATGTATGACACACTTTTGCATCTTGCCAATTGTATATATTATTTCCACTTCATTCACCTGTAAAGTTTTCCTTGTTTTTTGTGTTTTTATTCTCTTAAAAAATGTTAAAAATTTATTTGAGAAATGATCTTGGTTTTACCAAAAAATCATCAAAAATGGTTGAGTGATGGAATTTCTAGAAAGGCATTCTAATGAGCATAAGTTTTCAATTCATTCTCAAATAAAATTTTATCAATAAAAAGATTTTTGGTTTTGTATGATTGTTCCATTTGTTGTGTAATAATTGTGTTTGTACTATTTATCTTTTAATAATAATATTTTGACTTTTCTATCAGATGTATTATTTTCTTTTAATAGCTATTTTTGTGTGTCGTGTAAGATAAGTTTTATCTTGATTTTTAAAATAAGGTCCCAATTTGTCAAAGTTGTATAGTTGTGTTTTATTTTCAAAAATTAAATAGTTTTGTCAGGTAAAAAATTTTAAAAGTTCTACAGTTATGTCACATCTGTCCATCTATTCATACATGTCTTCACTGTTGGAAAAAGAATGCGCAACGGGAATTTTAAAAATTTTACATCAGAGTATTTTTTCAAAACACTATATGCATAAATTAACAAGATCTTACTAACATTTGTATGCCGAAGAACCCTCGCAAAATGTGAAGAGAAGTAACGTTCTAGAAGAGCCTCAACCAACTGGTCTTCTTTGCTATTCTTTATCCACGACCGGAGTGAGTGTGGCCTCATACGTATAGCTCTTCCACCAAGTAACTCTCCTTCCAACCAATCAAGAGAACCCAAAGCAAGTGTTCGTGATTTGTAAACAAAAGCTCTCAGGGAGTTTTCAGATTCTCACTAGCAGAGTATCACTCTTAATATCTCAATTGATCTGAGTAACTCTTAAGACTTACTCACTTTTTATAGAGGTTGAGCCTAGGGTCAGTCCTTATCATATTAGGTCTTAAAAACTCGAAACAGAATCAAGTTCAGATCAATATCTAATTAGATCCACGTGGAAATGCGTAATCTTATCCTTCGCTCATTGGTAGGCCGAACAGCCTGATCGGCAGGCTGAACAGGCCCCATCGGCAGGCCGAACACGTGGATCGATAGGCCGAACTATCGAAAAGATATCTCCGTGAATCGTTTATTTTTCACCTGAGATTCTGTACGATAAAGTATCAGTTTTAATTCAAATAACCCAATAGAGAAGTTATCTGATCAAAACAACTTTATCTAGATAATCTCTAAGAAAATAAATCAATTCCTAATAATTCTACAAGTTTATCTTGATCTAATTTATCTAAAATTAAATCAACCGATAAACAGACAAGAATTATCTGATCCCAATAATTCAACAAGTTTATCTTGAATTAATTTTATCACAAAATTAATTCAGCTGATAAACAGACATAAATTATTGGATTCTTCCAAATTTCAACCAATCTGATAAATCCAACATAAGTTTCCAATTATTGGAAAAGCACGCCGTGTCGTTATAGGATGTTGTGAGCTAGCAAAGGGGACCAAATGGACCTATATAGTTCAAGCTCCCAATAATTATGAAACTCAATATCCCAGATATACATTTCATAATTATCAACTCTAATGCTACTCCACTAAAAGCTTGGAGCTGCACTCTCGAACTACATAGAATTATGAAGCTCGTATAGCTAAGTTTCCATGACATATCATAGTGTATCGTATCCCCATATGATAATCCATAATCGGCTTAAGGACAAGTTCTGTCTTACCAACCTGATTATTTTTATCTTACGTTCTATTATCTCACCATCAGAAAACTTACCATCCAAAGGCAGTATACCATTCGGTTACACCTATGTATCTAAATGGTTGAGCGCTCCAGTTTTCCAATTACAGGATAACGTATATAAGAGGATATCATTACTCCTAAAGTGGGGCTATGGATTCCATATCTATGAATAACAAATCTACACTATCAAGAGTCATGCCTTCAACAAACCAGTATGCATACCACTGTTAAGATGTGGGTGTCACCTTTTGGTACATCAAAAGACACAAGTCAAGACAACAGGCCCACTATTCATCTTAGGATTAAGATACAACACAAATGATTGTCTAAAGTGAATCGATTTGTCGAGACAGAATTATGAATCCAAATCAATTCACTTTATGTCCTGATCCAACACATCGTCACCTATGACAACATGCCAATGTTTCTATTTACAGAGTCCACCTGATGGTCAAGACAAACCATCTCCCAAAAGAGATATAGACAACATAACAATCTTTGCATAAATAAAGCACCCAATTTTATTCTCTCGATTGTGGATCTTATGTTTTAGACCATCACTTAAGAATCGTGTCTTCCGCATAATCTGTCCATCATATGCCCAATTTTTAAAGGTTTAGACTGACAGTCTCAGACTATTGTTTGCTTAACATACATTCAACAAATATGAACGTAAAGAGGACAAGATTTGGTATATAAATAATAAATAAATTCTTTATTGATAAAAATTTTTCCAAAAACATATTACATTTTTACTCCTTAGGGCATACATGTCTAACAATCTCCCACTTGCACTAAGTGAGTAAATATGACAAATCTCGCATCTCCATAGCTTCACATGCCTCTCGAAGACTCTCCCAGTAAGTGTCTTCGTAAATGGATCAGCTAAATTGTCCTCTGCTATGATCTTGCACACCGTGACATGTCCGCCATCAACGAAGTCCTTTATCATATGATACTTCCAATCAATATGTTTACTCTTCTTGTGAAATCTTGGTTCCTTAGCATTAGCTACCGCTGCATTGTTATCACAGTATAGTGATACCACTTTATCCATACCAGGAATTACCTCAAGATCCCCAAGGAACTTACGGAGCCACACTGCTTCTTTTGAAGCATCACTAGCTGCCACATACTCAGCCTCCATCGTTGAATCTGAAGTGTAATCTTGCTTAGCACTTCTCTAACTGATGGCACCGCCGCCTAGAGTAAACACGAAACCCAAAGTCGATTTCTTAAAATCCAAACAAGATTGAAAATCTGAGTCAGTATATCCTAGAGGAGTCAGGTCCTCGCCTGAATATACAAGCATATACCCTCGAGTCCTTCTCAGGTACTTGAAAAGATGCTTTACCGTAACCCAATGGTTCGGTCCTGGATCAGCCTAAAATCGACTTACAATCCCGACTGTATAACTAATATCCAATTTGTGCAAAGCATGGCATACATGAGACTACCCACTATTGAAGCATAAGGCACCTTCTTCATGTATTCTCTTTCTTCATAAGACTTTAGAGTCTTTCTTAGAAAGAGTAATTCCAGACCTAGATGGTTGCCCACCTTTCTTGGAATCCTGCATTGCAAATCTCCTAAGAATTTTATCTACGTAGTCGGCCTGGGACAAAGCTATCATTTTGTTCTTCTTATCCTGAAAGATTTGGATACCGAGAACAAAATTAGCCTCACCCAAGTCCTTCATGTCAAACTGCTTAGTAAACCATAATTTGACCGATGACAATCCCCTAATTTTATTGCCAATTAACAGAATGTCATCTACATAGAGTAGTAGCAAAACCACATTCCCATCCTTTATGTGTTTGTAAACACATGGTTCATCCACATTTTGTGAGAACCCATTTCTCTTGATCACTTGATCAAATCTTATGTTCCAAGAACGAGAAGCCTACTTAAGTCCATAAATAGACTTCAATAGCTGACAAACCTTACCCTCTTGACCCGTGACCTTGAACCTATCTGGTTGTTCCATATAAATGGACTCATCAATATAGCCATTTATAAAAGTCGTCTTGACATTCATTTGCCAAATCTCGTAGTCGAGAGCGGCAGCTATGGACAAGAGGATTTGGATGGACTTAAGCATGGCTACAGGCGAAAAGGTTTCCTCATAATCAATTCCTTCCTTTTGCGTATAACCCTTAGCTACTAATCTAGCCTTAAAGGTTTTGACCTTTCCATCCACTCCTCTTTTCCTCTTGTAGATCCACTTACATCCTATGGGTTTTACCACTTTGGGAAGATCCATAAGCTCCTAGACTTGATTAGTCTCCATAGACTTCATCTCAATGTTCATGGCCTCTATCCAGAGTTTTGAATCAACATCCTCCATAGCTTCTGTGTAAGTATAAGGATCCCTGTTATGTTCATCTGGTTCAGCCAAAAAGACTTCTGTATTGAACATATACCTCTCAAGTTGACGTCCGATCCTCCCACTACACCGAAGCCCCTAAGCTTGTTGTTTAGGCTTGTTTGGTTTTTCTACACTGATCGAAACTGTTTCATTCGAAACCCCCAGAGTGATCAGATCACTCCTTAACTCCTCAAGCAACACTTTGCTTTGAGGTTTAAAGTCTTCCATGTAACTTTCCTCAAGGAAAGTTGCATTAGTTGAAACCATGACTTTATTTTCCTTTTGGTTATAAAAATAACTCCCTTTAGTCCCTTTCGGATATCCTACAAACACGCAAACTTCCAAACGTGCTTCCAACTTATTCGGATCCTTAAACAGGATACGAGCCGGACATCCCCATATGCGAATATGGTTTAAGGATGTCTTCCTACCCATCCACAATTCGTGAGGAGTTTTAAGAACCAATTTTGAAGGCACATTGTTCAAAAGATAACATGTGATTTTTAGTGTATATCCCTAAAAGGATAAAGGCAATGATGAATAACTCATCATGGACCTAACCATGTCCAACAAAGTTCTATTTCTTTTCTCCGCTACACCATTCTGCTGCGGAGTGCCCGGCGCAGTCAAATGGGATAAAATCTCATTCTCTAATAAGTGTCCCAAGAACTCATCAGAAAGGTATTCCCAACCTCGATCGGATCGAAGTACTTTTATGAGTCTACCCAATTGCTTTTCCACTTCAGCCTGAAACTCCTTGAACTTGTCAAAAGTTTTGCTTTTGTGGTGCGTTAGGTACACATACCCATATCTTGAGTGATCGTCAATAAAAGTGACAAAGTACTCATACTCTCCTCGTGCCCAGATGTTCATCGGTCTGTAAACATCACTATGCACGAGTTCTAAAACCCTTTCGGCCCTATTGCCCTTAGACCCGTATGGTCTTTTGGTCGTTTTACCCTCCAAACAAGATTCACATTGAGGTATAGATTCCACCTTTAAGTGACTTAAAGGTCCATCCCTTATCAACCTTTGAATCCTATTCAGGTCAATATGACCAAGGCGCAAATGCCAAAGATAAGTCTTATTAGAGTGAGAAGTTTTAAGTCTTTTATAGTTATTATCATTCATCTCAGCATTAAGCAATAAGTCCATCTTAGGTTTGATAAAATATAGATTATTTTGCATCCATCCAGAACAGATACAAAATTTATTTTTACGAATCACCACTTTATCATTAAAGGAAAGCAAGTAGGAGTTTTTAAATAAACAAGATACAGAAATTAAATTCCTTTTAAATTTAGGAACATAAAAACAATCTTGCAAAAATAAATTCCTATAATTATCAAAATAAAGATGGACGTCTCCCACTGCTTCTGCTAAGACCAATGATCCATCGCACATTCGTAGCATGAAATCCTCATGTAGCAGACTTCTCGTTTCTTTGAACCCCTAAATAGAAACACAAACATGATTAGTTGCACTGAAATCAATGACCCAAATGTCATTGGATTCCTCAACCAAACAAGTTTTTAAATATAGAAGATCACACCTACCTCCTTTGGAAAGGAAGTCCTTGCAATGCTTCTTGATATGCCCGACCTTTCCATAGAAGAAGCACTTAAGCTTCTTTGGGTTCTTCTTCTTCTTCTTCTTGCTCTTGGTGCTAGCAGGAACATTAGACTTCTCATTCTTGGCCCGTTGCTTCTTTCCATTCCTAGAGTTAGGGTTGGAACCAAAAGCAGCTACCATGTTGGCCCCTCCACCTGTAGGAGACTCCCTGATCAGCAGTTCAAACTCCTATAACTGTTTCGTTAATTCCGTCAAGGTCATATCTCATCTATTACTTAAATTAAAAGTAGCTCTAAACGGAATAAATTCCTTTGACAAAGTCTCAAAAACCACAGTCATCTGAGTTTTAGCATCGATGTCGGCTCCATTGGTTTGAGCCTCAACGAGGTAACCCATGACCAACATCACATGCTCCTTTACAGATGTCCCCAGCCTCTGTCTATAGTTTAGAAGTTTTCAAAGCGCCCCTTGCCGCGTTGTTATGGCCTGGCCTCCAAACATAACCTCAAGACTATCCAAGATCTGCTTCGTAGTCTCATAATCCTGATGTTGAGCCTATAACACATTATTCATGCTAGCCATAACATAGCAGCAGGCTTGACCATTAGCATCTTTTCAGCTATCATACGCTTGGAATTGCTCATTAGTTGAGTCTTCCATAGGCTCGGGAGGACAAGGGCTTGTCAGTACATATTTTAGTTTCTCAAAGGACAGGACGACATCCAGGTTCCATTTCCAATCATTATAGTTCTCACCGGTTAATAGGTTTTTGTCAAGTGTTGATGATAAAGTGTTTTTAGACATTTTTAATCTACAATAAATAATCATATACCAAACATAAGCAAACATATCATAATAATTTAGTAAGATAACATAATCATGTAAAAATATACAAATGTGTTTATGTGTCAAAACCTTAAAAATGTCACATCCTTACAACGACAACTCCCAACTCAGAATTCAACAAGCTCCTAGGGGAGTCATGCCAAATTCAATCAGGAACACGGATCCCCTCCTGATTAATATATGCCATCTAGGACCCGTATGATCCAGCATATATTAATAATCATTTCTTGGGCCATTAATTTTATTAACAGAGCTCCTAGGGGAGGTTAATAATAAAATTAACGTGAGTGTATAACCATCGATTCAATATTTTATCCATGATTTATAATCACCACCTAGGGGTGTGCAATGATAAATCATGCTAAAATATCTCATCCTCTCAGAGATCCAATCTGGTACATGATAGAAATCCCTTCCTAGGGGTCGGGACCACCATGTTCTGCCCATGGACCAATGATGGAGGCCTTAGGTTCTCTCTTCGAAAACCTTCCTTACTCAATCTTTTGAAATCAAGGTTTTATTTTAAAAATATGCATGAACAATATTAATATGAGCGGCACTCCCTATTCTATATGACATGTTATCAATATACATGGCAAATCATATTATAATGCAGACAAGCAAAGCAATCAAGCAAAGCTACAAGCAAAATAATAAATAACCGTAATATTATGGCTCCGTCCTAGAGAATAGAAAACTAAATTTACAAGAGAATAATCAAGACATATTATCAATTCTTCATCCTTGAATCTTCAAGCTGTATCCTTCTTCATGTAATGCCCATCTTTAAGTCTTCAATCTCGTATGAATCAAATACTTCATATTTCTAGTAATATCCAATTTTAATGTTTCTCAAAATTGTCCCAAAAATAATTTTAAAACCGCACTGGAAAAACTACTCATTTTCTAGAAGTTTTCTAGCTCTTGGTTGGCAGGCCGATCTAGACAATTGGCCTACCGATCATGCTCCATCGACCTATTGATCTAGACGATCGGCCTGTCGACTTATGAAAGTTTGACCTGCTGAACTGGAAGTTTAGCCTGCCACTAGAGCCGCCTGATTTTTGCCCCACTAATGGCCTGTCGAACCTCACGTCTAGCCTATCGATCTGTGACTATCGGCCTGCCGAACTATGATATTCAGCATGCCGACCAAGCAAAAATCTCTCATTCTAGAAAATACAATTTTTAATGCAATTTATCAATTTTATTTTCAACAATTCAAAAACAAAAATTAGAGACTCTAGATCCACCTTTTAGATCCGTGTTCTCTGAATAATTATTTAATTACAAAATTCTTACAAATTTAAAATAAATAATAATTCCTAGACAGAGATGATAGTCTGCCATCTAATTACATGAAAAACCTAGATACACATTCTAACCTCTAAGGAACCATAACCATTTGTATGACGAAGAACTATTGCAAAACATGAAGAGAAGTAGCGTTCTAGAAGAGCCTCAACCAACTGGTCTTCTTTGCTATTCTCTATCCACGACCGGAGTGAGTGTGACCTCACACGTATAGCTTTTCCACCAAGTGACTCTCCTTCTAACCAATCAAGAGAACCCAAAGCAAGTGTTCGTGATTTGTGAACAAAAGCTCTCAGGGAGTTTTTAGATTCTCACTAGCAGAGTATCACTCTTAATCTCTTAATTGATCTGAGTAACACTTAAGATCCGCATTGAAACGCATAATCTTATCCTTTGCTCATCAGCAGGCCGAACAGGCCCCATCGGCAAGCCGAACAAGTGGATCGGCAGGCCGGACTCCTGAAAAGATATCTCTGTGAATCTTTTATTTTTCACCCGTGATTCTATAGGATAAAGTCTCAGTTTTAATTCATATAACCGAATAGAGAAGTTATCTGATCAAAACAACTTTATCTAGATAATCTCTAAGAAAATAAATCAATTCCTAATAATTCTACAAGTTTATCTTGATCTAATTTATCTAAAATTAAATTAACCGATAAACAGACAAGAATTATCTGATCCCAATAATTCAACAAGTTTATCTTGAATTAATTTTATCACAAAATTAATTCAACCGATAAACAGACATGAATTATTTGATTCTTTCAAATTTTAATCAATCTGATAAATCTGACATAAGTTACCAATTATTAGAAAAGCACGCCGTGTCATTATAGGATGCCGTGAGCTAGCAAAGGGGACTAAATGGGCCTATATAGTTCAAGTTCCCGATAATTATGAAACTCAATATCCCAGATATACATTTCATAATTATCAACTCCAAAGCTACTCCACTAAAAGCTTGAAACTACACTCTCGAACTACGTAGAGTTACGAAGCTCGTATAGCTAAGTCTCCATGACATATCATAGTGTATCGTATCCCCATATGATAATCCATAATTAGCTTAAGGACAAGTTCTGTCTTACCTGCTCGATTATTTTTATCTTAGGTTCCATTATCTCACCATCGAAAAACTTACCATCCAAAGACAGTATATCATTTAGTTACACCTATGTATCTAAATGGTTGAGCGTTCCAATTTTCCAATTTTCCAATTTTCCAATTTTCGATGGTCAAGACAAACCATCTCCGAAAAGGTATAAAGACAACATAACAATCTTTGTATGAATAAAACGCCCAACTTTATTCCCTCGATTGCAAATCTTATGTTTTAGACCGTCACCCTAAGAATCGTGTCTTTCGCATAATCTGTCCATCATATGCCCAATTCTTAAAGGTTTAGACTGACAATCTTAGACTATTGTTTACTTAACATATATTTAACAAATATGATCGTAAAGAGGACAAGATTTGGCATTTAAACAATAAATAAATTCTTTATTAATAAAAATATTTCCAAAATTTTACTCTTTAGGGCATACATGTCTAACATTCACAACTATCCTTACCTAATTTTACCCAACATTTTACCCTTGTCTCTACCCAGATATGTATAAGATCCCATTTTTGTTTTAGGTTTTATTTAGAGCAGTGTTAAATATAGTCAGTCTAAAAAAACATAAAACATAAAATAAATGAGTTTTAGTTTTAGAAACCATTATAGCATCCTCGTCCAAGTCATCTCAAAGCTTCACAAACATCGTGTGTTTTGCAATTCTAGTCCAGGAAAGGGTAGTGAGTACTTAGAAGCTACATTCCATTTAGGTTATATCTTGGCTAAAAAAAGGATGAATCTTGTATATAGAGGGGGTAGTCTATGTTTAATGGGTACGATTGCCACAGGATTTCATTCTAGTGGTACTAGAGCTTTAGGTATTATTCCAAGTGTTTATGCTCATGGTCGTCTATATGGTCAAACAATAGGTATTAAAAGAATAGTTGTAGATATCCCTAAGCGAATAAGAGACATGGTTAGCTCCTCTGATGCTTTTATTGCTTCACCCCGAGGTCTAGAAACTTTAAAAGAACTTTTTATTGTTACTAGATGGAAATTGTAAGGACTTCATTTTGAACCTATTGGTTTGTTAAATATAAATGGTTTCTTTGACAGTTTGTTAAGTTTTCTAGAAAATGTTGTGGATCAGAACTTTCTTGTAGAGTCAGGAAGGAAGTTCTTTGTCTCTGTCCCAACTATGGAGGAATTACTAGAGAAGAAGCAGATTGTCATTCTTGAGATAGATGCTGTAACTCCTAAACTAGATTGGAAAAAGGAAGACAAGAAAAAATGCTCTCGAGATTTGGATCTCTCTCTAAACTTTTTCATCTTTTAGTTTTACCTACAACATATTCAGTTATGTTCATTTTATGTTTTTGTTTTTAATAATTGCTCTTGTATATATATGTTGTTGGTTTTTCTGCTTAATCTTATTAAACATTAGGGACAATGTTCAATATAGGTTAGGAGAGAGGTTGTGTCAAAATTTTTCATTATTTGTCAAAATTTTTTGATTTTGTGTTAGTGTTTGAATGGGAAAAGTTTTAAAACCATGTGAAAAAATAATTTTTTTTAAAAAAAATGGTCTACTATTTTTAAAAATTTAAGATTTATATTCTCTAGAGTCAGGATGGCTGAGTGATGGATTTGTCTTAAAATGCATCTCGATGTGGTCCGAAAATGTAATCTTGTATGTTTGTATATTCTCATCTTTGTATCTTCTTTTTCTTGCATGTATGTTTGAAGGTAGCCAATGTAAGAAATACTTAATATTCTTGAAACACATCTTTGCGTTATTAATAATAGCTGAGTAAAAGAGTAATTAGCATTCTTGAAACATATTTTTTCATGTTTATAAAAATAGTGTGTTTGCTTTGCATCTGAATATTTTAATTTGAAAAAACTAAAAAAATCTAAAAGTTGAAAAATAAAAAAAAATCAAAAATTTAAAAAACACTTTGTAATATATGTAGATATTTTTGTTTTTCGGTGATTTGGCTCTTGGTCGATGACAAAATCAAAGGTTATAACATTTTCATAACTTGTGGTAAAATTCAAATATTGCTTAAGTTTATGTTAGTTTCTTTTGTCTGCCTCATATTTGGGTTGTGGTTTTTCCTAAAATTTGAGCACTTAATCTTGAATGGTGATTTGTTGTACTAATTTAGAGACTGTTTATGTTAATATAATTTGGTTTATTTTAATAAAATCTTATAACTTGTTTGAATCTCTCTTGAGGGAAATCCTAAATAACACTAAGTTACAGATATAATTTAGGCAATCTTTGCATCGTTTGAGCCTTTCAAGCTTACCTGTTTGCATTCTATATCCCTAGTCACCATGTTGAGCTTAATATTTCCATTTTTCTTTTTCAATCACTAATTTGAGCCTACCCTTTTAATAAATTCATAATCCTTTCTTTTACCTTTCACTCATAAGGCATCCGATCATTTTGAATACATTTGGAGTTATGCCAATGTTATGGGAGGTTGGGTTAGGTTAAAAAGGTCTATAATTTTAGTTACTCTATTATGTTGTAATTTTTAGTTATTAAAAAAATTAAAGTAAAAAAAGTTATTTAAAAAAGAAACAAAGAAGATAACAAAAAAAGAATGCTAAATAAAAGTGGATGACGAATGAAAATTTTATTTCAAGTTCGGCTTTATAACTTGGGAATTAGATTGTGCATTTTTTAGTTCGGGAATTTTATAAGTGTTTTATGGATAAACTTAGCTTCAAATTTAACTATCATCCTACCTTTTTCCCTACCTTTTACCCTAGCCTTATATTATAAGCTGAATAAATTCCTAATGATCTTTAATGAAGTGTTATACTACATTAGTGGAGAGAGAGATAAAAACAAAGTGTTATACTATATTAGTGGAGAGGGGATAGAAACAAACTTATAAGATTTCGATAAAATAAATTAGTTTCTATTAATATAAATTTATCTAGTTAGTATGCACTAATTAGTAATAGAAAATCTATGTGTGAGACGTGCACTTGAAATGAACCATAAACTTAATTAATATTTATATTTTTACTTTGAGGCATTAATTTGAGATAACCCATGAGGAAGATCTACTAGGAGTTACCAGCTTTTGAGAAACCAAAACCTCAGTTTATTTTTAAGTTTTGTTGCTTTAATTGCTCGGGACTAGAAAATGCAAATTTCTCAAAGCTAAAATCAATCATTTTGCATTAATATTTCTCGTTGAGCTACTTAATTTAAGCAATTATATGTTAAATATTATTTTAGTGTCTTTGTATAAAAATATGTTTAATTTAATATGTTTTTATGTTTAGTAATATTTTCAGTAATTTTTAAAATCAGTTTCGTATGTAAAATATTAGTTTAGTATGAGATTAATTAACACCATAAAAATAATAAATGTTAATTTTATTTTGAGTCTTAATATGTTTTATAGTGTGTTTTAAGTTTGTAAATATGTTATATAATATTTTTTATAATTTCTAAAAATAATTTTGATTTTTAAAATAATATTTGTGTCAAACCAAATGAGCTCGGCCTTTTAAAAGTTTGTATTTATTTTTAGTATGTTTTTGTATAATTTAATATAAAATAAATATTTTTTAAATCATTGTAAATATTATGTTTATAAAATAATTAATTTTGTTTTAATTCTCTATCTTTAGATTTGAAATCTTACAAAAAAAGAAACAAAACAGACAAAATCAGACATTAAATGCTTCAAATATAATGAAAATTTGAATTTAAATTAAAAAGGATACGTAGCGTTAATCTGACCGTCCAAGCTAGCCATCAAAAATCTCCTAGCCGTCGCATTACATGTCGTGTGTCAATGTGTCACTCGCACGTCAGCGTTGATGCATTAGTGGGCCCTTCCTGTCGGCCACAAAGCAGTAGTGCTCAAGATTTGGTGCTGCCATACTCACTTGAAGTCGTTCTTGAGCCATTCCATTAGCAGACTTGGACCAATCCAACAGTCTTCATCAACAAGCCATGCTCCACTCAGTCTAAACCATCATCTGAGTCTTCTATCAGCACATCCAATGGCCTCTACTCATCCATCTTGTACTCACGCTACACTAGATTTCAAGCTAAGATTCGCATACTGAGGAGTGTCTATCAGCATGGAAAAAAGAATAAGAAAAATAATAAAATAAGCTTCAAATTGCACAACTTGATCCGAGTTAAATCAAAATAAACAATGAATAATATTATAAAAAATACAAATTGAATGATGAATAGGCATTTTCATTGCCTATAAATATTGAGGCATTTGGCCTTGATTTAGCACCCCTGCAGTTTGGTTTTTTTTTTTTTTTAGTCTAGTTTTTAATATCCAGTTTTGGTTTAAGTTTTTGTAAAATATTTCTTAGTTTATGTTGTAAAAATTATGCTTAATAATATTTCTAGTATTTTTACTTTAGATATATCTTTTTAATTTCTCTTTTTAGTTGAGGTGAGAGGGTGAAATTCTGGCAAGATTATCTTAAATATTTTAGTTTTTCATAGTTTTCTAAGCAGTTATAATGCAAAAACTATTTTCTAGAAAACTTAGGATTTTAATATTTTCTTAGCTAGAATTTTGCCAAAATTCTAGTTTTGATTTTTTCGACGACATAGACTAGCACGGATAATGCTGGGGACGATCTTGATTAGTCGTAGACAGAGAATGGCTTGGTAAATGTTTAAATTATTATTTTGTTTGTTATTTTAGCTAAATAATGCTGAAATAGTGCTTGTTTATTAAATTGAGTTTTTGGTACATTATAGACATGAAATGACACGGTAACTGCTTAGCAATGCTTGCTTTATTGTCGACAAATGATGACATAATGTATTCTTAAACCAATTAATAACTAATTAAAAAAACTAAAATTTGTTTAAGTTTACCGACAGAATAGAACCGTTGAAACTTAGCACTGCTATAATTATTGTTTTATCTCACTTTAATTAGTGGTTATTATTGTTATTTTTATTAAAGTTATTTTAAATTACACTTATTGTTAAATTTTCATTTTAATTTAAGCTACATATTTTTGTTATTGAAGTTTCAAAATAACGAAATTCTAAAAATGGAAAATGATATAAAAATGTTTATATATTGCAAATATTTTATAAACAATAAATATTAATCCTCATAGTTTTTAGCTTTAAAATAAATAAATAATTAATATAACAAATATACTAGACCTTAGCTATATACTTTCTCTGCGGGTTTGATCTCGGAGTCATCGAGTTTTATTACTTGGACAACCTAATAATTAGGTTTATATCAGATTATACTTTTAAGACTGAGCACCAGGTGATTTCAATTACATGGGGTTGACCTGATGAGTTGCTTTCAATTTTCTTTTAATTGCTTTCCTTCATGGTGTTGAGTTGTTTGCTAACCATTGCTTTCTCTTGCTCGTAGAGCTCACCTAGAATACGTCTCCAATAGATTGTCAACTTGAGGGCTTGGGTTGCAAAGTTGTGTGCTACTAGCAACTCTAGTTCTCGAGTTGCTTCTAGGACTAGATTTGTAGAAACTGCATTTGAAGCCTTGTCAAGTAAAAGAAGTTTAATTCACATACCTTTGATTACCTCATCAAATCAATTGTCTTTTGCTAAGTTGAGTTGCGTTGCTTGCAGCTTCTAAGTCGAAGTCTATATTGTCTCCAATGGAGATGCTTACAAGGGCGAGCAAGTAAAAGTCCAAAGGCAAGCCAGAGGTTACTGAGTTGATTGGAAAGTCTTTTGATGATCTTGGGGTTGTCGATGTCGATGGTCCTAACCCACTAAAGATTTGTTCCTCTACAAGGATCAAAAGGCTACCAAATGCATTGGCGTGAACTTGCTTACTAAAGTTGACCATGACATTTTGATGGCTTAGGACGTTCAAAATTTCATTGTCATTTATTGTCGAATCGATCTAAGTAACCTTTCTTTATATGTGTCGATTTGTTTTGGTTGCTTAATGATTCATTTTTGACCTTCAATTGCTTGCAGAATGCCTAGAGAGGCCTTGTGCTTATTGTCTTCTTTGCTTGAATCTCAGTTACACATCAACTTTGCAAAGGGAGTAAAATGACTAGAAGGAAAAGGCTAAGAAAGGAAAGTCTAATGCTAAGCTCTAGGAAAGCGACCAACACTTAAAGTTGAGCAATGTGCACCTTCAGATAAGCATTGTGGAGAATGAGAAAAAGAATTTGGCCTTGCGACTCAGGGAGCTTTAAGAGGAGGATTGTCATAGAATCCTAGCCATTTGATCGATAGTCATGTGTAGTCACTCCACAAGTATTAAGACAAAGTGCATAAGGAGTGGGAATCGACCGGTGAGATTACTGGATTTGAGGAGGCACTTTTTGCCTTTGAAGATGAAGAAAAGGTTGTTAAGGAGTAGCCTGATGAGGCTAGTAAGCCTGAAGGTGCTAAGGATCACGAGTTGATGAATCAACTAAACAAGTAGCACCTCACGGTGACTCTCTAGGTTGTTGGATGATTGTATTTGTGTCCACCACTTCTTGGGTGAAAAGAGATAGTCCTTTTTTCTCTAGTGCTTCCTCATAAGACCCTGAATGCCCTAAGGCTTGCAACATCTGCCTTTGTAAAGCTTTCACTTCATTAACAATAGCTTTCTTAACATCAAGCACTTCTGTTGGTGCAGTCACATTATGGCTAGTCATTATTGACTGTATGCCTGTGAGGTGGTGCTAGTCACATTGAACATGGCAGTATTAGCTATCATTTAAGAATTTGACCTAGGTTGAGTTCCTTGTGAGGAAAATGATGGCATCCAATGGAGCATACTAAAGGGTGTTAACCTGTTTTGCATTGTGGTTTGATATGAACCTCCTTGAGCCACTACTGCAACTAATGACATGTTAAAGGAAAAGTGGCTACCGAGACGCCTACAAAGTTCCTCGTTTTCTATCATCAGTTGTGCTATTCACTGGTTGCTCTCTTCTTATTGTTTAAGTATGCTTTCTAGAATTCGATTGCTTGAAGTTTAAGTGGATTTGTGATGGGATCCAACTACAAAAATTTAAAACCTTGCTAATAGTAAAATGGTCGTTATTGAGTAAAATGATGGGTAAGGGTCATTCCCCTAGAGGATTGAATATAATTAATTTGCTATTATTTTTTGTAAATAATTAGGGGGTTTTGGATTTCAACTAAATTAATTTAAAATTCAAATAACAATTACAAATAAATAAAAATGCTACAAAATTTAAGGGTTTGTAAACAATAGCAGTAAAACGGCTTAAAGGTTTATTTTCCACCATTCGACAATGTTTAAGCAATTAATCTCAAAATTATTCCAGAATTTTCTGTTGAAACTAACAACTATAGATAGAGAAAAGCTTTACTACCCCGACCCTTCCTTATAGTTTAAATTTAATAAGACAAACACTCTATTAAACCTCTTTTTATCAAACAACCTAGGAGGAAGCTTGTTAAGTTCAGTCTAATGGAAGCATTACACTAAGAAAGATAGGTTGATTTAGGCGACAAACACGTAAAAGCGGGGTTCATTCAACCTATGTTATGTTTTGACATCACAATTACACAAAAGCCTCACCACAACTATGTATCTTAATTTGCTACTTATGGTTAAAAATTCAAGACAATTACGGATCAAGATTTATAACTTAACAATAAGCAATTTTCAAGTTTTACTTAATTGCACACCTAAATAACACCATAAAAATCAGCCATGAATAGTAAATTTAGTCAAACATAAGCAATCAAACAAGAAATTTGGAGAATAATACATACAATTAACTACATAAAGATGTCTAAGGCTTAGAATTCACCTTTAACTATAAATAACTTAGCTAGATATAACTAAAATTAACATGAAAAATACAAAATCTAACAACATTACAAATCAAGTAGATGAACTAGAAGGAAAGATTGGGAAGATCTTCAAGAACTCCTCAAGTAGCAAGCTTTTGGAACTCCTCTTTTTTCTCTTTCTTTTTTCTCTCTCTCTCTCTCTGTTTTTTTTTTGCTGAGTTTGATCTGAGTTTTTGAGGCAAAAAATGTCTCCTTCATTTCTCTCTTAAGGAATAAATATAGCCCCTCAATTTTGGAGCTTATTTAGCTTAAATTCGAGTAAAATCTGAGACACATTTTGGGGCAGGGAAAATCAGTGTGACTGCGCACAAAAAGTGGATTTAAGACAAACTAGGAGCACACGGCAACATGGAGAAAAGCTTGTGGCCACAAGGTAGAATGCAGGCGCAGCCACGAGGAATGTTTGGCGTGGCCAGAAGGAATTTTTGGTGTACTAGCACCAAATCCTGGCTATAGGATTTCTCAGAGGACAAGGAAAACCTCTCGATGATGCCATAGTTATGTCTTTCATCGTAGAAGCATGGAATTTTTGGCACTAGGGCACCATCTTTAGTAGCTCCAAAAGCTTTAATCTTCTCTTGACTTCAATTCCTTGATTCCAAAATACCTCCAAATTAAATTTTTTTATCCCAAAACTCATATTAACATTTAAAACACTTGCAAAACATAAAATCACGATAAAAACACAATAGAAACAAAGGCTAACAAATAAAAGGCAAGGAAATGATAGAAAAGTGATGTGAAATTATGCGTTATCAAATTCCCTTACACTTAGCTTTTGCTAGTCCTTGAGCAAAACTCAAACAAAAACAAAGACATAGAAACCGAAACTAATCTTCCAACGTTCAACCTCAGAGAACCAAAAAAGATATGATTATGAAATCAAACAAGTATTGAATCGAATCTATAATTATTCAAAAGTTTATGCGTCTTATGACAAAAATGCTCAGTATGTGTGCGAATTAGCTAATGTTAATGATTATTGCTCTGTGCATGCTATAAACATGTAAACATTCAAAAACTTTACAAAACAAACGTTAAAATCAAAATCAAAATGAAGGTGTCAAACATCATAGGCTCTCCCTTTGGTACAAATCTCTACTATGCTGAAGGTGCCACCTGAAATTTAAAGAATTTAAATACAGGTTGTAATGGTGCTGAGGGGTAATGGCTTAAGAAAGAAGGGTATGGATAATGCAATGGTCCTAAAAACTTCATGGAATTAAAGGTATCTTGGAATTCATTCTTTAGATGCTCAAAACCCAAAGAAACAATTACAGAGACCAAGTCTATTAGTGTTAGGCCTCAGCTTCAATTAAAAACCCGACCTTGCACAAACCAAAATTATGAATTGAACAACTCACAATAATTTATTTTCTATTTTTTATTTAACTTTTTTTCTAATTTATGTTCTCTTTCTTTTCTTCTTTTTTTTTAATTTTTAATTTTTAATTTTTTTTTTATCTTGTGAGCTATTCTTACAAAATTTCTCATTCCTTGCTCTCAATCTGCATTTTTCCCCACGCTTATTCTCTATCCCTTACCCGATTCCTTATAAAATCTCCCTTGCACTTGAAATGCGTCTCTAAAGTTCCAATTCATCTTTTGAACAAGGGTAATGGTATAAGCATAATTAAGCTTAGTAAAAAAATGTAGTTAGCCAAACAAACAAGTTTACATGAAGACTCGAATAGGGGATGTTTTCTCTAGAATATCTATAAGAGATTTGGCTTTGGTGCTAGGAAAATCCTAGTGCCTTATGATTCCAAAATGATACTCGATCAATCGCTCACCTCGACAAACCTCTGGTAGAATTCTAATGTAAAACACCTACTTTCAAAACCAAATTTACAAGAAAAAGATTAAAAAAAGAATCTTCCCATCCAAGCATGTGTATTTCTTTACTAAATAACATGGCCATTGTGCAAAAAAAAAAAATTGAGTACAATCATCATAAAAACATGTAAACCAATGAATAACAGCAAAATTGAAAACAACACTTATCATCAATCAAAATCATAACTATAATGCTCCGTTCTCATCAAAGTGGCTGGAAGAGATACTACAACTCAAAAACTAAAAACAAAGACAAAAATAAAAAAAATTTATGGTTTTTTTAATATGCAAGTGTATGCAAAAATCTAAACTTAGAGAATTCCAATGAAATCTACCTATCATTGAATCCGTTTCGAGAGGGCGTGGATAACCATGCCATCTGTAATATTAGCCATTTAATAGGGCCATCTTGAGAATTAATTCTTGGGATTTAAAACAATGTAAACATTATTGATCCATAAAATACGCAAACACATAAAAAAAATTAAAACACACAAAAATTCAACAAAAATCACAAATCTTCCCCCCATAAAAATTTTATATTGTCCTCAATGTAAGCCTAAGTATGAAAGATTAAAACAAACATAAACACAAACAAAGCAAACACATTAGAAATACTAAAAACATAAAGTGTAGAGAGTTAGGAAGATTAAATCTGTTGTAGTTTGCTCTCCATGTATTAGGTTGCCTCTCACCAAGCCCTAGGTTTAACATCCTCAGCCCGATATAGACCTACTTTCATCATCCTCCATTTTGCTTGAAATGTATCACCTTACCATCAAACTCTATAATCAAAGTTCCCTCAAACACATCAATCTTTGTTTGAGTAGTCTTCAAGAATGGTCTCCTAAGGAGTATAGGCACCGAATTGGTCAAGGAATAATTCTCCATATCAAGCACATAAAAATTAGAAGGAAAGACCAATCCATTCACTTGCACCAACACATTTTCCACAACTCCCATAGGAATAATGTTAGAGCTATTGACAAGTTGTAGAATCACACTAGTTTTCTTAATTGTATTAATATTAATCGAAGCTCCTAAATCTACCAATGCTTCATCAAACTTGGTGTTCCCAATAGTTTAAGGTATAGTGAACATATCTAGATCCTTGCATTTTGGACGAATCTTTTTTTTTTTTTACAAATCTGTCTACACATTCTCCCCTACACTTATTATCTTATTACCTTTTAGTTTCGGCTTTGTGGTGCACAACTCTTTGAAGAACTTGGCATAGTGTGGCACTTACTTTATGGAATCAAAGAGTGGTATATTTACTTGGACCTTGCGCAATGTCTCCAAGATTTCTTTCTCTTGCTCCTCCTTATTGGACTTTGCTAACCTGCTAGGAAAAGGGGGCAAAAGAATATAATGAGAGATAAGGCTCTTGGAACTTACCTTTGGGGTTGGTGATTTGTTAGTGGGAGAGGTGGCTTTGTCCTTCTTGAGTTTGTCCTCCTCTTGATTACTCTTTTCTTCCATTGGAGTTTTTGGTGGCGAATTCTCTAGTTGCTTCCTACTTTTCAACGTGATGGCACTAACATTCTATATTGGATAGTTTCGGAGGGCAATTTTCCCAAATTTTTTATGCCTCTAACCTATTCACAGCGCTAGCCAATTGACCAACTTGAGTCTCCAAAGTTTGGAACCTTGCTTTTGTCTCATGTTGAATTAAAATGAGCTACTAGCTAAGGCTTTAACTTTGTCTTTAAGAGATGGATCCGACTTTTGTGGAGTCGGTTGGGGTCGTGCTTTGTATCATTGATGCATTGGTTGAGTGAAACCTAGTGGGCAGTTGATCATTGGAATTGGTGCAGTAGGTTGTTGAGTTCTCCCATAGCTAAGATTAGGATGGTCTCTCCATCTTTCATTGTAGTGTTGATGAATGGATCATATTTTCTTGGCTGCCCTAGGAATCCGCCAATGACATTAGCTTGCTCCGTGTTATCATCTTACACTATTAGGCATACATTGGTGAAATGACCAATGGTAGAATAAACTCCACACACCTTTGCTTATTGCACATTTCCCATCACCATTTGTTGAACAATTGAAGTAAGATGGGAGAGTTGTTCTTCAATGGTGGAAGAAGTGGTAACCTCATTCACTTTTTTTGTGGTGATGGTGGCTCATATTGGTTGCCAAATTGTTGGCAATTGGCGGCCATATTTGCAATTAGAGCTCTTATGGTTTCTAGAGTTTTGTCATCTAAAGCTCCTCCACTTGCGGCATTGATCATTCTTCTATCCATTAGCATAAGACCTTCGTAGAAGTACTAGATGAGAAGTTGCTCATTGATTTGATGGTGAGGACAACTTGCACACAATTTCTTGAACCCTTCTCAATATTCGTAGAGAGACTCACCATTGTACTGTCGGATTCCACAAATTTCTTTGCAAATGGTGGCTACCTTCGATGCAGGGAATACTTTACTAGAAAAAGTTTCTACATTTCATTCTATGTAGTGATGGTGTCAAAAGGAAAATAATAGAGCCACCCTTTAGCAGAATCCACCAAAGAGAAAGAAAAAACCCTTAGTTTGATTTGTTCTTTTTATATTCCAGTCAGTCTTATAGTTGAGCACACCACATGGAATTCCTTGAGGTGCTTATGTGGGTCTTAAACTACAAATCCATGGAAAGTGGGCAAGAGGTGGATCAGTATAGACTTGAGCTTAAAGGCCACTTCAACGTTGAGGTATAAAATGCAAAGCGATTGTTGATCAAGATCTGGTGCCGCTAACTCCTTTAATGTTCTATTGTTGTTGTATGCCATCATTTCTTCTTGTTCTTGTTGGTTCGAGTGTTTCGAAGAATCACTTGATGATGGTGAGTCAATGTTTAGCGCTTGGTTGAACTCCAGTGGTGGATTAGGTGTTTAAGACGGAGGTCACAGGGGAAATAGAGGTAGTGGATGTAACTGTGTGACTTTGGATGTTTTGAAGAAGCATTTGATTCTTAGAAGGCTGTCCTCAAAGTTTTCTTTGGACATTCAAACTTGCAAAAACCTAAAAAAAAAAAAAAACAAACAAACAAAAAACAAAAATGGGTAAAACTACAATAAAAGAGAAAATTAATAAAAATTTAATTAAAATTTTAATCCCCGGTGACACAGCGTCGAAATTTTGATAGGATCCAACAGGACTACCAAAAATTAAAACTTTTCTAAATGTAAAATGTTTGTTATTGAGTAAAATTATGAGCAATGGTCATTCTCGTAGAGGATTGAATTTAATTAATTTGCTATTATTTTTTGTAAATATTTCGGGGGTTTCGGTTTTTAACTAACCTAATCTAAAATTCAAATAATAATTAAAAATAAATAAAAATGCAGTAAAATTCAAGGGTTTGTAAACAAAAGTAGTAAGACGGGTTAAAGATTCATTCTCCACCATTCAACAATGTTTATGCAATTAATCTCATAATTATTCTGAATTTTTCATTGAAATTAATAATTGTAGATAGCGAGAAGCTCTACTACCCCGATCCTTCCTTATAGTTTAGATTTAATAAGACAGGTGCTTTATTAAACCACTTTCCATCAAAGAACCTAGGAGGAAACTTGCTAAGTTCAATCTAATGGAAGCATTACGCTGAGAAAGATAGGCTGATTTAAGCAACAAACATGCAGAAGCTAGGTTCATTCTATAATTAAATTTGTTCAGAGGGCCAATGACCACTCCCGAGTGTTGTTCATAATGACAGTTGTTTAATCTTGAGTCGACCAATAACAATGCAAAGTGCGAGAAAGTAAATGAACACTCTCCTTTATAGTGGTTCACCTTTAATACAGAGGCTACGTCCACTGTAGAGTCTTGGGATTTCACTATATGATGATAAAACTACGATTGTCGAGAAGAAAAAAGATGACAGAGAAGGAGGAGGGAATTTAGAGAGAGAAATTAGAGAGAGTGGGAGTAAATATACTATATTTGTAGTGAATAAATTGAGCCTCCTAGCTTTCTGATTCTTGGAATGATTCTATGTTGAGTGGAGAAAGGTTAGTTTTCTTATTTCCATGTAGTTGACTTTCCTATGTGCTTCTTCTTCTTTTTTTTTTTTTTTTTAAATTTCACTTGAGGTTGCTTCTTCTCCACATTTGACTTGATTCTTGCCTTTATTTGCAAATTTGAATGATTGGGTCTTCGTAGAATCTAAGAATGAACCTTTCCTGATTTATCTCAGGTGGGATTGACCCGCTGATCTTCAGTTGATTACCGCCTCCAGTCGGCTTGTCCTCTCCAATCAATTTGCTATTGATGTCCTTTAGTGGACACTTCTTGATGTTAAATGGACATGTGTATGGCAAAGATTGAGGTGTTATTTTTATCCCAACAACAAGCCTAGACATATGAGTTTAAGTGGAGAAGTAGGTTTTTCTTTTTTTCTTTAATATATACTAATCCAATTTTACGAAAGGGGCCGTTATCTAACTATAGTAATATCGGATAAACCAGGTCACAAGTAAATACGAGTCCTTCCCCATGTTTAGTACTCTTTCATTCACAAATTAGTTTTGTTTTATCATAATAATTATTAAAAAAATAAAATAAAATCTTATCAAGTTTGCCTCTATATCAATCAATGTCACCAAAAGTAAAATTAGCAAGGACATTTGAATATTCATTTCATGAAATAATCAAGGAAAAAGCCTAAATATATATTTATATTATAAACTTTTGTTTATATATGGAACAAATGCACTACTCTATGAATGCGCTAATTTTTTTTTTCGAATAAAGAAAAAAACTTCTCGTTTTATCAAAATATTACGTTCTATTTTATGTTTTAGGAATGCTACACTCATTCTTCATGTTTAACATATCGTGTTAAGGAAAAACCCTTCGTTTAATGTGTATGATACCTCATAAAATTAGATAAATGACCTATAATAACTTGCTTAGCAGAAAAAAAAAATTAATTAATCAAATTTGATCAAATATTAGAATTGGCGAACCCCCTTGTTATGGAAAATGACTAGTCCTCTCCGATATGCTTATGCTATTACCTTAGCTCTGTCACGCCCCGGAGTACGGGAGGTGACGTTGTGGAATATTTAGATTAATTAAAAGAGAATTTAATTAAAAACCAATGGTTTAAGACTCAAATTAAGTAAGAAATAAGAAGATTTCCACCACATTTTATAAAAGAATTTATAAATATTAAACAAATAATAATATTAAATAAAAATCGCAAGTAGGGGTTCCACAACCCACAACTTGTGCACACACATGGATCTGACAATATCATAAATACAATTACAGTCCAAGTACAAATAAAGTTAAGTCTTACATGCCTTGATTAAATAAATACAAAATATAAATAAATTCTCCTATTGCTCCTGAGTTCGGTCTGAAGAATCTTCTCCAAACCTAAAGGGGAAGCCACCTAGAGGGGAAAATTTAAAACAGATAAAACATGAGCGAAAGGCTCAGTAGGACTAAGTTTTATAAAAATAGTTTAACGCAAAGGAACATAGCATTATTAGAAGTTATTCCAAGGAAACTTAAATAAATAAATAAATAAATAAACAATTTGAGTAGGACCGTCCTGACACAGAACAGTCTACTCGTCAAATCAAAACACCATTTTACTTTTACCTAGGCAAACCATGATATCACCACCGTAGTGGCCCAGCTGGGTTTCGGGACCTGCCCCCAAGGTCGATCGCTACACGACCCGATCTCTGATATGGCATCATGCCTTAGTGTTTATTATCATTGTCATTCAAAACCCAATTACCGAGTGTTGTCAATTACATTTATTATGAAGTTCATTTCATAATCACGGTATATTAAAATATAACCGATAAAACCATTTTCAAACAACCGTTGAAAACATTTTGATAGAAATCCCTTTTAAAGCCAAATCATTTCAAAACCAGGCTACCAAAGAAATAGGATAGAAGTCCTACCTCAATACTCGTGCCGGTGCCCCACACCGTAATCCCGATCCGCTATACGTTAGCTCCATGGAACCACGAACAATCCTAGATACCAACTAAGTCAATCAATATCTAGTTTGAGACATTCTATGTTACTAAACCATTTCATGATGTCCTAGTGTGCCATTTGTACCTTTAAAATCATCCTATAAGGTTGGGATTTAAATCAGGGTTCAAAACACTGAAAACGGGTGAAAATCACAAAATTTTTCATGCCTCGGTCGGCCTGCCGGACGCCCTGCTTCGGCCTGCCGAACGCCCTGCTTCGGCCTGCCGAACTGCACAGTTCGGCCTGCCGGAAACAAGGTTCGGCCTGCCGAACATTTCCCCAGATTCGGCCTGCCGGTCGGAAGAGCACCGGCCTACCGATCATCACTCCGGCCTGTCAAACATGAACTTCGGCCTGCCGAACTAGGAAAACCCAGAAATCCCAGCCACGGTTTCTCGATCCCCAAAATCCAAATCTTGTTTCTAACCTGTTTTTCTCAAATCCCAGGCATGAAAAACAACTATAGTTGATAGAAAAACATTCTAGAACATGTTTGGAATCATTTAAACAACATTTAAACTCAAAATCCTCAAAAATCCAAAAATGAGAAAAAGAGGAGAAAAATGAAAAATCTTGAATTCAATCCTTTTTTCTTCAATCTAGGCTTAGATTCTAGTTGTTCTAAGTTCATTTAACACAAATCCACGGTTTTCTAAGCTTAGACAACCCTAGATTTCAAAAATACACAAAATTGAAAATTTTGTAAAAAGTTTAGAAATTTCGAATCTAACCTCGAATCGAAGCTTCAATCCGCGTTCTCGGTTGCCGAATCACGTCCCCGATCTTCCTCCTTGCTAACCCGAAGCTTGGATTCGAAATGGAGTTCAAAATTTGAGAGAGAATTGAGAGAGAGAGAGAGAGCTGCCGAGAGAGAGAGAATGTCACGGGAGAGTGAGGAGAGAGAGAGGAAGGAAGGAAATAAATAGAGAAAATCGGTGGGCGGTTTTACTGTGCGAAAACCATGTGCCGCCCACGGTTTTGCAAAACGGAGTATTTTTTAACATTTTACAAATTGTGGTGTTTTAAAACTCAAAACATCATTTTAAAACAATAAGAAATCCTTCGAATTCATTAATTTAACAAAACAACCAAAAATTCAAAAATCCAACCAAATAGTCTAATAAATGTTAAAACGTTAATTATGGCACACTAATTCATCATTTATAGTACATTAACATTAAATAAATTTCGGGGCGTTACAACTCTCCACCCCTAAAAGAAATTTCGTCCTTGAAATTTACAACTCATCTCAAAAACAAAACAAATGCGGATATAACTCCCGCATACCCGACTCTAGTTCCCAAGTGGCTTCATCAACCCCATGATGCTGCCACACGACCTTTTACCAACGGTATCTCACGACGACGCAAGCTAATCACTTTTCGGTCGATGATCTGAATCGGCACTTCTTCGTACGTCGTATCCTCCTGAACCTGTACATCGCGAAACGATACTATCTTACCCTGCTCAGGTGGACACTTCCTAAGCATCGACACATGAAACACATTGTGCACATGAGAAAGTTCGGGCGGAAGATCAAGCCGATAAGCGACCACACCAACACGCTAAGTGATCTCGAACGGCCCAATATACCTCAGCGCGAGCTTCCCATTCACTTCGAACCGCATAGTTCCCTTACGAGGTGACACCCTCAAGAGAACAAAATCTCCAACCGTGAACTCTAAGGGTCTACGTCTCCTATCTGCGTAGCTCTTCTGCCGACTCTGAGCTGCTCTCAACCGATCTCGAATCACCGCGACTTTCTCGTTGCTGTCACGAATCTCATCTGGCCCAAGAATAACTCTATCTTCCGGCTCGGCCCAACACACAGGTGACCGACACGGTCGTCCATACAATGCCTCAAATGGTGCCATGCCGATACTCGCCTGATAACTATTGTTGTACGCGAACTCTGCCAAATGTAAACATTGCTTCCAATTCCCGCCGAAGTCCAACGCACAAGCACGCAACATATCCTCGAGAACCTGAATAACCCGCTCAGACTGCCCATCAGTCTGAGGATGAAACGCCATATTGAAGTTCAAATCTGTACCCAAAGCCTCCTGAAAACTCCTCCAGTACTTAGCATTAAACCTGGTGTCTCGATCAGAGGTGATGGACAAAGGAACTCCATGCAACCTCACAATGTTCTACATATACAACTCCCCGAGAATCTTCCTCAAACACGTCAACCTAAACGGAATGAAATGCGTCGATTTCGTCAACCTATCGACCACAACCCAAACTGCATCGTGCCGCTGCTCCGTCCTCGGCAAACCTGTGAGGAAATCCATCGTCACATGCTCCCATTTCCACCCTGGAATAGGAAGCGGCTGAAGCTGACCTGCAGGCTTCTGATGCTTAGCTTTCACCTGGAGACACGTCGAACACTTGGCCACGTACTCTCGAACATCTTTCTTCATGCCTCTCCACCAATATTGTCTCTTCAAATCACGATACATCTTGGTGCTCCCTAGATGAATAGCAAACTGAGACCTATGAGCTTCATCTAGAACGGCTTTCGTCACCTCAGCGATAACTGGAACTGCAAGACACTCCCGGAAGTACAACGACCCATCTGCACGCACGCTCCATTCCTCGAACTGCTCCCCGTTCTGAATCCGCGACCAAATCCCCTGCAAACGTCGATCCTGCCACTGACCTTGCTTCACCATCCGAACAAGAGCTGGAGTCGCTTCCACATGATATAACGAAACTCGATCACCATCTTCATGATACAGTAGCCGATACTCACTCACTGTCGCATCCCTGCTCCAGTCCTCAAAAATCAAACAAGCGAGAACCCCTGAAGACTTCCTGCTAAGCGCATCCGCGACTACATTAGCTTTCCCGGGATGATACTGCAACGCGAAATCATAATCCTCCATGTACTCCACCCATCTGCGCTGCCTCAGATTGAGATCCCTCTGAGTGAACAAATACCTCAAACTCTTGTGATCGGAGAAGACCTGAAACGATGCTCCATACAAGTAACATCTCCAAATCTTCAGCGCGTAGATCACTGCCGCAAGCTCTAAATCGTGAGTAGGATAATTCCGCTCGTGAGGTCGTAGCTGTCTCGATCCGTACGCAACCACACGTCCATGTTGCATCAACACGCATCCAAGTCCGCGCCCTGAAGCATCAGTATAAACCTCATACGGCTCATCACTGCTAGGAATACTCAACACTAGAGCTGAAGTCAACTGGTTCTTCAATTCCTGAAAAGCAGACTCACAGTCTTCATCCCACTCAAACCTAACATTTTTCTTGATCAATCTCGTCAATGGAGCTGCAATCTTCAAAAAATCCTTTACAAATTTCCTGTAATATCCAGCAAGACCTAAGAAACTACGAATCTCCGCTACATTCCTTGGTCATTCCCATTACAATATAGCTTCAATCTTGGATGGATCCACTGAAATACCATGCTCCGAGATGACATGACCCAGAAACTTGACCTCAGTCAACCAGAACTCACATTTTTCCCTCTTAGCATACAATTGGTGCTCCCGCAGAGTCTGAAGCATGATCCAAAGATGCTGCTCATGCTCCTCCCAAGTCTTAGAATACACAAGAATGTCGTCGATGAACACGATCACAAACTGATCCAGATATGGCCTAAATACCATGTTCATCAGATCCATAAAAGCTGCCGGAGCATTTGTCAACCCAAACGACATAACCAGAAACTCGAAGTGCCCATACCGAGTCCTAAAAGCTGTCTTGGGAATATCCTCTTCCTTGATCCTGAGCTGATGATAACCTGAACGCAAATCAATCTTTGAGAAGTATCGCGAACCTCCCAACTGATCAAATAGCTCATCAATCCTAGGCAAGGGATACTTGTTCTTCACCGTAACACGATTCAGCTGCCGATAATCCACACATAACCTGAGAGTCCCATCATGCTTCTTAGCAAACAAAACAGGTGCTCCCCACGGAGATGTGCTATTCCGGATATACCCTTTATCAGCAAGCTCCTGAAGTTGCTTCCTCAATTCCTTCATTTCTGCCGGCGCCATCCGATAAGGTGCCATAGAAATCGGTGATGTCCCTGGAAACAACTCGATACCAAACTCAATCTCCCGATGCGGTGGTAACCCTAGCAACTCGTCGGGGAAGATATCCTCGAACTCATCAACCACCGGAATCACTGCACTACCTCTCGAAACATAGGGCTCGCAATCTAGATTGGCAAGAAAAGCAAAACAATCTAGATTCCTTCGCCCTCCTAGACATGACTTCATAAGACGCTCACTCATTAGCCAATCACCACCACCCTAGTAAGTGATTACAGTCCCCCTATCATACACTAGGGTTACTTTCCTAAGTTGGCAGTCCACAACTGCACTATACCTGGACAACCAGTCCATCCCTAAGATCACATCATAGGAGCTCATGGGGAGTACAATCAAATCACTTTTCAAAATCTCATCCCCAATCTTTATTTTACAGGATTTACACATACAATTTACACACACCCGCCCCAAGGGAGAAGTTATAACTAGGGGTTCATTAAACTCTTCTACCTCTAATCCCAAGGCATGTACAAAAGAACTCGAAATGAGAGAATGAGAGGCACCGGTATCAAATAAAACACGAGCTAAGGATCTAGAAACCAAAACCATACCATCGACAACCGCGTTACCAGTCTGAGAATCTGACCCTCCAGATGCCATTGCATGAACCTGCACTGGCGCTTTCCCTTTTCCTCTACCAACATTACTGGGTCCTGCATTACTCGGCCGATGCTGCTGAGATGGAGACGACTGCACACTACCTGTACTCGGTGCTCTATACTGAGGAACACTGCGCTGAAAATACTGCGGCTGCTGCCCCCGTGCCGGATATGAGAATTGCTGAGGAGAAAACTGTGGATACTACAACTGCGGGTACTGCGGAGGCGGAGGTAGGGTCTGAGGCTGAGGCTGAGACTGACGACTGGCATCCTCCTCGGTCTGAGATCCAAGACGAGCACTCCTGATCGGGCAATTCCTCTTGATGTGTCCGGGCTGCTGACAGAAATGACAATGGAAGCTGTAGGGATTGCTGCGCCCGCTGCCAGACGAACTGCTGCTGCCACTAGTCGCACCGCCTTGCTTACCTTTTCCCAGAGCTGGACGACTACTGGTGCTCTTCCTGCCACTCCTCTGCGGTCCTCCTGAAGCTTTGGCTCGATCCTCACAATATTGCACATAATCATTCTCCACGGAGATCACCGACGACACAAGCTCTCTGAAACTCCTAAGCCATAGAGCAACCAACTGCCGCCGAATAGGAACCTTGAGTCCTTCCTGAAACTTGATGCATTTCTCGCGTTCCGATGCCACCGCTGATGGAGCAAACCTAGCCAACTCGTTAAACTTCGCCTTATACTCTCGAACTGATAGATCACCATGCTGCAATCTATAAAACTCAGCTGCCTTCTGGTCTCTATATCCCTGCAGAAAATACCGATCATAGAACAGCTCCTCGAACTTGTTCCAACTGATATCACCACCGCGGTCCAGGCGCTTAGTCTGCTTCCACCAAGTGTTGGCACCACCCTCAAGCTTATATGCCGCGAATTCCACTCGATACTCCTCAGGCACACCAAGAGTATCTAGATGCTTCAAGATCGAATCCAACCAATACTCAGCTAACTACGGATCCCCATTGCCATCAAAAGTCAGAATAGACGCCCGTCGAAATTCCTTAAAGAAAGCATGTCGACTACCAGCACTGGAGTCTTTCGGTCTAGCCCTGGCTGCCATCTGTCGAAAAGCCGCAAACATAGACCTCATCATGCTCTCATCATTTCCGAACTCGGCGTCAGCAGTCGAACGACGTCTAGGTGCCATTCTCTTACTTTTGAAAACAAAATTTGGACTGTCAGAGGTATTTCATTGTCAAACCTATGTGTGCACAATTCCCAAGGTTCATAACCTTGGGCTCTGATACCATTCTGTCACGCCCCGGAGTACGGGAGGTGACGTGGCGGAATATTTAGATTAATTAAAAGAGAATTTAATTAAAAACCAATGGTTTAAGACTCAAATTAAGTAAGAAATAAGAAGATTTCCACCACATTTTATAAAAGAATTTATAAATATTAAACAAATAATAATATTAAATAAAAATCGCGAGTAGGGGTTCCACAACCCACAACTTGTGCACACACATAGATCTGACAATATCATAAATACAATTACAGTCCAAGTACAAATAAAGTTAAGTCTTACATGCCTTGATTAAATAAATACAGAATATAAATAAATTCTCCTATTGCTCCTGAGTTCGGTCCGAAGAATCTTCTCCAAACCTAAAGGGGAAACCACCTAGAGGGGAAAATTTAAAACAGATAAAACGTGAACGAAAGGCTCAGTAGGACTAAGTTTTATAAAAATAGTTTAACGCAAGGGAACATAGCATTATTAGAAGTTATTCCAAGGAAACTTAAATAAATAAATAAATAAATAAACAATTTGAGTAGTACCGTCCTGACATAGAACAGTCTACTCGTCAAATCAAAACGTCATTTTACTTTTACCTAGGCAAACCATCATATCACCACCGTAGTGGCCCAGCTGGGTTTTGGGACCTGCCCCCAAGGTCGATCGCTACACGACCCGATCTCTGATATGGCATCATGCCGTAGTGTTTATTATCATTGTCATTCAAAACCCAATTACCGAGTGTTGTCAATTACATTTATTATGAAGTTCATTTCATAATCACGATATATTAAAATATAACCGATAAAACCATTTTCAAACAACCGTTGAAAACATTTTGATAGAAATCCCTTTTAAAGCCAAATCATTTCAAAACCAGGCTACCAAAGAAATAGGATAGAAGTCCTACCTCAATACTCGTGCCGGTGCCCCACACCGTAATCCCGATCCGCTATACGTTAGCTCCACGGAACCACGAACAATCCTAGATACCAACTAAGTCAATCAATATCTAGTTTGAGACATTCTATGTTACTAAACCATTTCATGATGTCCTAGTGTGCCATTTGTACCTTTAAAATCATCCTATAAGGTTGGGATTTAAATCAGGGTTCAAAACAGTGAAAACGGGTGAAAATCACAAAATTTTTCATGCCTCGGTCGGCCTGCCGGACGCCCTGCTTCGGCCTGCCGAACTGCACAGTTCGGCCTGCCGGAAACAAGGTTCGGCCTGCCGAACATTTCCCCAGATTCGGCCTGCCGGTCGGAAGAACACCGGCCTGCCGATCATCACTTCGGCCTGTCGAACATGAACTTCGGCCTGTCGAACTGGGAAAACCCAGAAATCCCAGCCACGGGTTTCTCGATCCCCAAAATCCAAATCTTGTTTCTAACCTGTTTTTCTCAAATCCCAGGCATGAAAAACAACTATAGTTGATAGAAAAACATTCTAGAACATGTTTGGAATCATTTAAACAACATTTAAACTCAAAATCCTCAAAAATCCAAAAATGAGAAAAAGAGGAGAAAAATGAAAAATCTTGAATTCAATCCGTTTTTCTTCAATCTAGGCTTAGATTCTAGTTGTTCTAAGTTCATTTAACACAAATCCACGGTTTTCTAAGCTTAGACAACCCTAGATTTCAAAAATACACAAAATTGAAAATTTTGTAAAAAGTTTAGAAATTTCGAATCTAACCTCGAATCGAAGCTTCAATCCGCGTTCTCGGTTGCCGAATCACGTCCCCGAGCTTCCTCCTTGCTAACCCGAAGCTTGGATTCGAAATGGAGTTCAAAATTTGAGAGAGAATTGAGAGAGAGAGAGAGAGCTGCCGAGAGAGAGAGAATGTCACGGGAGAGTGAGGAGAGAGAGAGGAAGGAAGGAAATAAATAGAGAAAATCGGTGGGCGGTTTTACTGTGCGAAAACCATCTGCCGCCCACGGTTTTGCAAAACAGAGTATTTTTTAACATTTTACAAATTGTGGTGTTTTAAAACTCAACATCATTTTAAAACAATAAGAAATCCTTCGAATTCATTAATTTAACAAAACAACCAAAAATTCAAAAATCCAACCAAATAGTCTAATAAATGTTAAAATGTTAATTATGACACACTAATTCATCATTTATAGTACATTAACATTAAATAAATTTCGGGGCGTTACAAGCTCATTGTCATTAATTAGTTGCAGGAACACTGCCACGACCAACTCTTTCTCTTATTGTTATTATTATTTTTTTATTTAGAATAAAGAGTACAGAAAACTGGCATCCGAAAAATTAGAATATTCCAATTAGGGTGGCACCAAATAGCAAACTCATCCCCTACAAAAATATGTTAATTTGTTTATTCACGGAAGTACCGTTGAAGTTTTTGATTGCTTCAGCGGTAACAGAAATACAATAATTTGTTTATACAGTACAACAAGAAGCGTCATATGTATACATATACACTTCTCACAATTATGTCTATATAAATTCTCAATTCTACTCCAAGAAAAAGCTATATTCTTCATATTCCGATGCATTAGTTGTATATGCTACCCCAAGACATAAGACTATATATGAAGACAACCTGTGCATGGCTAGTTGCCGATTCCAGGACTCGGGACAGACTTCAAAACTTCCTGATAATTCTCGGCCAGATTACGAGTCGAGCGCTTCTCATTTGTTGTGACCGCATGACCTTGTTCAATGCAGGGAAGTGCAGCTGAAACTGAACTGTGATCCTTAGGAACAATATTCTCCAATTCAACTGAAGTGCTGTCCTTAAGATTTTGAACATCAGCCCTCAAAACCCTAATGGCTTCAGAAGACGGTATATTGTAGCTTACTAAAGCAAAGAGAATGATAATAAGCACTAGTATGAAGCTTGAGCGAGCCATGATCTAAAGAAATATAGTTCTACAGCAAAAACTATATACTAAAAATATTGAGTGAAGTTAATTATAAGAAAAGAAGTTTCAGATTGCATATTTAAATGTGGTTTTGTGGTCATATATAAGAGAGAGAGTTTGCATGTGTTTGTTGATAAGGCCTAATGACAATGGGGTTAGGAACACCAAAATTACAGAAAGCCGGCCTTTCCTAAGTTGAAAGAAATTTTGTGCAGGTTGATCGTCCTATGTCTCCAAATATTACGGACAAAACTTTTTTATTGAAACTGACCAGACTCTTCTAATTTCCGAAACAACAACGTCTATGACCTTATTATTTGATTTCTTCTGCATAGCTCTTTCGTAGTGCCTATGAAATTAATGCGTTTTCTGTGCAAATTGAATGGACTGGACACACAGCATGGTATTTCTGATGGTGACGGGTCCTATAAAGTTGTTGAATTTGCGTTTTACGATTATTGCCACCTCTAGTCATATTAGCATACGCGAGACCAATCCAATGGTCCAACGCCTCTCCTTCAAGCACTTCAATCCGCACTTTGTTGCGGTCGAAGTAAGCGCATCCATTGGTCTTCACGTGTCTCCATGCAGCTACCATCCACTGCACTCCATTGGATCATCAAGTTAAATCTAGATACTCCTAAAGCGATTCACGTGTGAAAAAAGAAAGAAAAAAATAAAAAATAATTACAAATCTGATTTAAAAGATTGGAGTGGCAGATTTTTATTTCAAAAATTGTAAAGAATCCTTAATTTGCTATCCTACTCATTTTCAACCTAAAAATATTTAAATAAAATAATAAAAATATTTTAAAGATTAGATATTTTTCTTTGCATCTATTTTTACAAGGTTCCTTGCTTTGACAAAATGTCCCATCACGTAGGGCAACTTCTATCATGGATTTTTGTCCATTTACAACAAAAACATAAAATATGAAAGTAAAATAGCGCAGTTGAAATGGTCCTTGTATCCTCTATTTAATAAAGAATTTTTATCATCCACGTGCCCTGCAATTTGACATGACATGGCATTAGTACATGTTGGAGAATTTTGTGGGTCTAGGAGAAGAGAATGGAGATTGAAATTTTAGAAAATGAGTGAGTGTTTGAGGCATGTATGAACATTTTCCATAAAATTTTATTTGCTCTTATTTATTCAAGTTTACTAAAGAGTTTAATAGTAAATTACCTCTAAGATACAACAAGCACTTGAAATAATATCTAGAAACAACATTGTGTTACAGAATAAGATATGAAATCTGAAAATTTCTGGATATTCAATAAACTACTATGGTGCCATTTCATGAATGGGTATAACAGGTTTAATCTATACAACCCAGTACATATAGGTACATCTTTATTCGTAAATATATCTTTTCATTTGTAAAGGTATATATGTATCAATACAACTATTACAACGGATATATCCATTGCCAATAGTGTTGGGGAATTAGGCGACTCCTAATTCCAAGGATCGCAAGAATGAATAATTGCAGAAAATAAATAGGAGAAAAGAAGAAAAAGAGACATCAAATTTTATACAGGTTCGTCCAAATTTGAGACTACGTCATATTTCTGCCGCTTGCAGATTCCACTATGATGAAGGAGATTATAGATTACAAGAAAAGTTTCTCACACACTCTCAAATTGTGCTTACCAAAACTCTCTTCTATCTAGCACCCTGTGGGAATTTTTCTCTCTCAAGGATGGAGCTCTCAAGAATTATGCTTCTCACAAAATAATGTCACTCTCAATGTCACACCCACCCAACCCTAGCCTCCTTATGTCTATTTATAACCAAAGGAAGAGAAAAATAACAACTAATGAGAAACCTTAGTAGTTTCCCCTTTTTGGAGCGTTTGAGGTCGACTCTGACTCAAAAAATATCACGCAACACAGCGCGTCAGCGCCGCGGCGCTCGAAATGAGAGCTGCGGCGCTCCCCTGTAGCGCCTAGGCGCCACACTCCTAGCGCCTAGGTGCCATTCACTTGACGCCTCGACGTCTTGCCCCTAGCGCCTAGGCGCTCTTGTCCCAGCGCCTAGGCGCCCTTGTCCCAGCGCCGTGGCGCTCTCTTGGTAGAGCCGCGACGCTGGCTCTCTGCCTTACGAGGACTTCGATTCTCCTTTTTTCTTCCTTTTTGCTAGGGTGTCGACTTGATTTGGCTCCACATCTACAACAATCTCCCACTTGGAGACTAATCAATCACCATGTCTTGAACTACAGAGGCAATGACTTCTCACGCCTCTTGGAGAAGTCCAACTGAAGTTGCGCACAACTTCAGTTTCTCAATCGAAACCGTCTTGGTGAGCATATCTTTGGATTCTTTTACCACCCACCTTGCCTTATACTGCTTGCTGCCATCACTTTTATCTTTTATCTAGTATACCCACTTGTTATGCAAGGCCTTTTTGCCCTGTGGTAACTTTGCCAATTACCATGTCTGATTGAACATTAAGGAATCCATCTCGTCCCTCATGGCTAACTCTCACTTGACCGAATCTTTAGCCTCCACGGCTTCATCATAGCTCTCTGGCTTACCTCTATCGGTCAACAAAATGTAATGCAAAAATGGGGAGTATCTCTACGACGGTCTGATGGTCCTGCTAGACCTCCTAATTGGTGTGGTAGGAGTCCTCTGATTTCCTTCTGGAGCTACATTTTCTTGGTCTTCAACCACTGGATTCTCCACTTCCACTTCAGGAAGATCCTTCAATGGAATCACCTCAGGCTTCTTATCTTCATAACCTGAACCCCTGGAGTCAGTGTTGTCTCTGTCCTTGTACAGAACACCTTCATTGAAAATCACATCCTTGCTCCTAATAGTCTTCTGACTTTATTCATCCCAGAGACGATAACCAAACTCAAGTCCACCATAGCCAACCAGAAAAGACTTCTTTGACTTGGCATCAAGTTTACTTCTAGTAGCAGAATCAATGTGAATATAGGAAACACACCCAAATACTCTCAAGTAAGAGAGATCAACCTTTTTATGGCTCCAAACTTCTTCCGGTAGCTCAAATTTCAGCGGTTTGGATGGACTTCTGTTGATCAGATGAGAGGCTATATTAATTGCCACAACCCAAAACAACTTTGGCACCCCTGCATGCAACCTCATGCTTCTGGCATGTTCTTTTAAAGTCCTGTTCATCCTCTCAGCTACCCCATTCTGTTGTGGTTTCCCTAGAATGGTTTTCTTCATCTTTATTTCATTCTCAGCACAGTACTGCCTGAAATCATTATTTAAATATTCTCCCCATTGTCAGACTGTAAGCACTTTACCTTCAAATCTGTCTCGTTCTCCACCATGGCTTTCCATCTCTTGAAAGCATCAAAGACATCAGATTTTTTTTTCAGAAAGTAAACTCATACCTTTCTGCTTGAGTCATCTATGAACGTCACATAGTAATTTGCGCCACCAAAGGAAGTCACCGGCGCAGGCCTCCACACATCAGTGTGAACTAGCTCCAATTTCCTGGACTTAGGCTCTCTACCCATCTTTGAGAAACTAACTCTCTTCTGTTTACCAAAGATGCAGGCTTCACACAAACTGTGATCAATAGTTTTCAAACATGGTAGTTTTCCTTTGCAATGAAGCACCTTTATACCCTTCTCACTCATGTGACCGAGCCTATAATGCCAAAGCTCGGTATTGGCAACAGAATCAGCAACTGCTATGGTATCTCTACAACTAGAGTTCATGTAGAGAGTTCCATCCTTGTGTCCCCAAGCAAAAACCATTGCTCCTTTCATGACTTTCCAACCTCCACAATTGAAGGTCACTTTATGTTCTTCGTCATCCAGTTGCCCCATCGAAATCAAGTTGCGTTTTAGTTTAGGACCATGTCTCACCTTATGAATCTTCCACACAGACCCATTAGACATTTTTAAACTGACATCTCTAATGCCAACAATATCCAAAGGTTCTCCGTCAGCAAGATAAACCTTACCATGATTTCTAGCAACATAATTCTCCAAGACATGATGGTGTGCAGTGGTGTGGAATGATGCTCCTGAATCTATCACCCACGAATCAAAAGAACTGTCAACTGACAAGATTAAAGCATCCTGTTGCTCTTTAGTGGCGGCGTTAGCTACATCATTGGTCTTATCTTCGTTCTTCCTTGGAGCCCTGCAGTTCTTCTTCAAGTGGCCAGTCTTCCCACAATTCCAACACTCCATAGTTCTATCGTTCCTTGACTTGCTTCTCCCATTCCTCGACTTGCCTCTCTTGCCATTATCCCTGTTGGAATGCCTGTCAAGTTTCTTGCCCCTATTAACAATATTACGGGCCGAGTTCATCGTTGAGGCTTCCCGAGTCCTTCCTGCAAACTTCTTCCACTAGAATGGAGTTTCTGACATTAACAAACTTCAGTTTGGCATTCCCAAGCGAATTTATAATAGCCACCCTCATGGATTCCCAACTATTCGGTAACAAGGCCAAGAGGATTAAGAACACTAAATCAGTAGTTTTAAGAACACTAAAAATTAAAATTGTGTTCATTTAAAAAAATTAAAATTGTGAAAACATGATATTCAAACACGATACTCAACTGAGCCATTTTGAGCATTACAATACTCAACCTCCATAGCCCAAACTTGCCATCATGCTCTGTCACTCATATTCAAACCCATTCTTGCAACCCAACCATGTTTTAAACCTCGCCTAATGATGTTGCCAAAGCCCCACAACGACCCCAGCAATGTGGGTCTTCTCTTGTAACTTTCAATGGGTTAATGGCTGCCACAATCCCTAACTTGTTACGAAAGTAATGAATTAGTCCCTGTTCTCTTTTTCTTGATTTAGCCAACTCCTACCTTTTTTCTTTTAGGTTCAAAAGAATTGATTTAGCTGACATCCGTTAAATAGCTCATCATGTGACTTACATATGTGTACAATTAGAAAGGGAAATGCAATTTTAAAAACTGAAAGAGAAATTAAAAAAAAAAGTAGTTTGATTGGACCTACAATAGCCTATCAAAAGCACCACATGGCTTATGGAGCCACAACAGTAGTAACAACCAAAAAAAAAGTTAAAAAAACACAAAAAAACACGAAAAAACACGCACACAAAAATCCATGTTAGCAATCTCCCCAGCTTCCGCCATTGAAGAAGAATAGATCTGATTCAATCTTTGCTCTATATTACTTCGTTGAGCTTTCTCTTTCATTAATCAATTTAAGATAAACAAATCAATTAAGGCGCTTAGGATTGTGGTTCCAACCACACATTTTCAAGCGCAAACAATTCAAAACTTTTGTATACCATAGTATAAAGTAAAAATTTGAGCCATTGAAGAAGAATAGATCTTCTTCAATTTATGCGCTACATTACCTTGTTGAGCTTTCTCTTTCATTAATCAAACCAAGATAAATAAATCCATTATGATTATAATTGTAGTTTCAACCATATAGTTTCAACTACAAACTATGTAAAGCTCTTTTATACCATAGTATAAAACAGAAATTTGAGACTATGTAAAGCTCTTATCTTTTTTCCCACAAATAATTTTTTTATGACGAGTTTTTGTCGACGTTGATGTAACGCCCTTGAATTTTTAAAGTAAGGTTAGTTATATTAAGTTTAATTATTAAGTGTGCCCGTGTAAATTTTGTTGTTAATTTTAGCCATTCGGAGATTTTGTTGCATTTGTCATATTTAAAATTTGATTTTTAGTGTTAAAATACCAAATGACATTTTTAACCCACATTTTTCTGATATTTACGAAAATGCCATTGGGCCTTTATTGTCTTTTTTTCTTTTCCCTTTCCTTTTCATTTTTCACACACACTCTCTCTCTCTCTCTTTCTCTCTCATGTTCAGCCCTCTCTCTCTCTTTCTTTCTCTCAAAAATTTTGATTTCAAGCTTCATTCTCATGGATTTGAGCAAGGATTGAAGTTCAATCATCAAGTTTTTCATCCAAAAATGGTGATTAAAGGTTAGCCCTTTTTTTTCTAAAACTTTTGATTTTTGTTTTGAATCTTTGATGTATTTTGAAGTCTGAACTTTATTGAGCTTAGATAATGTTTAATCTAAGCTTATAGGACTTGTTTTATAATGAATCTAAGCTTTATTTCAACAAAATTTGATTTAATCAAGTTTTTACATTTTTCGTTAATTTTCAAATCAAATGTGAAATTGAGTTTAAATTTGGAAAAAATAGTTTGAACTTGCTCTATTATGGTTTTCTATGCTTTTTGTATGATTTTCATGATCTAGGAATTGAAAAACAGGTTTTAAATTTAAATTTTGAGCTTGGGAGGTCGAGATTCGAAGTCTCAAGTCTCCAGATTTTGCCAGTTTAGCAGGCCAAACTTGATCTTTGGCATGCCGGATTCAAGAGTTTCGCAGGCTAGATTCATCAGGTCGGTAGCCCGAACCTAGGAAAAGTTCGACAGGCTAGTCTAGATGTTCGGAAGGCCGAACTGTACAGTTCGGCAGGCTAGACTAGGATGTTCGACAGGCCGACTGTAGACTTGAAAATTATGTTTTTACTTCGGTTTTTAATATTTAATGATTCCGAAATGTTTCAAAAAGAATTATGATTTTGGGTTATGATTATTTTGAGTCAAAAAGGCACACCGATAATTAAACCGACATAATGATATTTGTTAAATGTGATTTCTGATTTTAAATACAGTTTTTTAAGGTTTTGAACGTATATGGAGCATATGTTGGATTTTATTTGGAGCTTACGGTATTAGATTTCAAATGAGGTAGGATATACACATATTTCTATCCCTTTCTTTTAAACTGTTTGGGCTAAATACTTGACCTTTTAAATGATTGATGAAAATAATGTATTTGATTTTGAAAAACTGTATTTTTAATATTCCTTTCATATTTTCAAAACCCGTATGGTGATGTTTTATTAAGTTGCTTTCAAGTAAGTGTTTTTATTGATTTGTTAAGACTTTGATATTCATCTCAAATAGAACGGTTTGTAAACAATTCTCTGTTTTTTATTACTATTTTAAAATAACTTGTTTTTAACTAATTATCCTACTAAGCCTTCCGCTCACGTTTTCTTGCTTTTAAAATTCCCCTTCCAGGTTTGGAGAGGAAGGATAGACCAAAGATCGAAACCTAGCTCTTTGGATTGAAATTATATTTTTTTTAGAATTGTGGTATAATGCGTGTATTGTACGACTTGTCCTGGTGTTGATGTCATTTTTGTCTCTGTTAATTGCATATTTTTAATTTATATTAGAGACGATGATTTTTAGTATTTTTGTATTATTAGTCTTGATATTGTATTTTAATTACTTGCACACCTTCATGGTAAGCATCCACATGATGGTGAATGAGAATAGGATCTCGGCCCCACCTTCGTAGTATTCACGTAACGGTGACCGCTGATAATATTATTTGTTTCCAATAATATTTGTTTGCTTCCTACATATATTTATTTACTTTTTATTTATTTACCTCATTTATTTATCTTATTTACGTAAAATTTTCTAACCTCCATCCCAGGGCATTAGAGTTAATGACCCTATTTGTGGTGGCTTGCGGCTCCAACAACAGTGTTTAAACTTCTAACCTTCCTCTCCCAAAGCCTATTTATTTACCCTTGGGCTCGTTTGGTTCGAGTATTTGAGTAGAGTATTTGAATGAAGATTTAAATTTTTGTGAGAGAAAATACTGTAGCAAAATGATTCAAACCTTGATTTGAATACTCTACCAAACATACCCTAAAACACCACACATATTTCGTACGTTACTTTTTGCACCATCGCACTTAATTGCGTCTTGTTTTATTTTTCTATTCATCTGTTTGGTTCCCCCTACCCCCTTAATCTGTCTCTCCCTCTCCTCCATCATCCCTCCCCCAATCGCTCCGGTTCAGCGATGGCAGATCGCGATTGACTTCGGAGATCGTGGCAAAAGTTCCGTCGAGGCGATCCATTTGGGCCTCGCAACTGCGACTCACTTTTGGGATGAAGCTGGCCATTGTGATGAGCGAAACAATCATAAGACCGCTGCCTTCCTGCACAGCTTTCTTTGTTCACTGACGTCTTTGAGGTTCTTCTCTGACGGCAGCAATTGGGCTGAGGCGACAATGTATAGATCTAGGTTTATAAAGCTTGGGATTGGGTTGGGCTTTTTGTGAGAACCTTTTTCTTGCTCTAATCCTTTTTCACTTTCTTTGTTTTAGTGTTTAGTTTAGTTACATCCTTTTTTGTTTAGAATATAAATCTAGTGTTTGCGATATTTGGGAAAATTTCTTCATATTAGTTTCTTCTTCTTTGTAATGTCAGTGGAATTGGATTCAATCATAGAGGCATACTTTCATATGTTTTTTTGAACGCTAGTTTAGTAATTTTGACTAAAAAATCATGTTAAAAAATTTTCTCTTTTTAAAATTAGACGTTTGACGGTTAAATTAGCTTTTTATGCACATAAAACAAAAGGTTTGCATTGATTAAATCAAGAATAAAAAAAAGAACCAATTCATGATTTTTGTGAAAGATTTGAGACTATCGAAGCCATTAACCCTATTTGTATGAAATCATGGCTTTAGGTGTTGAAACTCTATGCTTTGTACTAAGTGGAAAGATTTGAGGAGTTGGAAAGCAATGGACTCGGAGAAGTGAATCTGTGGGTGTCAATATGGTGGGTCTGGAGGTCGATTGAGTTGTAGGTGTTTATGAAAGATAAAGAAGAAATAGGTGTCATCTTTTTCTTTCAATTTTTGTTTTTTCTTGTTTACGTAATTAGTTTGGTGTTTACTGAATGGAAGGATAAAATTCATATTAAGAGTACCATAATGATATTTAAAGATTATAATGTGCCTTTCAATATTTTCAAATAGTAAAATACTAGATCCAAATACAGGCATCAAAATTATAAAGACCCTCAATACATGACCTTTTTTTAAGGGACTTAATACATGATTCCTATTAAAAAAAAAAAAAACTTTTCATTAAATTATGTGGTATACTTACGTAATTAACACAACAAATTATGAAACAAATTTAATATTTAAGTACTTGAATGAAGCGCGTGTCCTCACTGAGTATAACATGGATCCATAGTTTGGTAATACTCATGCACATATCTTTACTATAATTAAAGCGTCTAACAATGCTTGCATTATTAAATAGTCCCTCCCGTTTCGCCCCATTTATTTTGCATCTTTTCATTTCTTTTTTTTTATTTATAATATATATTTTTTCCTTTTCTTACAATTTTGTTTTTTTTTTAATTTTGAAATATACTATCAAATACTTTTTTCTTTTAATTTATCTTTTTTCCTATAATAATCTATTTTAAATATATATACACTTAAATATTTAATTGAACATGATTTTTATATCCATTTTGATTCCCCTAATTGTCCTGTTAGAATAAATTTTCCCTAAAATATGTCGTGTTTAAACAATCATTTTCCCTATAATGTATCCCTATTTAATTTTCTACAAAATTTGTCTTTATCAATATCATTGTTCCGAAAATATGTTATACTTATCTATGCATAAATAACATTCAAACAAAACACTTTTATCATGGACACATGCATTTGCTAAATCTTTTTTTTTTTTGGTAAAAAAAAGAATTATATATGTCTTTTTTTTTTTACATGCAAATACAATAGAGTTGTGTTCAGTTATGGTTCAAAATTTTCGTCTATTTCTTTTTTCATTTATTTTTTTGTTTCTCTCTAGATTTGTTCACTAAGTGTAAGGAGAATAACCATTTTCATTCCCCTGATTGTTCTGCCAAAATATTTTTTCCCCAAAATGTGTCGTGTTTAAACTATCATTTTCCCTATAATGTATCCCTATTTAATTTTCTATTATAATGTATCCCTATTTAATTTTCTATAAAAATTTGTCTTTATCAAAATCATTGTAACATAATTTTTTTTTCGGGACTTATCTATGCATAAATAACATTCAAACAAAACACGTTTTCTCATTGACACATATATTTTATTAAATCTTTTTTTTTTCTTTTGTAAAAAATGAATTCTGTGTCCGTGTTTTTTCTCGTCATTTTGTAAAAAGATCCTCCACGCTGAGATCCAATTTTAATGTACTTCATTTAAATTACTTTTTTTTATCTATGTTCCCATTAAAATCTATTTTTTTTTCAAATATATCTCTGTTTATTTATTACTTTAAAAGCAATATTAATAAAGATGTTTGTGTTAGCTGCGTATTAAATAACAACTAATTAATCTTTATTATTAAAAGGATTTAAAAAAATAATACCACAATAATTAAAATTTAACACATGAAAAGATCATACAAAGTTGCTCCCACGTTTGTGGTGACATAAAAGACACCATATCTTATTTTCAATCTCTAAAAAAAAAAAAAAGAAAAAAGAAAAAAAATAGAGTACAGTATCTTTAAAGACACCATATAAAAAGATAGTTTGGACATTTCAATAAAAACAATTCCATGTTCCTGTGTCTCCCATGTTCATATGCAATAATTTTTTTTTTCATGTATTGTATCTTTTCTTGATGTGAAGTATAAATAAATAGATACACCCAATAATGGAAATTTCGGCAAATTTTAGAAATTTTGATGGAATTTTTAAAATTTCAGTGAAAATTTTAAAAATTTTAAGGTATTAAAATATCTTTCTACTGTGTTATCTATTTCAACAAAATATAAAAAACATCAAAAATGTCGTTAAATTTAGGTAAAAATATCGATATCGAAAAATCTATTGTGTATTTTGTACAAAATTTTGGTATATATCATCGAAATCTTGACAAAATTTTGATAATGTAGGAAATTACAAAATTTAATGAATTTCTCCCTTTAAATAATCTATCCGTATTTTATACTTTTAATGAATGAATATTTGTCCTATATCTATTGACTTTGCAGCAAGATTCAACCTTCTCCACTATGAAAACTTATGATGGTTATAGAATTTTCAATTATCCTCGTCTGAACATACCACCACAATCTCAGGAAAACAATTGACAGAATTAATAGTTTCTCATCCATGAAAATATGATGGGAAGAAGTCAACAAACCTACACGTAGTATATCCATAACTATATTCAGTATTACTCAAATAACATGTCATGACATCAATATTGTTTGAATTAAGATGAAATCTTAATCATGTTTGAGCCTCACGTAACTTTCTTTCAGTGTTGACAAATTTAATATATGTAGAGTTTATTATATAAATTATATTTATTTGCATCTTTTTAGGATGAGTATATGGTAGAGGACGAAACTATTCTGTACTGGTGGGGAATTGTTAGATGGCCACGATTTTAAGGATCAAGTGTGGGGCCCACTAATTAATGAGTTTTCGGCTGCTTTAGATCGTAACGTTAAATTGGCAGGCAGTTGACGCCGTTAGGCTGTGAATAGTGCCGTATTCATCAATGTTGAGCTTCTTGAAACTCGAATCCACGGCCGATTTCCTCACACTTTTGTACACCTGAATGCACTTGCGTAATCATCCATTGGAGATCATTAACTCCATGATGCTCCAGGATCAATCACGGTATCCGATGGTATCAAATTGATCTCGCAGATACTACTAGTGGATCAGACCTGTAGTTTAGACTATTGCTCGAATCTCCTCGTAGAAGAATCTCCTTCTCATCCTTGTCCTCAATAGGATCGTCCTCGAAGTCGGCACCATCGCCATCGCCAATAACATCGCTGCTGCTAGAGGCGAAGGAGTGAGTGGAGGAGCTTGGATCGGTGAGGGAATCGGTCTCGATAGGGGAGGTGTGGATCAACAAGATGTTGCAAAACTCGTCCTCGAGCCTGGCCATGGCGATCTAGATGGCGTTGATCTTGGCCTAGTGGTCGTAGATGGAGACAGAGGACATGGAGCCTTGGATTCGATCCATGGCGTCATGGTAACGATCAACCTCGAGATGATCGCCCTCGAAGATCATCTTGTCCCTCGCCTCCTTTGACACCGTCGAGTCCCTCACCTTTTTTGTCACCATCGAGTCCTACAACAGGATTATTTCCTCTACCTCTTCCAACCATCTTACTCTTCCCCGGTGGCTCCATACCCAATTCGAAAAATCCAAAATTTCCACACAAAAAAATCTTGCTTTTTTCTTCAGAATCCAAATTGAAAGACACAATTAATCAAAAAAATTGAAAAAACATAAGATAGAATCCATGGAATCGTGTATATTCTTTGGTGCCATTTTCCTCTCACATAGGTGTTTGTGTTAGTTGTTAGTCATTCAGTGTTTCTCACCTAATTTAAATCACTAAAGGCTTATCAAATCCTAGCTCTACAATTAAAAACCAACGGTCTTTGTTCCTTTGTCCATAGGTGGAGAATTCTACCATCCTCTACCAAAACTTTTCCCTTCTTTTTAACATTTAATATAAAATTTTCATAATTTTCGTTAAAAGTTTCACTGATATCAATAATTTTCTTAAAATTTTCGTAAAGTTGAAATATTGATATTTTTATTCTTGGATATATCATGAGAGAGAGACAATAAAAATCCTATGAAAATAAAAATTTACCAAAATATTGGTCCAAATGATGTGTGGATACAAATTTCCTAGATCACTTTAAATTGAATTTAAAAAAGCTGTTAAAAAATACATATTTGAAACGTAATTTGATGTTTTAAAATTAATTTGTAATCCATTCTACTTAATTAGACAATCGAATACCACCTAATAATTTAACAAACATGTTATAATGTCAAACATATCTAAAACAAACATGTTATAATATAAAGCATATCTAAATCAATTCTGATCCTAACCAATTGTTGCATTAAATCATATGCACTTATCTAATCCTTAACTTTCATGAGAAAAAACTGAACCTTAACTGTAATTAGGATTAAAAGTATCTATATAAGGATGCAATAAATTAAATGGTTTGATAAAAAAAATTACATGGTCACCATAATTTAACCTTTTCTTTAGATAGTCTAGTAAATATGCTAAATGTGCCCCTTGATATCATAATTTCCTTTTTGTCTTGTCAACTTTTAACAGTATTAATATCTTATTACCTTTTTCTTTCCTTCTTATGATTTTTTATGGTAGGGCAAATGTCTTTGCCTTAAAAATAGGGCAAATTGTTTTCACTGTTTGTTCAACTTTTTAAAAGTGCGATATGTAATTAGAAGCAATTATTATGTGTCGCAAGCTGGAGGTTTTTACTGTGGACGCTAGTCATATATTTGACTGCTAAAAAAGTTAATCCAATCTCTACAAAAAACTTGCATGTCATACTATTAAGGTAAAAATACATGCCTTACCATAAAAGCTCCTTTCTTCCCCCTATCTTTTTTTTTTGTTATTATTTAATATTCTTCTCTCAAATAACCCAAAACTTCCTTGATCTCTGTTCCTCTTTCTTTTAATTACCTTCTCCTTCCCCGTGTTAGAGCTTGATTTCGCTATGAGTCACTTCCCAAGCACCAATAAGCTGGAAGTAGGGAGATAGAGATTTGTGAGGGGGCGATGTTGGCCAACCTTCCTTACTTTCCAACACATAAGCCCCCACAGACATTTTCAACGTTAGAGCCTAACAAAAGGGCATATTTGGTAGGTCATATTAACACTTTCTATCGTATTATTTAGGAATAATACAATGTATGACAGCGTTTATACAATATTGTATAATTTAATACGAAGATGTAATGTGATATCTAATATGTAAGAAACTTATGTGTTAGACTTGTAAAATTTAACTTTAAAGGCCGTAACCAAAAAAATAAAAAAAATGCACATAATATTCAAAAATATCAAAGCTCGAGATCGGGCTAAGGTTCAAATTCAGTTTTGGAATTAGCTTGGGATTTGAGATAAATTTTAAAAAACTCGTATTTTAGCCCCTCATTTTTTTAAAGAGTTACATTTTGACCCCTTTAATTTACAAAAATTATACTTTGTTCCCTAAATTTCACAAAATTATAATTTGGCCTAATTTTTAAATATTTTTATAACAAATGCTTTAATGAACACCTCAGCTTTCCCATCGCCCCTTTTGGTGGGGTTGAGATCGAGACCAAAGTCGAGCTAGGTCAGAGTAAGGACTTAAATCTTATCTAATTAATAATAATGCAACACGTAGTGCGATAGGATGATAAACAAACATGGTATTATGCATTTAAATTGTTGATCGCAAATCAAACATCATATTGTATCAAAATTATATGATACAATACAATTTACAATCTGCCTAACATGACCTAAGGCTCTTGTATTTGGTTCAATGTGGTTGTTGCAATCCTTATTTGTGAGGCCTGGGGCTGATAAGAACAACCTCACAAAATAAAGTGAGTTTACCGGCCTTGCAACAAATTAAAGGACACTAGAATAAAACTAAATCATGGTAAATCGACTCGATTCAAACTTCTAGCAATGGTTACCTATCGGGCTCTAGGATGATGTTCATTACGTGACCATGGCAAGTACCTATTGGTTTCAACTCCCCAAAATTTGTCACTTGGGTGATCTTACGATTGCCCAAGGTGTCATCAACAGAGATACCAGTGATCAACAGACTCGAAGTCCCTTAGTGAAGACTAGATTCAAATGGAGCATGCATGCTCCTCCTCGCGGTGCCAATGGCTTAATGCAATGGTGAGCAACTTGTGGTGTCCACAAGCTTGCCAGTGTTGTGCGTTCTTTTTGCTTGTGGCGACCATCTACTAGGGAAAGTTGGAGTTGGAGAAAAAAGAGAGGAGACTATCAATTTTGTCCCAAATAAAATTTAGGGACTAAAAATTGTTGGTACAATTATAATTTTTCAGAAAAATATAAGACTGAATAAATAAACGATGAATGGTGATAAAAACGTCTTTCTTTCTTTCTTTCTTTCTTTCTTTTTTTATTTCTACTTTCTTTATGGCACTCCTCCTATATCTTCTCGATCTTTAGTTTTGAAAAGCCAAATTGACGTTCATAAATATCTCTTTGGCCAAAACTCTATCTTTTTTTATTCCTTTCTCATTTTTTCTCGTCGCTTTCGTGATCAAATTATGGATCACCAATCTGGTGATATAGACTTAAGTAATTTGATAGTTTGGACTTTTTTTATTTTTTATTTTTTTGAGATTCTGGTTGTTTGGAAATTACAAGATTATAAAAAGAATAAATGTCTATTTGTATGCACCTTGGTCTGGTTGCATTGTCCTTCGCAAAAGCAATGCAAAGTTGCCATGATAGTTGCTTTTTGCAAAGTGGACCGAAAGTTTTTTGCCATACTACACATTTGCGATTTCCAAGAAATGAGTCGCATACTTTTTGTGTAGTTAAGGAATTCAGGGTTTAAAAAAAAAAAAAAAAAAAAGAGTTGCGTTGAAACCAACGGACGGATCTTATGCCACGACACACCCTAATTGAATTTGAAAATTCAAATTCCGTGCGTTTTAAATAAGCAAGTACAAAAATAATTATAATAATAAATAAATAAGATCATCGTTAAAGTTAGGTTCATGAATAAAATTATTGGCGTCATATGCTGCTGTTCTTCCTTCTGTCCTTTCCCTAGCCACCAAGACATCCTGAATGTGCCATATTTTTTAAATGTTGTCTTTGGATGATATGGATTTTTCTACTTTGTTTGAACCTAAACAACATGAGTAAATTAAACAATTTGCTATGTCGTTTGACAATATTTCATCATCCCTCTCTATACTTGGGGGAATACATAAAAAGCAACTCAAACTGCTGTAGAATTTTTAACTTCTTTTTCTTATATATATATATATATATATACTTTGATTCGTGGGTATACTTGTGCAATGAAAAGCAATACTTACCGTTCGCTTTGTATTTTCCCTTTTCCTAGTGGACCTCGTATTTTCCTTTTAACTGTATGTTGATTATTTAAAGTGTCTTGGATACTTGTTGTTTTTATTTATTTTTAGTATTAATTAGCGTTGTTAATCCCTAAATTATAAGTCTCTTGTCACTTTATCTTTCAATTTTTTAATTAATTATCTGCTGAACTAAATTTTTTGACAATTTAGTCTCTGGCACTATAATTAAAGAACGACTTTCTAAATTCCAAAGGAAAAAAAATATCACATTTTACATCTCTCAATCACCTAATAACTGAAACTTTACAAATAAATAGTTCCATCATCGCAAAATATTTTTGTTTCCATAGGTTTTTAGCAACTATAAAGAGAATGTTTTCCCTCAATGCAACTATTTCCCTTAAAATTTCAGTTCCTATGCAATTAAGAGTGATTATCTTTATGAAATTTTAAAAATTATTCGTCAATTTTTGGTAGCAGAGACTAGAACTGCAAAAGAAAAAGGTAATATATATATATATATATATATTTATATATAAAATCAAAGTTCAAGGAGCATTTTTTTAAGGAAAAAATACTTTGAGGAAAGTGACACAATGCTGATAATTTATGGACTAATAATATTACTAACTCTTTTTTTGTCAACTTTGTTTTATTTGTCCTCATTTAATAGAACTTCTTCGTACTTTTTAGTAGAGAAAGTTATAGGTTATTGCCAGACACTTATAAAAAATGTGATTATTCATATCATATTTAAAAAAGTTGTGCTACACTACCATTTATAATACTTATTTAAATTATGTTATTTTCGAACATATGTGAGATTTATGATAATAATAATAATTTTCACAAGACGATTCCTCCTTTCAGTATATAAAGCATAGTAAAGCACATTCATCTTAAAAAAAAAAAAGAAAAAAAAGAAAAAAAAAAAAGAAAGTCGTTCCTCTTTGATCTTTAAATTTTCCGTGAGGAACTTAACAACTCGAAAAATGGGTATTTTTTTTTCATAGTTGGCAAACGCGATATGTAATGATATCCGAAGTTGGGATATTTTAACTGTATTGACAATTCACAAATTGTGTGGAACGTATAGTTATGGCCATTTAACTGCTTAGGTAGCCACGGCAAAGGGAAAGAAAGGTAGATAAATGACATATTGATCATGGCCATCATACCTAGACAGTAAAATTAATAAGCCATGGTCCCGTGAGATAGTGTGACAGGGCTCAAATCCTGCAATTATATTTTATATGGTCTTTATTCTATTAACCTAACTTTTACTTTTCCGTATCTAATTCTATACGATGAATAAATAACTGAAGTAATGCTATATAGATATACATATATATATATATAGAACATAATGTGGAATGGTTCATATTGTAAACCATCAGATTTTAATGATTAATTAATTCATTTTTGGACCTTTCAAAATTCCGATATATAATGATACAAATAGTTGATTAAAAAGATCTTACAACTCAAAAACTATTCGATAGTATCTCGCACTAAGTTCTCTGTGATTAATTAATTCAAACGACTAAAATAGAATGAGCCGGGAAACAAGTAGATCTCTCGGATGTTTGATTCACATGTTTACGTTGGAAAAATTTCAGTTCATTGTCTTTTCTCAAAAAATATTAATTGCTTATGTGATTTTAGTTTGAAGCGCCAATCCAAACGTCTTTCCAAGTTTTTTCAGACACCAAGCTCATGAACCTAAGCGATATTATAAAACATATACTTGTTGTTTAAAAGATAAGGACAAACAAGAAAACCCCCAAAAAAAAAAAAGGTTATATTTTCATAGGTAAGACTCGATCAAATCGTTGATCTTCAAGTTGAGGCTGATGCCTTACAAACATAAATATTACATATATTGTTAATAAATTAAATACAATAGCATTTGTTTATTTTCGGTTATTTATCAGTATCAGGAATACTCTAATAAACATTAAAAAAATCTCATGATTATTAATGTGACTATAAATTTATCACACTACTGTTATATGCATGAGGATTAAATTTATAGATAATAATCTAAATAGTCCATAATAATTAATTAAAGTTTGGGATCTTTAATTAAATTTTAGAAGTGCAATCCAATCTCATGAGAATGAAATAGTTTTATTTGGACAGTTACTATAAAGACATTGGATTTGAGGTACTTTATATAATGAGATTATATAGGACTAAACTAGATAAATTATGAATCTCTTATAATTGTCAATTACAAATAGAGTGTTCAAATTTGCCGTAATGATGATCATATATAGAACAATCTCAAATCTTGAGTATTTATTAGACTCCTATTTATGATATTATGTTTTTTTACTTGCTTGGTAAAATTTGTCTAAAGACAAATCATAACTTTATATCTTGAAAACATAATAGAATAAATGGCTGGGAATGATAATATACAGATATGCAGTCTATCCCTTCCTAACAGAAGTTAGAAAAATAGTTCTCTTAAGTGATGATTCAGGACTTGAATAATAGAGCTTTAGTTCATGATAAGATAATGAATTAACCATTCATTAGAGAATCATTGGAACGGAAGGATAAAGAATTAATAAAAGAGGTAAACGGAAATTGAATCTAGCTCTTATTATAAACTATTTATGGAGGATTGACTTGTATGTAATGATTATATCAATGAACTATTCACTATTTTCTTTTAGTAATTATTATTATAATTTAAGAATATAGTATCAGGTTTTTAGTGGAGTAATATTGAAACTAATAAATTTAGCATATTAATTAAAGAGTTTGGCTAATTGTCAAATTTATTGGAGTTTAAATTATAAGTCTATAGGTTCCCAATGCCACCTCTATCAATCCTGTATTGGGTTAAGAACAAGAGCATAGCAATAAATTATACTTATTTTAAAATTATTTTACACTGGAGATACTAATGTGAATACAGAAAAATATTCTCTATGATACATATGATGTGATAAATGTTGTCACATTTAACTGAATAATAGTTAATTTAATTAATTATATTTAGTAAATTAAATATGTATTAATTAAATATGTTTTCAATTAATTAATTAGTTATATTTAATTAATGAGATTATTTAAATGTATTTTAATTTTGTGGGACATATGCGTGGTAGGACCACACTATGTATATGCCAACATGGACAAAAAAAATAATTAATTCACTAATTGAAAAATATTTTTAAAATAAATATGATTTATTTAAGTTAACATTAAAAATATATATAAAAAGGATATATATATCAATGCGGAAGTGCAAGTCGCTTTCCTTTGTACACCTACTTTCTAGAGTTTCTCTCTTGTTGTGGGCGTGTAACTCATCCACTAAGGAGAGAAGTTGTGATTTAATAAATTTTTAGAAAACTGAAAAAAAATAATAATAATAACTACTCATATAAAAGAAATACCAAGTATAATTTTCATGTATGTGATATTTCATTCTAGAGAGAAAAACTGAAAGTTCTTCTAAAAAAAAGTTTTGCTTTCTTATGTGTTGAGTACATAACAGAATTAGAAAGGTTTGAGAATAGCTTTTTTTTTTTTTTTTTTCAGTTTGATGCCTACTCATTGTTCCATTGGTGTGAAGGCTTGGTCTAAAAAATTGTGGTATCAAATAGGAAAGTTAGGATACTCTCATAGGCTTCATAAGGTTTGAGTCATAATCTCTTATGTTTTCAATGAGTTGAAATTAAACACCTATTCTCAAAAATAAAGTCTTGAGAAAATTTTTATTTGTCAATAGATCCATTTTCACGTTGTGTTTTCTATTAAAATTTGAACACTTCATACGCAATATACTTTTACCACATTGCCCTCAAAAGTTTTATTATTTCCTGTCCAAGAGGACCAGTCCAAAATTTTCAAAGATTGGGATTGCTATTTTCCGTCCAAAAATTATTAAAAGGAAAATTTTCAAAGTTTTCTAAAGTTTGGGGGAACAGAATATAAAATATTATTTTTCCCAAAAAAATAGAGTTAAAATTTAAAAGTTAGGGTGATTGGCTTTCGGTTAGAACTAATTAGTTTTAACTAACAAATAATATAATTACTGTAAAAAGTAAATAGTTGCTATAAATATAAAGCTCTTACACGCCACACTGTTTTTAACTATAATTGGTTTTTACCATTAGTTCTGATCATACTTTCCAAACAAAGTTGTTAGAAGTGCTTAGGTTTGAGGCAAATTTTTGAAATTGTACTGTAATATACAATTATGTGCTACGGATGTATAATTTTATTTTATTGCACTAAAAAAGAATTTTAAAAACATACTAGTTTTGATTATTTTATTTTACATCACTCAACGTCTCAATATTCTAATAACCTACATGATAATGTATATACATCAATTTCATGCGATAATCACTAACATGATAGTGACAAAAGAAATAATCAAAATGAGTAGAAATACCTTTTTTTAGTGGTATAAAATTAAAGAAATTAGCCCTACTCCTAAAGCAATCACTTTCTTTCTTTTCAGTCCATAAACTTTTATATACAAACTCATAAACCCAACAATAATCTCTAGCTCTCTCTCTCCGACCGAACAATAATCTCTAGCTCTCTCTCTCTCTCTCTTCCACTCTCTATACGTGTCCTTTCAGTTATATTGTCCATGTCTGATACTTGTTCCTCCTCCTCATCATCATCAACGTTGGAAACTAGCTCCTTAACTACGAGTCCCAGTAATAGTATTCAAATGGTTTCCAAATCGGTGTCGGAGAGGCTACTAGGCAAGTTCTTTGACGCGACGCAATACGATTTCGACTACCAACAGAGTGGTCTGTGGTCTCCGCCACTCCGCCGGAAAGCCTTTTTAGACTCGCCGGGACTTCATGTTTGTTCCCAAGATCAGATTTTTTCTAAGCGCAAGAAAGCCAAGAAGGGTTGGCCCGGACGCTTTTTGCGTCTCACTGTAAGTGTTTATTAATTTTTGCATTAATTTATTGACCCCCCCTTTGTTTATCAATTTTTTTATTTTTTAGCTAGGATAAACAAATATTATGTCTTTCTTCATCTTTAACTTTTACATTCGGATTCTTACTATTTCGTGTTAAGAACTTAATTAGATGGATAAATGATTCAAACTATATAGGTGCACTTCAGGTCATCTACTAAACAATAATCTAAAGACAACAAATTCAAAATCTGTTTGTCTATTGAAATGTTGAAAAAAAAAATGAAGAAAAATAGCATTAGTTTCTTTTATTTTTAATGCTCCTAGTTCTTCTTTTCTTAAATTTAAGCAGCGTTCAAGAGTAGAAGGTGATTAGACTCATTTATTTTATCTTTAACTTTTATTTCGTATATTTATTAACAGAATGGCACATGCTCTTTTTCAAAAAAAAATGTTGAATGCTGATTATTTCTTGGCAGGCTTTTTGGTGCGCTTGAAAGAAGGGAAACATATGGCGTGGTTCCACCTTCATAATCTTTCATTAATATATTTTTTTAATTAATGAATTTTTCTACTCAGAGCTAGATCGATATGTAGTTTTATCAATTTACAGGTGCCTAAAATTTTATGGTCCTTTTTCTTCTGTTATAATCAACACGTTTTTGCAGTGTACTTTTTCTTTTTCTTTTTCTCTTTCTTTTTTTAACAAAATGATAATATTTTTCTTTATTCAGTTTTAGTATTCATGGAATATATTAAATAATATACATAGATAATACATACTTTTTTTTTTGTTTGTTGTGACATACATTATACTATACACACACATACATTTTACACCCATACAGACACTATATGGTATAAGTTTAAATTTCTCTCTGCTGTGACAAATATATAAAAGGTAAATTAAAAAGGTCATACATGTGGTAGACGATCAAGATTTGAATGATAAAATGACCCTTCAACAAGACAAATCCTCTGCAACTAGCAAAAGGAATTATATTTCTGACTGTGCTTTCTGTTTAAGAGCAGTACAGATTTGCCTTTTGGTCTGTCTTGAGACTTGAGGGACACTTCATGCAACGGTTCTTTACTTTATATGATCCAGTCCTACGTTACTTCTTTTCGTTTCTCCCCATAACTTGAATCAGATTCTCTTCTCCTACTTTCGGTTTATCCAACGTTTGAACTAATGACTTATCTAACTACCAAAAAGAAAATAAATAAAAATATATATAATGACTAATCTAACCAACTATTGAACCTTTATATACAAATAATTAGCTAATTAATTAATTAGTTAGAAAACCGGACTAGTTTTAACATCTACTTTTGTTTTTTCAATTCATGGCTTATTTCTTTATAATTGAATTGTCTGCAAATAAATTCTAGTATTGCTTTTAAAAAGAGGAAATTTTAATTTTGTATATATTATGATACCCAATATCTTAAAACATTCGCAAGTTACCACAAGGTCCTTAGTAGGAGAAAGGTCCTTGGTAGGAGAAACTATGTTTTTCTTGTAATTTCAAAAACCAAAATTGAGGACAAAACAAAACTAGAGATTCTTATTGAATACACACGCTACGAAATACGATAGGAAAGAAGGTTTATATAGACTTACAAGAAACAATTAAAAGACTATACTATCCTTAATAACAAAGATTACAAAGATAACAAATAAATAAATAAATTACCCTCTCAAACTCAGGATGCAGCTGCAGAAAGCATCGAGAGTTACCCAAAAAAAAAAAAGATTCATGAAGTAGAATGCGACTTTGTAAACAAGTCAGCAATCTACATAGGCAAAAGGATGAAAGGTAGTGTAAAAGTGCCAGCTTGATAGTGATGCCAAATGACCTGACAATCAATCTTAATATGTCTGTCCCGCCATGAAATACTAAATTGCTTGCAATTTAAATGACGTTCCTATTATCACAATACAAAGGAGTAGGTCAATGAAGAAAACACTCATATTAGCAAGCAACATATGTAACCAATTGTCTCACAAGTACTAGAAGCCATGGCATGATACTTTGCCTCTGTAGAAGATCTAGAAATAATATCTTGTTCCTTACTCCACAGAGAAATGAAAGAAACACCTAGAAAAATACAGAGTCCTGTGATAGACTTACAATCCATAGGATCGCTAGCCCAATCAGCATCAGAGCATGCACGCAGCTCTAAGGAAGAACTTGATGGAAGTAAAAGACTCTGAAACTGAGTGTCCTAAAGATACCAGAAAATGCAATGAACAACAACCCAATAAACAGTAGTGGGGGAGGTAACAAGCTAACTGACTTTATGAACAACAAATGCAACATCTCTACAGGTGAGGATGAGATAAAACAAGTTATCAATAACGGTGTGATATAAACTAGGATCTGGCAAAGAAACCTGTCATGAACCCAAACCCGAGTAGTGATGTGATGGTTTGATTAAAACAAATTAAAAACATTTAACTAAACTCACCGATTAATTAATTAATAAGTTAAGAAACATGCGAAGGGTACTTAATGAAAATGTGATAAATTTAAAACTTTTTAAAATATTACCATCTATTAAAACTTAGCAAGTAAATTTCATGAAATAGCTGTTGAAAATGAATTATAAGTATAAAATTTGATGAAGAACAATTTGGGCTGCACTGGACCCCACACAGTGCACACATAGTACTGATATAAGTAAAATATTACAAACCACAATCCAACAGAAAATAAATAATGCCCTTATCGTTACATGCCTTTAAACAATATAAGCATATAAACTAAAAGTTCCTCAATCTGCACATGCAAACCAACACCGTCCTATTTGGCGGTATACTATGAAACACCTGAAGAGGGATTTTAAAAAACAAAGTAAAATCGTGAGTGAAATGCTCAATAGGACTTAAGTTCTAAAATCATTAATTTTGAAACAAAACATGTGAATATAGGAGCAAAAGACAGACAATAATTAATTACCAAGTATTTCCATACTTACAGTTTAGGTCCAGTGATCATCTAATGTCAAGAATTATTTTTTCATTATATGCAAGCCGACTAGTTCACCACCGAAGTAGCCTAGCTGGGTTTTGGGACCTACCCCGAAGGTCACTCTCTGCACGACTCAATCTTTGTGTGTGGCATCATGCACTAACATATTATTTCGAATCGAGGTTCTAATCCGTTCGGTACTTAGGATTATCTTGGTCATATCATTATTCGGGTCTCGTATTACTAGGTAATCATATTTACATTTATTATTTCGTTGATTATGTTTATATCCATTATCCAATTGAAATGCATAAATATCACAATTCGTTCCTTTAAAACATTTTTAAGGAAAACATAGTGTGGCCAAAAAATACTCTTTAAAAATCAAGGCTAACGAATGAGAGGATTTGGAGTCCTACATTATTATCTAGCATGATTGCACCAACGCCACAATCCTGTTCCGCTATATGTCTGCTCCTCAAAATGATAGATAACCTTAGATGTAAACTAATTATATCAACATATAATTGTTATCGTAACCCATTAGTTTACTACTCATGGTTCCTTAGTATGTTGTTTATAATTTTCAATGTTTCATTTATTTTCTTAACATTTAAACACATTTTAGATCATGTTTAAAACAATTCCTGATTTGTAAATCAAGTAAAATACACTTAAAAATCCATTTCAGAGCAAGTAGGGCTCGGGTGGTGTGAGAACAGCCCCTAGTGTAGTGCGGTCGATCGTATATAGTGTTTTGTGGTTGACCGTGTATCTGTGGTTACTTAGTCGATTGCGTTACACAGAGCGCGGTCGATTACGCTATCGTAACTAGTATGCTTTGTTTTCGAGCATCCAAGCTTCAATCCGTTTTCAGTTCACTTTAAACAAGTTCTAATTCAATCTAAACATTTCTAAATGTTTTATAATCACCATATGAGACATTTAAACTTGATTTCATGGACATGCAACACAGTTTTACCATTTTTCATACATTAATTCAAATAATCAAAAAATGAACAAAATAATGTAAAAATCATTTTGATCCAGTTCTAAACTAAATGGAGTATGGATTCATGTTGGTTCAAGTTATACAAATTCAGAATGCGTGTGTTTAAGACTGTACTAACATAGATCATAGTATGCATGTACAAATTTTGTCCAAAGAAATTGAAATTAAAATTGTTTTCATGAAGCCATTTCTCATACATTTTGACACACAAATTTGTAAAGAAAATCGAAGTTAAAAAGCTTAATTTTGAAAGTCTAATTTGGTAAAACATTGCTAACCTTGAGTGAAACATTTTTGAAAGAAATCTTGGTGACACCAACTTAGTTTCCTGGCCTCTAATCAACTGGACATGAAGCTGAGGTTTTGGTCTAAGTTTGAAATCTTGAATAATGAAGGAGTTTTTTCTGGGTTATACATAGAGAGAGAGAGTGAAAGAGACGTGAAGAGAGGGGGAGAAACTCAATGGAAGAGCTAATGGAGTTAGGTATTAATATCCCAGCTCATTTACCATTTGCAAGCAAAAACTGTGTTCAGCATGCAGTTTTTGGGGGAAGTTGTTTCAAGTTAAGTCTTGACCTCAAGGTGGTTTCAAGTGGAAGACTTCCAAAAGTTGGGTTTTTAATTCCCAAACTACGATTCATGTGATTTAGTCTAAAAGGGGAAAGGGGACTTGTTGGGCATTTGGCAATCTGTTTTGTACAAAAATCTAATTTTAGGGATTAAAAATAAAATATAAATATAAATATAAATAAAATACCAAAATTGTTTTAAAAATTAACAAATGCTAATATTCAAATAAATTAACAAAAATATTTAAGATGCAATTTAATTAAGAAAATGTCACAAATTGATAAATTAAACTTTAATTGAAATCAGGCACACTAATTCACCGATTTATATCCTACCCTATGGTTTTGACCAGCAAATCAGTGATCGAAATGGTCTCCCATAAAGTGCCTCGAACGGTGCCATATAATACTTGCTTGGTAACTATTATTGTATGCATACTCAGCTAGATGCAGGTGCCTTTTCTAGTTTTTGCTAAAGTCCAATATACAAGCACGTAACATGTTCTTAAGAATCTAAACAACTCTCTCAGATTGTCCATCGGTCTGAGGATGAAAAGTAGTGTTAAAATTTAACTCCATGCCTAGTGCTTCTTAGAAACTTCTTAAATATTTAGCGTTAAACTGGGTATCCCTATTAGAGGCAATGGACAATGGAACTCCCTACAATCTTACTATATTCTCAAGATACAACTCTCTAAGGACTCTTCTCGAGCACATTGATCTAAAGGATATGAAATGTGCTAATTTTGTCAACCTGTCGACAAGAACCCAAATTACATCGTGTTTCTGCTCTGTTCTTCGTAAATCAGTGAGGAAATTCATTGTAATGTGCTCCCACTTCCACCCTAGAATAGAAAGTGGTTGAAGTTGTCCAACGGGTTTCTGTTGTTCGGCCTTCACCTAGAGACAAGTCATAAACTTAGCGACGTAATCCAAAACATCGTTCCTCATACTTCTCTACCAATATTGCCTTTTTAGATTGCGAAACATCTTTGTGCTTCTTGGATGAATAGCAAAATGTGACTTGTGTGCCTCATCCATTATAGCCTTTGTCACCTCTTCTATTGTAGGTACTACCAAACGTTTCCTAAAATGCAAAGACCCATCTAAATATATCCTCCATTCATTAAATTGTTCCCCATTCTGTATTTGCATCCATATCCCCTGAAGATGTTGATCTCGCCATTGATTCTATTTTACCATTGGAACAAGTGTTGGGGTAGATTCCATGTTATGTACCAAAACCTGATTGTAATCTTCATAATACTATAACCCTTACTCACTAACCACAACATCTTTTTCCCAATTCTCAAACACCAAACAAGCAAGAATTCTAGAAGATTTCCTATTGAGTGTATTTGCAACTACATTGGCTTTTCCCTAATGACATTACAGTGTGAAGTTATAGTTTTCCACAAATTCCATCCATCTCCACTGCCTTAAATTCATATCCTTTTGAGTAAACAAATACTTTAGACCCTTGTGATTTGAGAAAATCTAAAATATCGCTCCATTCAATTAACATCTCCAAATTTTCAGTGCATAAATTACTGTTGCAAGCTCCAGATCATGAATGGGATAATTATGCTAGTGAGGCTTCAATTATTGTGATCCATATGCCACAACTCATCCATGTTGCATTAACACACATCCAAATCTATGTCTTGACGTATCAATGTAAACTTTATAGGGCTTATCACTACTTGGTACGATTAACACTAGAGCGGTGTTCAACTCTTAGAAAGCATACTCACATTCAGCGTTCCATTCAAACCGGACATCTTTCTTATTCAATCGTGTCAATGGTGCTACTATCTTTGAGAAGTCTAGTACAAATCTTCTATAGTATCTTGTGAGTCTTAGGAAACTACAGATTTCAACCACGTTCCTCGGTCGTTCCTATTGCATCACTATTTCTGTTTTAGAAGGATCCACTGAAATACCTTAATCGAAGATAATGTGTCTTAGAAACTTGACTTCGGTCAATCAAAACTCATTCTTCTCCTTTTTAGCATATTGTTGATGCCCCTATAGAGTCTGAAGTACGATCCTTAAGTGCTGCTTATGCTCCTCCTAGGTCTTACAATAGATTAGTATGTTATCGATGAACACAATCACAAACTGATCCACATAAGTCCTAAAAATCCATGAAAGCTGCAGGGGCGTTCATCAAATCCATGAAAGTTGTAGGGGCTGTTCATCAATCCAAACGACATCACCAAGAACTTAAAGTGTCCATATTGTGTCCTAAAGGTCGTCTTGGGAATATCCTCCTCCTTTACTCTAAACTAATGATATCTTGAGTGCAAGTCTATTTTTGCAAAATTTCGAGAACCTCCTAACTAATCGAAGAACTCATCGATCCTAGGCAGTGTATACTTGTTCTTCACTGTGACCCAATTCAACTACTGATAGTCAATGCACAACGTAAGAGTATCGTCATGTTTCTTGGCAAATAGACCTATCATATCCCATGGTGACATACTGCTCTATCCTTTATCTATAAGTTCTTAAAGCTGCTTCCTTAGTTCTTTCATTTTTTCCAGTGCCATTTGATATGGTGCGATGGAAATCAGAGAATACTGAATTTAATTGCTCTGTGTGGTGGTAATCTAGGTAACTTGTTAGGGAAGACATTATCGAACTCCTTAACCACAAGTATTGGGAGTATACTCAGCGCTATCCCTAAGGACTATCCCTTGTGGTAGCTCAGCGGCAATGCTTGGCAAAGATCGTTAAGAAGGTAGTCCATAACCTTCTAAGACCAACACCTCTTCCCAAGGTGCTCCACAAGGCCCCTACTGGCTGCAACACAAAGGCATCACCTCTTTGGGAAAAACGTGTGCTTAGGTCAGATTATCAAGGCTACAACTAAGTAGCAACTCGCCACAAGAGGTCGACATTTGGCCTTATTTCCACCCTTAAATGGAGACCAATCCATCAATGGAGGCCACAACACTTGTCACCTGCTCCCTGATAGGTCTTGACATGACACACAGGTCATGGGTCAAATCTACCTAACCTGAGTTCAAGTGGTAGCCTATAAATAGAGCATATTTACTATAGCTCGAGGTAACATGCTCTTTCCTAACTAACTCCAACGTGCTCTTTCCCAACTATCTCCACTCTCGTACTCTACCAAATAGGCACCTAACTTGAGCATCAGAGAGCCTTTGGTTGGCACCACACTTCTGCCCTTTACTTTCAAAGTGTCCCTCTTTTTGTTGCAGGTTCACCTTGATAGGCCTAGACGAATAGGAAAGAGACATCCGAGCACCATGCCCTACCACACGTGGTGTTGACTGACAGCCTTTCAGTGCTAGACTTCAACATTTTGGTGCTAAAAGGAGGACACCTATACCTTTCCAACATCCAAATTAAACATCCACATTCAACCGATCATCCGAACATGGTAACTAGAGGCAATACTTGGGCTGAGCGAGCCCAATAAGAGGGGTTGGGTATTGCCCAAAACCGAAATCAAAACTAGAATAGACCTTGGGGGAGACCTTGAGCAGCGAGATCCCAGTCCAATGGCCAAGGCAACGTGGCTAGGGTGGAGTAGGACAAAAAAGACCCAATTGCCCGAGACCCGATCTAGGAACTAGTCGCTGCCATTCGATTACTCACTTAGCAGATGGCACAACAGCAAGTTGGACAGCAACTACCTCCTACTCTCCTTCCTCCAGCCTAGGAAGACCAAGCTAGGTCGAGTAGGGCAGAGGAAGATACTCAAGATGACGTAGATTCCAAGCATACCAGACAAACTACAAAGGGTACCTCGACAATAACAGGCTAGTTTGGGAGGGCGTGATATATCCTTAAGTAGGCCATGATCGTTCTTCACAAGGTTCTCGAGCATCTGTCATTCATAGGATTAGAAACTATGGAGATCGCCACCCTTGATGCAAGCAAGACAGGAGAAGCAACAAGGTTAAAGACGGAGCCCAATACAGGGTGGAATTGCCTAAAGTTACCAATAGCTACCAATTTTGAGATTTGCAACGACATATATCAGGAACTACCATTGTGGAATCGATGAAGACGGCATGCCAGACCCGCCATTCACCTACACCATTATGCAAGCCCCCATGCCCAACAAGTTTAAGGTCCTATAGATCAAAGCCTACGATAGAATGACCGACGCCAACGAGCACTTGGAGTTATACCGTGGTCAAACGCTGCTCCAAAATGCCAGTGACACCATGATGTGCAAGGTCTTTTTGCTCACTTTGACCAGCCCAGCTCGATATTGGTTCTAGCATATTGATTCGACCACCATGACTTCATTCTCCCAGTTATCCAATGTCTTCTTGGTGGCCTTTGCCACATCTGGGATGAGAAGAAAAGAAGTGACCTACCTCTACGCCGTCAAATAAGGTGACCGAAGCGTCAGAGACTACATCAACAGCTTCACTCGAGCAACAGTGAAGGTGTGGCACATCAAAGATGAGACCCTGAAGCACAACTTCATGGAAGGCCTCAAGGACAAGGACCTGATATAGTCGCTCACCCTTAAGCAATCGAGCACATTTTCCCAAATGCTCAATTCTGCTCAAAGACATGCCTACGCAACCAAGTACATGAAAAGCCATTGAAAAGGTGAAGGCAACAGTAGCAGAAGCAGGAAGAAAGGGAAGAAATAGAAGGCTTTACCCGAGCAGACAAAGGCTGATTAGAGCAAGAAGCCAAAGACAGATAAATCCAAGGTCCGATTGGGAACTTCCAAAGCTACACACCCTTGGTCGCTAACATTAACGAGGTGCTGAACCAGGTGAGTAATAGGAATTTGTTAGTGGATCCACCTCCAATGAAGGGAAATACAGCCAAGAGGGGTCAGAAAAAATACTGCAACTTCTATAAGGATGTTAGACATAATACCCGCGACTATATCCCACTCAAGGACTAGATTGAAAAACATATCTGAGATGGACATCTAAGGGAGTTCGTGGAGCAAGTCCTAACTCCTAGTACCAATGCTAGGAGGAATGACGAGCTGACCTAAGGTGGCCAGCCCTACCACATAACGATGGTGGGAATGCCCCAAACCTGTCGAACATCTTTCATATGATTTTTGGTGGACCAGTTACCGTGGACACCTTGAGTGGCCGGTAGGCATATGCTCGGGAGGCTCGGCTAGTTGAGAGGGCTGATCTCATGAACATGTCCAAGCACATAAACAAGATCTATAGATAGGAGGACATTCCTATCACCTTCATAGAAGAAGAAGTAGGCAAATCCATTCATCTACACAACGATGCCTGGTGTGCAAACTCTAGATCGCCAACAATATAGTTCGACGTGTGTTGATTGATAACGGTTGCTTAGCTAATATCTTGTTCAAGCAAGCCTACAACAAGTTGAAGATCAGCAATGCCACGCTAACCCTAGTCGAACAACCTTGTATGGCTTCACGGGGGAATGCATCCTAGTAGTAGGAAAGATCGACTTGTCGATCACCTTTGGAGAGGGTGCTGCTCGAGTAACATGCTTGGTTGACTTTCTCATCGTCGACAAACTCTCCCAACACAACATTATCATGGGATGACCAACCCTTAATGCCCTTAAAGCTATGGTCTCCACTTACCATCTCGTGATGAAATTTCCAACGGAGAATGCGGTTGGAGTCATTAGGTCAAGGCAGAAGGACTCCCATGAGTGTTATGCCTAGGCAGTAAAAGAAGTAACAGCTCAGCAGTTAATTATCATGGCATATTCAAGGTGGATGAGATGGCCTTACCTGCTGAGCAAGAGCCAAAAATGTTTTTCGACCTCGATCCCTATATGCCAAAAGAGGAAGAGGCGAGCCATGCCGGCAAAAGACCTAGTGCCATACCATTTATACCTCGAACACCCCGACCAAAATGTCCTACTCAGATCTCAGCTAAAACATGAGATCTAGGCTGACCTGGAAAGGTTACTAATGGAGCATTGGGATGTGTTTGCCTAGTCACGTGAGGACATGCCTAGCATTGACCCTGACATGATCTGCCACCACCTCGATGTTCGCCCACAGCACAAACCAGTCATCTAGAAGAGGAGAGCATTCAATCCGAAGAGGTATGCCACTATCAATGAAGAAGTCTGAAAGCTCTTAAAGGCTGGGTTCATCCAGGAGGTCACATACCTAGAGTGGTTGGCGAGCATAATCCTAGTCAAAAAGGCCAATGAGAAGTGGTGGGTTTGCATAGATTATACTGACCTCAACAAAACCTGCCCAAAGAACTGCTTCCCACTACCTTGGATAGACCAACTTGTGGACACAACGGCTAGGCACGAGCTGTTAAGCTTTATAGTCGCCCACTACAACCAAATCAAGATGGCCCAAGAAGACTAGATAAAGACCGCCTTTATCACAGATCAGGGACTGTTCTACTATGTGGTCATGTAATTCAGATTGAAGAATGCTGAAGCCACCTACCAGTACCTTATGAACAAAATATTTGCTTGGTTGATCAGGAAAACCATGAAGGTCTATGTTGATGACATACTTTTCAAATCTGTCCAAGCAATGGACCATATTATTGATCTCCAAGCCAGCTTCGACATTCTTCGAGAATACAAAATGAAACTTAACTTGGCTAAGTAAGCATTTGGGGTGGAATCCAGCAAGTTCCTTGGATTTATGGTCAACCATCGTGGCATTGAAGTCAATCCCATCAAAGCTCAAGTCATGGTAGATATGCACTCTCCCCGCACTGTCAAGGAAGTACAAAAGCTGAGTGACATAGTAGCAGCCCTATCTAGGTTTGTCTCCCGGTCTACCAACAAGTGCCAACTTTCTTTCTAGCTACTCAAGGGGAGGTTTGATTGGAGCAGGGAGTGTGAAAAGGCATTCTAGAAGAGATGTTTGGCCATGCCCTTGCTCCTATCCAAACCTTTACCAAGAGAGAAACTTTATGCCTACTTGGCTGTTTCTGAAAAAGACATAAGCTCGATTCTCATCCAAGAAGAAGACATTGTCCAAAAGCTAGTCTACTACACCAGCAAGGCATTTCAGGGCGCTGAGGAGTGGTATCCTCCATTGGAAAAGCTGGAGCTTGCCCTCATCACCTTCACTCGGAAGCTCTAACCTTACTTCCAAGGGCACAAAATTTGAGTCCCGACCAAATACCCCTTGCGCCAAATCCTCCAAAGTCTAGAAATATCTAGTTGGATGGCCAAGTGGTCAGTTGAGCTCGAAACTTTGTACCCCAGATGGCCATAAAGGCATAAGTCCTAGCTGATTTTATCGCAGAATTCACGAACACTGAGTAAATCAACCCTTCTATTGAGAAGGCTCCTACTAAAGACCATGACATCCCCAGTAGTAGTACTTTCGAGCCTGAGTCTGAATGGAAGGTCTTCATAGATGGATCATCAAGTGTGAGTAGCTCAGGCATTGGTCTCATCCTCACCAGTTTAAATGGCTACAAGGCGAGTTACGTGCTTTGCTTTGACTTCAAGGTGTCCAACAACGAACCTGAATATGAAGCCTTGATAGTCGGGCTCAAATCACATGCGACCTCGGGGTGGCTTGCATCCATATCCACAACGATGCAATGCTCGTTGTCCAGCAAGTCACCGGTGGGTTCCAAGCCCAAATGAAGTCTATGGCTGCATATTTGAAAGAGGTCAAAGCCTTGCTTGGATAGTTAAGAGCCTATTTTTTCATTCAGATCATGAGGTCCAAGAATGTAGAAGCCGACACACTCACTAGACTAGTCTCGGGCCTAGAAGACAATAACTAGATGTCAATTCCAATAAAGAGGCTGGCCGAGCCGAGCATCAACAAAGAAGTAATGAATGTGGCTAAGGAGCAAACATATACTTGGATGGACCAGATCATCTGATACCTGAGCATAACAGAGCTGCCCGACAACCAAAAGGAAGCACGGTGCATTCATAATAGCTTGGTTTGGTATTCGATGTTAGAGGAGAAACTTTACAGATGCAACTACACTATGCACTATCGGAGATGTATTAGGCCTCATAAGGCTCAATACCTCATGCAAGAAATCCACAATGGATTGTACGGCAATCATGTAGGGCCTTATCCCTTAAGTGCCTCTGCCAAGGCTATTATTGGCCGACCAAGGATCAAGACTACAAAGAATATGTGTAAAAGTGCCTCAAATGCTAGCAAGTTTGCCCGAGCAATTGAACAACATGCCAAGCTGCTCAACTCTGTTACTTCTGCCTGAACAACATGCCTCGAATGCTATTGACCTGATCGAACCCCTGCTCCCAACCTAATCATAATTCAAGTTTTGTATAGTGGCTATCGATTATCTCACCAAGTGGGTAGAGGTGCATCGACATAAATGAAGTTAAATGCACCAACTTTATTTGGAAGAACATTATTTGCTGATACGACATCCTATACACCATCATCACCGATAATGCCAAGTAGTTGAAGTAGTCAGTCTCCTCTATATGTGCAAATAGCTCGGCATCAAGAAGGTTTTTTTCCTTGCCTAGGTATCCTCAAAGCAACAGACAGGTTAAAGCAATCAACAAAACTATCAAGGACAACCTGAAGAAGAAACTAGAATGGCACAAAGGCGCATAGATCGATGAGCTCCTAAAGGTACTCTAGGCTTACCATACTATTACCTAGACTACCACAGGAGAAACTCCATTCTCCCTAGTCTATGGAGCTAAAGCTATTATCCTAGCTGAGGTCAGCCTATCAAGTTTTAGAGTTGAATGTTATGAAGAGTTATAAAATGCCAAACTTATGATGTTCGAGCTTGACCTACTGGAAGAGAAGAGAGATAGAACTCTAATCTACACTGTAGCTCGAAACCAAGTTGTCGCTTGGTACTATAATAAGCGGTTTCATTTGAGAAGTTTCAAAGTTGGTGATTTAGTCTTGAAGAAAGTCATCATCCAGCTGTTTGGGCTTAGTTCCTTTGGACCAAAATAGGACGGCTCATTTAAGGTGGTCAACATGGTCTTGCCAGGCACGTACAAGCTAGCTAACATGGAAAGAAAGAAGCTCGGCCACCCCTAGAATACCAAGCACTTAAAGAAGTTTTATTGTTGATAAGAACCAAAACGCCTTTTTTGATACCTGGCCTTATCGTTCTTTTTGTAACTAAAAAAATTGTAAAGCAAAAAGATGCACAAAAAAGAAAAATCAATAAAATCTATTCAAAGAATTCTTCCTAGTAATTCACACTTAAAAAAGGACACAACTCTTGAAAAAGAGAGGGCCGCTTTAACTCTTGACTAAGGGCCTAGTCAGCACATACACCGACCACGAGTGGACTTAAAACAACAGTCCGCTAGTCCAACGCCTTATGGATGACAAGACTAACAATCACACCAACTTGGTGATGACCCCAAAGAATTCAACTCTTGACCATAATTAGACTTGTAAAAGTCCTAAAGAACTTAAACAAGTCTAAGGGGGGCACAAGGCACTATGTGTCGTCGTAGTCAGCCCAGATCAAGCACACTGGACAAGCATTTCTAAACATATGGGTTCGAGAAGTGGATACTTCTCCTGCTCGGCCGAACAACCCAAGGAATGTTGAACTTGGGGAAAATAAAAAAAAAAAAAAAACAACCTAAGGAATATTGAACTTAGGGAAAATCATAAACAATCCGAGAAGCATTTAACCTTAAAAAAATGAAATTTTATTAGTGTCTATGGGAGGTACAAATAACTGGGTACCTCTAAACCCAAATAGAAGAAAATAAAATAAAAAAAGAAAAAAAGGGGTACAAAGGAGGAGTACAAAAAGGCCATCAGCTTTGGACCATGGTGTCACCATCCTCAGCGTCAAGGTCGACCACCGTGTCCTATACTCCCGAAGCTCAGATTTTCTCAACCTGCTCTTCTTCCTCACCGGTCGCGGGCTCAACTATAAGCGACCAGTCCAAGTCAGCAGCCTTGGGATGCTTTTCTAGAATGTACTCTTGCAAGTTCTTTATCCTAAGGTCACAGTTATCTACATAGTTGGCGGAGCCCTTGAACTCCTCCACTATCTAGGCTAGCCTGCCAGGCAACTCCTTCCTTAGGAACCGCTCGTATTCATCCTGAGTGGCCTGAACCTTGTTTGTTTTTTCACAAAGGGCGGCCCGAGCCTATTTCACCACTGTCTGTGCCTAGTCGGCCTTCTCCCGAGCTTTCTTGGCCTTATCCTCAATTCGAGTTACATCGGCCTTTGCTTGGGAAAGCTTAGCCTTCTTTTCCTTGAACATTTTTTCCACTCAATCCTTCTCCTTAGCAGCCCTATTGGCCTTTTCTACTCAGTGTGGAAAGTACGTTTGACAAAGAGGTCGACAACCTTTAGGTACGAATAGGCCCACAAAAGCACAAATCAAAAATCAAGAAAAAAGCTCGGAATGTAAACCAGGCATACCTAGATGATGAGCTTGAAGGTTGAGCAGAAACAGCTTGAGAACATTTGCTCCTAAATCACCTCAAAAGATTCCTCATCCAGCATGACCTCCTCAATGGTCTTGACCATTAAGGGGCTTGACGGAAGGCGCCTCCTCGGCTAGCGGTGGTGGGTCGGGCGATGGTGGCGGTGGTGGTGGCGGCGATAATCGGAGGGTTGCCTTCCCCACGGCTTAACGAGTTTCTCGGTCCCATTGGCGATGGCAGGACGCTCAGTGAGTCGATGGCGACAACGCACTTGGGCTTCTCGATCCTCTTCCTTTTGGACCCAACTACCCTTTACCTTTGGATTGATGGGCTCCTCCATCGTCCTCTGCCTCTCCTGCGTAGAAATCCCTTTCGAAGACATTTTTGTAAGAAGAAAATCATCAAGTCATGATGGGATCAACAACAACATTAAAAAACAAAACTTGGGGCAGACCTTCGATCCAGAGCTGGCCGGACAGGTAGAGCAGCCTTGTCACATCCCCTAGCTCTTCATCGGCAATGGATGGCCCTAAACTAATGGAACTACCAAAAGAGTCCTTAGAACTAGATGATAATGGCTCTCCCGTTGGCCACCCAAATAGGTAAGTGCTTGGCCCTAAGACGTTAACAATGTTGCATTCTGCAACTATCACTTGCTTAATAGACTGAGCAAGTGGAACGTCATCATGTCGGGGTTAGTTGAGCTGAACCCCCTAAACCAGCCATAGTAGGAGAGATTCATCTTCTGCAACAAGAAGTCCTATTGCCAAGAAGGTTCAAGCTTTGAGTATAACTCCTCCACAGCTGCAATAACTCTACTCGGTGCCCATGATCTCTTTGACCATATGTGTCCCTACTCGAATCTCCTCGGGACCTCCTGATCTTTAGGCACCACCTCACCGGCCTAAGACATCCAGTTCTCCCTCACGTAGAACCACTTGAATTTCCAAAGCTTATCTGAGTCGAGGTTCCTGAAGATGAAATCCTTCTTGATGCTGATGAAGTAGTACTATCCAGTTTGCAGAGGAAGCCTCTTTATCTTAAAGACCTACTTTAAGGCCTCCCACAACATGTCGATCACATTGTAGTACCTTCATAAGATGTACATCCCAATTAAGGATCTATAACAGTTCAGGTTCAGCTGAGCAAGGCACACATTCAAATCATTAAGTGCCTGCCTGAGAAAGGGATGAAATGGAAGGTGGAGTCCTGCTTGGAAAAACTCCACGTACAGCATGATGTACCCCTATGGTGGGTCCATTGAAGAATCCCCCTCCTAGGGCAACCTTAAGACAACGTCATTAGGAACCTGGTATTCTCAACATAAGGCTTTAAGTCGGCTTGGCGTTATCCTTAAAGTATATCCTACTATTGAAGTCTAGTTGGGTCGATCCCTTTTGAAGGTGACTAGTCCTTGAACCCTGGTCCCCACAGTGGGTCTCTCCTCCTAGACCTTTTTGTCCTCGACCTTGTCACCTCTAGGTGGTCGGTCCTCCTCGACGGATGGATCGATGGATAGTTCTCCTATTATAAGAGCCGAAATCTTAGTGCCCTGACTAAAGGTGCTTGGCACATTAGTAGCTGCCACCAAACTGGCATGTTCGCAGGCTGAAACCCGAGACATGCATGCAGCACTTGCAGTGATGTATAGATCCTCGCCCCTACATTGCCTGATCGGTGCCACCCTTCAATCATGTTGAGAAACTCTCTCTTGAATCGTCCCCTCACCAAGGCTAAGAATCTCGTCTAGTCGTGCCACCCCATCCAGGTTAGGGGAAGTTTCTTCTATGTCCACCTCCTTAGTTTCGAATCGGTTGATCTCGATACTATCATTTGACCTAGAAGCAATCGAATTATTGTGGGAATCACTTAAATCACTCATGGTTATGTTTCTACTTGGCATTTACCTATTCGGGAATAAAGTTGTTTGGGTTCGAAAATAAAGTCCTTGAATTACTTTCTACTGGTTGGACGCTAAAATTCAAAAGTTCAGAAATTTATAACCGAAACTAGGGCACGAATCTTGAAGAGACGTAATGATTACACTCATCAAGGAAACAACCAACCGCATGCTAACTGTTAGACATGTATGCCCTAAGGAGTAAAAATGTAATAAGTGTTTGGAGACATTTTTATCAATAAAGAATTTATTTATTGTTTATATACCAAATCTTGTCCTCTTTATGTTCATATTTGTTGAATGTATGTTAAGCAAACAAAAGTCTAAGATTGTCGATCTAAACCTTTAAGAATTGGGCATATGATGGACAAATTATGTGGAAGACACGATTCTTAAGGTGACAGTCTGAATCATAAGATCCGTAATCGAGGGAATAAAGTTGGACGCTTTATTCATGTAAAGATTGTTATGTTATATATATCCCTATTGGGAGATGGTTTGTCTTGACCATCGGAGGTGGACTCCAAGAATAGAAACATTGGCACATTGACATAGGTGACGATGTGTTAGATCGGGACATAAAGTAAATTGATTTAGATTAATAATTCTGTCTCGGTAAATCAATTCACTTTAGACAATCATTTGTATTGTATCTTAATCTTGAGATGAATAATGGGCATGTTGTCTTGACTTGTGTCTTTTGATATACCAAAGGGTGACACCCACATCTTAATAGTGGTATGCATGGCGGTATGTTGGAGGCATGACTCTTGATAGTGTAGACCTGTTATTCATAGATATGGAATCTATAGCTCCTCTTTACAAGTAGTGATATCCTCTTATATGCATTATCCTGTAATTGAAAAACTAGAGCGCTCAACCATTTGGATACAAAGGTGTAACTGAATGGTATATGTCTTTGGATGGTAAGTTTTTTGTTGGTGAGATAATGGAACGTAAGATAAAAATAATCGGGAAGGTAAGATAGAACTTATCCTTAAGCCGATTATGGATCATTCTAAAGGGATACGATACACTATAATATGTCATGGAGACTTAGCTATATGGGCTTCGTAATTCTATGTAGTTCGAGAGTACAGCTTCAAGCTTTTAGTAGAGTAACGTTGGAGTTGATAATTATGAAATGTATATCTGGGATATTGGGTTTCATAATTATCAGGAGCTTAAACTATATAGGTCCATTTGGTCCCCTTTGCTAGCTCACAAAATCCTGTAACGATACGGCGTGTTTTTTCAATAATTGGTGACTTATGTCAGATTTATTAGATTAGTTAAAATTCGAAAGAATCAAATAATTCATGCCTATTTATCGGTTGAATTAATTTTGTGATAAAATTAATTCAAGATAAACTTGTTGAATTATTGGGATCTAATAATTCTTGTATGTTTATCAGTTGATTTAATTTTGAATTAATTAAATCAAGATAAACTTGTAGAATTATTAGGAATTAATTTATTTTCTTAGAGATTATCTAGATAAAGTTGTTTTAATTAGATATCTTCTCTATTGGGTTATTTGAATTAAAACTGAGACTTTATCCTATAGAATCTCGGGTGGAAAATAAAATATTCACTGGGATTTTTTCGACAGTTCGTCATGCTGATCCTCAAGTTTGGCCTGCCGATGCGCAAAGAAAAAGATCACGCGTTTTATGCAGATTTTATTAGATATTGATCTAAATTTGATGCTGATTCAAATTTTTGAGACCTAATCTAATAAGGACTGACTCTAGACCCATATAAAAAGGGAGTAAGTCACGTAAGTTATGAAGATCAATTGAGAGATTAAGAGTAATACTCTACTGGTGAGAATCTAAAACTCCCTGAGAGCTCTTGTTCACAAATCATGAACACTAGTTTTGGGTCTCTCAATTGGTTTGAATGAGAGTCACCTAGAGGAAGAGCTGTACGTGTGAGCCCACACTTACTCCGATCGTGGATAGAGAATAGCTAAGAAGACCAGTTGGTTGAGGCTCTTCTGAAATGTTACTTCTTTTCACGGATTGCGAAAGTTTTTCGGCATGCAAAGGTTAGTAAGATCTGGTTAATTTATGCATATAGCGTGTCAAACTTGTGTTTTGAAAAATAATCTAATATAAAATTTTTAAAATTCTAGTGCTTACTATTTTTTCAACAATTGGTATCAGAGCCATGGTTTTTACATAAATTTACGATTTTGTGATTGTGCTATATGTATAAATTTTGTGATCTTAATCTCTCCTATGCTTAAATTTAATTTTAGAAAGAGTTGGCACTCTAGGTTTCTATATATTTTATATGTTGTCATGGATTATATGGTGAATGTTTATTAATGAATTATGTTTGATTAAATTATTATTTAATTGTTAATTAACTAATTAATTAATACCGGTTATGGTTCCTTAGAGGTTAGAATGTGTATCTAGGTTTTTCATGTAATTAGATGGCGGACTATCATCTCGGTCTAGGAATTATTATTTTAATTTTAAATTTGTAAGAATTTTGTAATTAAATAATTATTTGGAGAAGGCGGATCTAGAATATGGATAATGATGCTCCCAGGTATTTCTTAAGTCTCTAATTTTATGTTTTTTCAATTGTTGAAAATAAAATTGATGAATTGCATTAAAATTATATTTTCTGGAAAGGGTGATTTTTACTCGGTTGGCATGCCAAACCCTCTAGTTCGGCAGGCCGATAGTCACAGATCGACAGGCTGGATGTGAGCTTCGGTAAGCCGACAACAGGGCAGAAATTAGGAGGCTCTAGCAGCAGGCCGAACTTCTAGTTTGGTAGGTCGATCTGTCATGAATCGATAGGCTAATCTATGAATATTGGTAGGCTGATGGGTCATGACCAGCAGGCCGATCACCCAGATCGGCTTGCTGGTGGAGAGCTAGAAATTTCTCCAAAAAAGGTGCAGTTTTTCAATGTAGTTTTAATTTTGATTTTTGGGACAATTTTGAGAAACATTAAATTTGGAGATGACCGACAATATGAAGTATTCGATTCATACGAGATTGAAGACTTGAAGATGGAAATTATATGAAGAAGGATACAGCTTGAGGATTCAAGGATGAAGAATCGATAATATGTTTCCATTATTCTCTTATAATCTTTGTTTTCTATTCTCTGGGGTGGAACCATAATATTACGGTTATTATTATTTTGCTTGTAGCTTTGTTTGTCTGTATTATAATATGATTTGCCATGTATATTGATAACATGTCATATAGAATAGGGAGTGCCGCTCACATTAAACTTGTTCATGCATGTCTCTTAAAATAAAACCTTGATTTCAAAAGATTAAGTGGGAGAATGTTTTCAAAGAGAGGACCTAAAGACTCCATCGTTGGTTGATAGGAAGAACATGGTGGTCTTTCTATCATGTACCAGATTGGACCTCTAAGAGGATAAGGTATTTTAGCATGATTTATGGTTGCATACCCCTAGGTGGTGATTATAAATCATGGATAAAATATTGAAATGATGGTTATACACTCACGTTAATTTTATTATTAACCTCCCCTAGGAGCTCTGTTAATAGAATTAATGGCCAAAGAAATGATTATTAATATATGCTGGATCATATGGGTCCTGGATGACATATATTACTCAGGAGGGGATCCGTGTTTCTGATTGAATTTGCAATGACTCCCCTAGGAGCTTGTTGAATTCTGAGTTGGGAATTATCGTTGTAAGGTTGTGATATTTTCAAGGTTTTGACACATAAACACAATTGTATGTTTTTGCATGATTGTGTTATCTTACTAAATTATTATGATATGTTTGCTTATGTTTGGTATATGATTCTTTATTGTAGACTAAAAATGTCTAAAAATGTTTTATCTTCGATACTTGACAAAAACCTATTAACTAAAGAGAATTATAATGATTGAAAACAGAACCTAGATATCGTCCTCTCCTTTGAGAAACTGAAATTTGTATTGACAACCCCTTGTCCTCTCAAACCTATGGGAGATTCCATTAATGAGCAATTCCAAGTGTACGATCGCTGGAAAGATACAAATGATCAGGCCTGCTGCTATGTTATGGCTAGCATGAATAACATGCTGCAGGCTCAACATGAAGATTATGAGACTGTAAAGTAGATCTTGGATAATCTTGAAGACATGTTTGGAGGCCAGGCGACAACAAAGTAGTAAGGAGCACTTCGAAAACTCTTAAACTATAAACAGAGACTGGGGACATCTGTAAAGGAGCACATGATGTTGGTCAGGGGTTACCTCGTTGAGGCTCAAACCAATGGAGTCGACATCGATGCTAAAACTCAGATGACTATGGTCTTTGAGACTCTGTCAAAGGAATGTATTCTGTTTAGAGCTGCTTTTAATTTGAGCAATAGGCAGTATATGACCTTAACATAATTGATGAAACAATTACAGGAGTTTGAACTGCTGATCAGGGAGTCTTCTATTGGTGGAGAGGCCAACATGTTAGCTCCTTTTGGTTACAATCCCAACTCTAGGAATGGAAAGAAGTAACGGGCTAAGAATGGGAAGTCTTTTATTCCTGCTAGCACCAAGAGCAAGAAAATAAAGAAGAAGAACCCGAAGAAGCTTAAGTGCTTCTTCTACGAGAAGGTCGGGCACATAAAAAAGCATTGCAAGGACTTCCTTTCTAAAGGAGCCAGGTGTGATCTTCTATATTTAGAAACTTGTTTGGTTGAGGAATCTAGTGACATTTGGGTCATAGATTTCGGCATAACTAATCATGTTTGTGTTTCTCTGTAGGGATTCAAAGAAACGAGAAGTTTGCTACATGAAGACTTCACGCTTCGGATGGGCGATGGATCCTTGGTCTCAGCGGAAGCAGTGGGAGACGTCCATCTGTGTTTTGATAGTTATAGGAATTTAATTTTGTGAGATTGTTTTTATGTTCTTGAATTTAAAAGGAATTTAATTTTTATAGCTTGTTTATTCAAAGACTCCTATTTGGTTTCTTTTAATGATAAAGTGGTGATTCGTAAAAACAAATCTTTTATCTGTTCTGGATGGATGCAAAATAATTTATATTTTATCAAACCTAAAATGGACTTACTGCTTAATACTAAGATGAATGATAACAACTCTAAAAGATTTAAAACTTCTCACTCTAACAAGACTTATCTTTGGCATTTGCGCCTTGGTCATATTAACCTAAACATGATTCAAAAGTTGGTAAGGGATGGACCTTTGAGTCACTTAAAGGTGGAATCTATACCTCAATGTGAATCTTGTTTGGAGGGTAAAATGACCAAAAGACCATACGGGTCTAAAGGCAGTAGGGCTGAAGGGGTTCTAGAGCTTGTACATAGTGATGTTTGCAGACCAATGAACATCCGGGCATGAGGAGGGTATAAGTACTTTGTCACTTTTATTGACAATTACTCAAGGTATGAGTATGTGTACCTGATGCACCACAAAAGCAAAACTTTTGACAAGTTCAGGGAGTTTCAGGCTGAAGTGGAAAAGCAATTAGGTAGACCCATAAAGGCACTTCTATCCGATCGAGGTGGAGAATACCTTTTTGATGAGTTCTTGGGACACTTATTAGAGAATGAGATTTTATCCCATTTGACTATGTAGGGCACTCTGCAGTAGAATGGTGTAGCGGAGAGAAGGAATAAGACTTTATTGGACATGGTCAGGTCCATGATGAGTTATTCATCATTGCCTTTATCCTTTTGGGGATATGCACTACAAACCGCATGTTATCTTTTGAACAATGTGCCTTCAAAATCGGTCCTAAAACTCCTCACAAGTTATGGACGAGAAGAAAGGCATCCTTAAACCATATTTGCACTCAGGGATGTCCCGCTCATGTCTTGTTTAAGGATGCGAATAAGTTGGAAGCACGTTCAGAAGTTTGCGTGTTTGTAGGATATCCAAAAGGGACTAAAGGGGGTTATTTCTATAACCCAAAGGAAAATAAAGTCGTGGTTTCAACTAATGCAACTTTCCTTGAGGAGAGTTACATGGACGACTTTAAACCTCGAAGCAAAGTAGTGCTTGAGGAGTTAAGGAGTGATCCAATCACTCTGGAGGTTCCAAATGAAACCATTCCAATCAGTGTAGAAAAACCAAACGAACCTGAACAACAACCTAAGGGGCTTCGGCGTAGTGGGAGAATCGGACATCAACTTGAGAGGTATATGTTCAATGGGGAGGTCTTCTTGGCTGAACCGGATGAACATGACAGGGATCCTTATACTTACGCAGAGGCTATGGAGGATATTGATTCAAAACTCTGGACAGAGGCCATGAACACAGAGATGAAGTCTATGGAGACTAGTCGGGTCTAGGAACTTGTGAATCTTCCCGAAGGGGTAAAACCCATAGGGTGTAAGTGGATCTACAAGAGGAAAAGAGGAGTGGATGGAAAGGTCGAAACCTTTAAGGCTAGACTGGTAGCTAAGGGTTATACGCAAAATGAAGGAATAGATTACGAGGAATCCTTTTTACCTGTAGCCATGCTTAAGTCCATCTGAATTCTCTTGTCCATAGTTGCCGCTCTCAACTACGAGATTTGACAAATGGATGTCAAGACGGCTTTTCTAAATGGCTATCTTGATGAGTCCATTTATATAGAACAGCTAGACGGGTTCAAGGTCAAGGGTCAAGAGGGTAAGGTTTGTAAGCTGCTAAAGTCAATTTATGGACTCAAGCAGGCTTCCTGTTCTTGGAACATAAGATTTGATCAGGTGATCAAGACTTATGGGTTCTCACAAAATGTGGATGAACCATGTGTTTACAAACACATTAAGGATGGGAATGTGGTTTTTCTACTGCTCTATGTAGATGACATTCTGTTAATTGGCAATGACGTTGGGGCATTGTCATCGGTCAATTTATGGTTGACCAAGCAGTTTGACATGAAGGACTTGGGTGAGGCTAATTTTATTCTCGGTATCCAAATCTTTCAGGATAGAAAGAATAAAATGATAGCTTTGTCTCAAGCTAGCTACATAGATAAAATTCTCAAGAGGTTTGCAATGCAGGATTCCAAGAAAGGTGGGCAACCACGTAGGTCTAGAATTACTCTTTCTAAGAAAGACTCTCTAAAGTCTGAGGAAGAAAGAGAATACATGAAGAAGGTGCCTTATGCTTCGGTAGTGGGTAGTCTCATGTGTGCCATGCTTTGCACAAGACCAGATATTTTTTATGCGGTTGGGATTGTAAGTCGATTTCAGGTGGATCAAGGACTGAACCACTGGGTTGAGGTTAAGCATATTTTCAAGTACCTGAGAAGGACTCGAGGGTATATGCTTGTGTATTCGGGTGAGGACTTAACTCCTCTAGGATATATGACTCAGATTTTCAATCTTGTTTGGATTCTTGGAAATCGACTTTGGGTTTTGTGTTTACTTTGGGCGGCTGTGCCATCAGGTGGAGAACTGTGAAACAAGATTGCACTTTGGATTCAACGATGGAGCTGAGTATGTGGTAGCTAGTGATGCTTCGAAAGAAGCAGTGTGGCTCCGCAAGTTCCTTGAGGATCTTGAGGTAGTTCTTGGTATGGATAAGGCAGTATCACTATACTGTGATAACAGTGCAGCGGTAGCAAATGCTAAGGAACCAAGATTTCACAAGAAGAGTAAGCATATTGATCAGAAGCATCATGTGATAAAAGACTTCGTTGAGGGTAGGCATGTCACGGTGTGTAAGATCACGTTAGAGGACAATTTAACTGATCCATTTACAAAGACACTTACTAGGAGAGTCTTCGAGAGGCATGTGGAAGCTATGGAGATGCGCAATTTGTCATAATTACTCACTTAGTGCAAGTGGGAGATTGTTAGACATGTATGCCTTAAGGAGTAAAAATGTAATAAGTTTTTGGAGACATTTTTATCAATAAAGAATTTATTTATTGTTTATATACCAAATCTTATCCTCTTTACGTTCATATTTGTTGAATGTATGTTAAGCAAACAAAACTCTAAGACTGTCAGTCTAAACCTTTAAGAATTGGGCATATGATAGACAGATTATGCAGAAGACACGATTCTTGAGGTGACTGTCTAAATTAGAAGATCCGCAATCTAGAGAATAAAGTTAGGCGCTTTATTCATGTAAAGATTGTTATGTTATCTATATCCCTATTGGGAGATGGTTTGTCTTGACCATCGGAGGTGGACTCCATGAATAGAAACATTGTCACATTGTTATAGATGAGGATGTGTTGGATCGGGACATAAAGTGAATTGAATTGGATTAATAATTCTGTTTCGGCAAGTCAATTCACTTTAGATAATCATTTGTATTGTATCTTAATCTTGAGATGAATAATGGGCCCGTTGTCTTGACTTGTGTGTTTTGATGTACCAAAGGGTGACATCCACATCTTAATAGTGGTATGCATGCCGATATGTTGGAGGCATGACTCTTGATAGCGTAGACTTGTTATTCATAGATATAGAATCCATAGCTCCTCTTTACAGGTAGTGATATCCTCTTATATGCGTTATCCTGTAATTGAAAAACTGAAGCACTCAACCATTTGGATACATAGATGTAACTGAATGGTATACTGTCTTTGGATGGTAAGTTTTCCAATGGTGAGATAATGAACATAAGATAAAAATAATCAAGAAGGAAGACAGAACTTGTCCTTAAGCCGATTATGAATCATCCTATGGGGATACAATACACTATGATATGCCATGAAGACTTAGCTATATGGACTTCGTAATTCTATGTAGTTCGAGAGTGCAGCTCCAAGCTTTTTGTGGAGTAGCGTTGGAGTTGATAATTATGAAATGTATATCTGGGATATTGGGTTTCATAATTATTGGGAGCTTGAACTGTATAGGTCCATTTGGTCCTCTTTGCTAGCTCACAAAATCCTGTAACGATATGGCCTGCTTTTCCAATAATTAGTGACCTATGTCAGATTTTATTAGATTAGTTGAAATTCAAAAGAATCAAATAATTCATGTCTATTTATTAGTTGAATTAATTTTGTGATAAAATTAATTCAAGATAAACTTGTTGAATTATTGGGATCGGATAATTCTTGTCTGTTTATCAGTTGATTTAATTTTGAATAAATTAAATCAAGATAAACTTGTAGAATTATTAGGAATTCATTTATTTTCTTAGAGATTATCTAGATAAAGTTATTTTAATTAGATAACTTCTCTATTGGGTTATTTGAATTAAAACTGAGACTTTATCCTATAGAATCTCGGGTGGAAAATTAAAGATTTGTTGGGATTTTTTTGGCAGTTTGGCATGTCGATCCTCAAGTTTGGCCTGTCGATGCGCGAAGAAAAAGATCATGCATTTTACACAGATTGTATTAGATATTGATCCGAATTTGATTGTGATTCAAATTTTTGAGACCTAATCTAATAAGGACTGACCCTAGACCCAACTTCTATAAAAAAAGGAGTAAGTCACATAAGTTATGAAGATCAATTGAGAAATTAAGAGTAATACTCTGCTTGTGAGAATCTGAAACTCCCTGAGAGCTCTTGTTCATAAATCACAAACACTAGCTTTGGGTTCTCTCAATTGGTTAGAAGGAGAGTCACCTGAAGGAAGAGTTGTACGTGTGAGCCCACACTCACTCTGATCGTGGATAGAGAATAGCAAAGAAGACTAGTTGATTGAGGCTCTTCTAAAGCGTTACTTCTCTTCATGGATTGCGAAAGTTCTTCGGCATTCAAAGGTTAGTAAGATCTGGTTAATTTATGCATATAGCGTGTCAAACTTGTGTTTTAGAGAATACTCTGATATAAAATTTTTAAAATTCTACTACGTACTATTTTTCCAACCCTAAAATGTATCTCATAGAGCTTGACCGTGTGTCTCTGCAACTTTTGTCTCCCTAGGACAAAGGCTGTAACGCCCCTATATGGGGGTTAACAGTTTTTAATGAGATAAAATAAAAATAAATAATAAAAGTAAAACCTTAAAAATAAAATTTGCCCGGGACTTAAAGGAAAACTCTCAACTCAAAAATAAAAATATAAACGATAAATAAACCACAGTTTAATGTAGCACCTTAAATTTAATAGTATAAATTGTTGTCATCACCATTTTAACCCTCAACACATTGTAATACAGTCACAGAAAGTAACAATTGATGCTTACATTATCATGAAGAACATTCTCAACAATTGAAGCAGTCCCAATGTAATATAGCTACATCACTTCCTCAACTATATTTCTCGCAGCCACCTCACACTTAGTGAGTCCTGAAAAGATAAAAACATAAGGGAATGAGCGACACTATGCTCAGTAGAGAAAGCCATTACTCACCTTTAGGTTTTTATCATTACCACATTAAAATCTGCATGGTTAGTAAGTTACATCATATTCCAGATTATGAGGTTTATTATGATCACATCTTATGGATACCGTAGTTAATCATTACCAAGTGTCATAATTAAACATTTATACAAATATTACCAATCATCATTGTTCCTAGGTATCCATGTTAAATTGAGTATCACTCAACTCATCGAAACCCAAATGGGCGCACTTGATCACCCTATAAACATTCCAAGGGTGTTCCGGTGAGGGGACATCAAGCCCCGAGTCCTCACCAAGTCGATTCCTGTACAGTGTGTTTTGGGACTTTCAACCCAAGGAAGCGTTATCACCTTCCCCCTATTTTACCTTTTAGGGTATTCATGCCCAAGGACGTAATCGCCGCCCTCTTCATGTCTCACCATTTCTCTATATTAAATCATTATTAATAGAGTCAGTTTTCCTAACCATGCTTCTCAATTTATAACATGTGTCAATTCATTATGTTCCTCGTCGTACAATACAAGACGAGTCCATGTCATAGTTTCATATGTGATACTCATATAATATCAGTTCAACATAGATATATATATATTGCGGCAAAATAATCAATTTTAATTCTATAAAAACCTCACAAAAGATGAGTAATAGAATCCCTACCTTTCAAGCTTATCAACAGTCTCTTAATCCTGGAATCAATTAACGTTAGCTCCAAACTCCCTTGATCTTGAACTCCAAGCAAAACAGATCCAGTTGTATCTCGCTGTATCTACGAAGCATCCTCTGTAGTGCTCCTCGAGCAACTATGAATGGCTAGGAATGCTTCCTGGAGATCATACATTCTTGAAAACGTCATTCTGGACTCCGATACTGCTATTTGAATCGCCTCGATCTGCGTGCAGTTGGTACCAGATGATTTTCATCGGAGTGGAATTTGCTCGAACGGAGGTCACCATTGCATCCAGAGCATCGAAACGAGTCAGGAGGAGGTCTCAGATAGTCGATCGGAGGTCCAGATCACAAAAATCCAAAGTCGCCGTTGACTAGCCGTTGACCGATGTTGACCACCGTTGACTGAATTTGACCGTCGTTGACCGGCGTCAATCGGGGTCCGTTGGCAGCTGGGCTCAGGCCTACCCCCCCTAAATTGACCCTTCTGAGTCCAATGGCGGGGTCAATTTCACCTAATTCTGCCTCTAACATAGCGGGTCGTGAAGTACAACGTCGGTAGAAATGGATGAGCTCCGATCTTGATTCTCCGACGATGGAAACCTGAAATTGGCTGAGGGCTTTTGCTACCCATCCTCCTATGAGCATTTCCCCTCATCCAATTTGAAGAAACGTGGCTGGGAAGAGCCAAAACGGAGGCTCTCGCGGCGGTTGACGGCGGCGTTGGCCGTTCTCCGGCGAAACCGGCTCCTTCCGTGCAATTGATCGAGGGGTTTTACTCCCCTTGATCCTCTGAACTCATTGGGAGGGGTGGTGTCGGCCACCTCCTCCGGCAAGACGGAGTTCCACCATGGGGGCGGCGGCAATAGGCGGGCGGAGCAATCCGGCGGTTGTTGAGCTGCCACCAAGGGTGGGTTTTGTTCCTCTCATCACGGTGGTCGTGTAGGAACAAGAATCACGTCGATCGGACGTCGGACGGCGAAGATATCTCGTCGGAAAGAAATGGGTTTCGCCGCCACTTTGGGCGGCGCGTGTGGTCTCCTCCGGCGGCGTTTTGGGCGGCGCGGCACCTCGTTGGACTCAGCTCGTCGAGAGCTTTCCATTGGTGCGGGAGGTGTCGAAAACGGATGCCGAAATCTCGGACGATATTTGAGGGGAGAGAGAGAGAATTTTTAGAGAGAGAAAGTAGAGAGAGAGAGTTTCGAATTATGAGAGATTTTCTGATTTTTTTTTTATATATATACTAAAAATTAATCTAATTACCTTAATACCCTTAGGAGAATAACGGGTGTCACAGCTCTACCCCCCTTAAAGAAATTTCGTCCTCGAAATTTCAATTCTAGTAATACTAGTAAAAATTTTGATTCCATTATGATTCCAATTCCGAGTCTAAACCGTTAATGTTGTTTATCTTCCAAATTTAAGTTACCGTATTTCCACTTATTTACTTGCATAATAAATCTTACTCTAATTTCCAAATCCCTCAATGAGAGTATTTCTGACAAGTTTCAACTTGTAACACCGTATAATAGTCTAAGAATCTGATCAGGCATACATATTGACCATACCATGATTCCAGTCCTTCATTGTCCATGGACTGTGATTTACAATCACATTTAAGGAGATTGCCAGAGAAATTTTATATACTTCATCTTTAGGTTCCTTTTTCCTTTTTGAGTAAGGAAAAGTCAAATATATTTGATTTCATACCTCAACTAATAAACTAAAACATAATCATAAAACATATATCACAAACACTTATATTCAAAACCATGCATTAAACTTATTCATAGAGATATTAAACGGAATCTCAGAGTTGCAAACATACCCGACATATTTTTCATTAAACAGCTATCCTCATGACACAAACATTCAACCCAAATAATATACTCATATTTCATATGGAATATCCCCATAACTGACTCTGGTACTTCCACATAATATTAACAGAATATTACACATTACAAACATGATACGGATACGTTTCGAGAGTACAAGGCACTCCGTATACCAGCTATCCATATCATGCATGCTTATAGGATACAAAAACATCGATAAACAAAAGGTCGGACCTTAAGAAGGATGCGTTTCGAGAGCATCAAGTACTCCGTATCCAGCCATCCCGGCATTAGGCTCAATGAATCTAAAAGATTGAACAACGACGTACCACAAGAAACACAGAATACAAGGCAAACGGTTATTTGTAACACACGAAATACGGACACACATGCCTATATGCCAAAGATAAAACAAAAAGATTACAGATGGAGATTCAAATCAATTGGCCGCTCCCGGCTTTCCCTTTCCCATTCAAGCTTGGATGTTGCAGTGTCGGATTCTGGATGTATGATTTGCATTTTATCTATCAATTCCTCAACTGTTGAAGCAGTAACAAAGATTTGTCTCTCCGATTCTGTAGTGATGTTTTCTTCCACAGCGTAATCTAGAAATTTCAAAAGACCGTCATAAAAACCATTTACATTCAGCAGTCCCAAAGGTTTGGAATAAAAGCCCAACAATTGCCCACAAGCAACTACAAATATTTCCTCAAGAGTACCTAGACCACCAGGTAATGCTATAAAAGCATCAGAATTATAGATTATGTCTTTAAAATTTCTAGGGATACTCCTGACTCCTTCTCCCTTACCTATGGCTTCCTTATAAAGGTTTCCTTCAACTGGAATATGAGGCCAAATTCTTACAACTGTAGCGTCGCTAGACCTAGCTGCTAGTGCCATATTTTCCATCATTTTTATACTACCACCCCCATAGATTATGTTAATCTTCTTGTGTGCTAGGACTTGCCCTAAGTGATTTGCAGCTTCTAAATAAGCTTTATCTTTTCCAAGGCTGGAACCACAAAAGACACAGACATTCTTTATTTTCTTCGTGGACTGGGAGGTAGACATATTTGGTTTATAGAAGTGGTTGCTTAATGTCTGCTCCACTTAGACTTCGGGTTCTACATGAGATTTTAAAGATGAGAAATATACAAAAAGGGCTAAAGAGATAGACGAGTAGGTAATGAAAAGGTAATCCAAAGATTTAAACAAAATCTTGTGCGGATAAGAAAGTAAGATAAGGTGATTGATAGTTTACAGAAAATCTGATTCACTTTTTGAAAAAGATTAGACTCTAATTGTATAACTTTTGACAATTGAGAACAGTTTGACAGAAGACCCTCTTGACACAACTGTAGACTTTTTGACAAATATACACCGAGTCTAGAAATTCAATATAAACGACAAATACTGTAGAACTTTTGAAATTTGAGACACAAATCTTGAAATATCTGGATAAGTTTTTCAAAATTCAAACATGTTACTGTACCGTATGTGACGTGTCTGATAAGATAATATATTTTATTTATATATATATTTAAGAAAATCATAAATTAAATAAGATATTAACACTTACTGTATCAATCTAATAATCACAATTATTTCAAACACAAAAGCAAATATTCTGAGTAAAAGAAAAACACAAACTGTTGAACATCAGCTAAAACTGCTTCAAATAAGTAAAGACTAAATAACCTTTATAGAGCGATGACTTATTCCCCATCCAGTTTTCTTATGGCTTGGCAAACAGGATCTAGAAATACCATATTCCTAAGGCGTTGTCTTTCTGTATAAAATTTAGGCCAGAGTTTAAAAATAGCTCCTTGAACATATCCACTAGGGTGACCGTGGAGAGGAGGATGGATGCTATCCAAGTTCTCCTTTGAAAGTCCATCCCTACAAAACCTTATTTTATCCTCTCTATTCGTAGACATATAACCAGGTGAAGTACATTTACCGTTACAATTTTGTCTTCCACATTTGTTACAAGTGACCACGATGGCACTAGCTCTTCTTTTCATTGCACTACGACTGGTACCTGTTCCTGGTAAATCGACATCTTGACTAAAGTCACTCGGACGGATTTTTCCCTCTATCAATATTCTCACATCACAAGGGATGCCAAAATGCATAAGAATCCACAACCGAGTAATTCTAGCCTTGTATTTCTTTCTGAGAATCTTTTAGGAGAGTGATGGGAAATACTTTCTCAGGTGTTGGTACTTTGGGTCCATGATGAGATGAAAGAAGAGTAAATAGAAAGGAAAAATTAAGATAGTAAATTGCAGAATCCTAGAATTCCTTCTTCTTTTAGAGGAAAAGAAGAATTTTTAATGAAAAAGAAGAGGATTTGCGATTTAGAGAGAAAATAACAAATTAAGAGAGAAAAAGTAAACTCGGAGAAATAAGCTCTTATGCACAGTAAACGTATTTGTAAACAATAATTAAACCACTGTATATGACACGTGTAGAGATCACGTGGGAGAGACAGTGTTAATCAAACTGATTTAGGATTTGAACTAGGCCCAAATGTTCTAAGTTGAAAATGGTCAAGTTGTTTCGGGCCTTAACACATTTAGAACGAGTTAAATAACAAACATAAAATTGTAAACCAATTTGTATAAATCTTAAACCCAATTCAAAGTCCACTATAGATAAGTTATCTATGAACAACAAATCTAATTTAACGACAATCAAGGATCTTCCTGAATGGTATTTAAAATCATTTCATAACAACATAATCTTCAAACAACTCAATTAATTTTGTTTTAATCAAAACCTTATTGAACAATGCATACACCCATATGTTATTGATAATACTCAACATCTATCAATGGATTCATCATCATTACTACCAAGGGTTTAGAATGTGACTAACCTTGAAATCAATACGATTTACGTCTTTCAACGTAGACCATATCAATGAACAAAGACACTTGATGTAACTACTTAAGAACATCTACAATCCCCATAATTCTACTTATACAATATCTAATTTCCTCATATAACAAAACCGTAGGTAACCAAAAGATTCACATCTAAACATCTAAAACTTAAACATTTTATTGTAATTATCCAAAATTATTATAAGTGCCTTAAGTATTATGATTTACTTAAGGAAACTCCTATTGATCATTTTTCTATTGCATCTATATATAAAGATTCACTGATACACTTAAATACAATGTACGTAACGAAATATTCCAATTTTGAGATTCATGCATTTTAGACTTTACACAGTCTCAACAGACCAAAAGTCTAACATTTATCTCTCTCAAGATTCAATACCATGATTCCCAACTTATATCATATTCCTCAAATAAATAGAACTTTCAAGAAAAGTTATTGACACTTATGTGCTCCATCGAATCCACACATAATCATTACTTAGGTTTGAATCAATTACGAAAAATTTGGCATATCTATGCCAAACTTTAAAATCAATAAATCAAGCCTTATATTTTTTTTATTGTTTTTCACGAGACAAAAGGCTCTTAAATCCTCGTATCTACACGAATTTCTCATCGTTTATACGAATTAGATATGCTTATAGATCCTAATATTATACGAATCTCTCATAAGCATTCTACTTATAAACTCATTCCATATAATTATCATTCCCTCATAACTATTAATACTTTCCTTCTATATAATTATTGTACTCATATAACCATTAGTATTTTCATTCTATGACCTTTCCATGTTACATCCTTCTAGACTGTATAAATCAATGTGAAGGTTCTTTGATGATGACAATGAAAATTCAGCTTCAAAACCATCTCAAAAATACATTTTTTAAAGTGGTGCTACACTCCCTAGGTTAACCGAACCTAGGCCCTGATACCAAAAATTCTGCAACGCCCCTATATGGGGGTTAACAGTTTTTAATGAGATAAAATAAAAATAAATAATAAAAGTAAAACCTTAAAAATAAAATTTACCCGGGACTTAAAGGAAAACTCTCAACTCAAAAATAAAAATATAAACGATAAATAAACCACAGTTTAATGTAGCACCTTAAATTTAATAGTATAAACTGTTGTCATCATCATTTTAACCCTCAACACATTGTAATACAGTCACAGAAAGTAACAATTGATGCTTACATTATCATGAAGAACATTCTCAACAATTGAAGCAGTCCCAATGTAATATAGCTACATCACTTCCTCAACTATATTTCTCGCAGCCACCTCACACTTAGTGAGTCCTGAAAAGATAAAAACATAAGGGAATGAGCGACACTATGCTCAGTAGAGAAAGCCATTACTCACCTTTAGGTTTTTATCATTACCACATTAAAACCTGCATGGTTAGTAAGTTACATCATATTCCAGATTATGAGGTTTATTATGATCACATCTTATGGATACCGTAGTTAATCATTACCAAGTGTCATAATTACACATTTATACAAATATTGCCAATCATCATTGTTCCTAGGTATCCATGTTAAATTGAGTATCACTCAACTCATCGAAACCCAAATGGGTGCACTTGATCACCCTATAAACATTCCAAGGGTGTTCCAGTGAGGGGACATCAAGCCCCGAGTCCTCACCAAGTCGATTCCTGTACAGTGTGTTCTGGGACTTTCAACCCAAGGAAGCGTTATCACCTTCCCCCTATTTTACCTTTTAGGGTATTCATGCCCAAGGACGTAATCGCCGCCCTCTTCATGTCTCACCATTTCTCTATATTAAATCATTATTAATAGAGTCAGTTTTCCTAACCATGCTTCTCAATTTATAACATGTGTCAATTCATTATGTTCCTCGCCGTACAATACAAGACGAGTCCATGTCATAGTTTCATATGTGATACTCATATAATATCAGTTCAACATAGATATATATATATTGCGGCAAAACAATCAATTTTAATTCTATAAAAACCTCACAAAAGATGAGTAATAGAATCCCTACCTTTCAAGCTTATCAACAGTCTCTTAATCCTGGAATCAATTAACGTTAGCTCCAAACTCCCTTGATCTTGAACTCCAAGCAAAACAGATCCAGTTGTATCTCGCTGTATCTACGAAGCATCCTCTGTAGTGCTCCTCGAGCGACTATGAATGGCTAGGAATGCTTCCTGGAGATCATACATTCTTGAAAACGTCATTCTGGACTCCGATACTGCTATTTGAATCGCCTCGATCTGCATGCAGTTGGTACCGGATGATTTTCATCGGAGTGGAATTTGCTCGAACGGAGGTCACCATTGCATCCAGAGCATCGAAACGAGTCAGGAGGAGGTCTCGGATAGTCGATCGGAGGTCCAGATCACAAAAATCCAAAGTCACCGTTGACCAGCCGTTGACCGGCGTTGACCGCCGTTGACCGAATTTGACCGTCGTTGACCGGCGTCAATCGGGGTCCGTTGGCAGCTGGGCTCAGGCCTACCCCCCCTAAATCGACCCTTCTGAGTCCAATGGCGGGGTCAATTTCACCTAATTCTGCCTCTAACATAGCGGGTCGTGAAGTACAACGTCGGTAGAAATGGATGAGCTCCGATCTTGATTCTCCGATGATGGAAACCTGAAATTGGCTGAGGGCTTTTGCTACCCATCCTCCTATGAGCATTTCCCCTCATCCAATTTGAAGAAACGTGGCTGGGAAGAGCCAAAACGGAGGCTCCCGCGGCGGTTGACGGCGGCGTTGGCCGTTCTCCGGTGAAACCGGCTCCTTCCGTGCAATTGATCGAGGGGTTTTACTCCCCTTGATCCTCTGAAATCATTGGGAGGGGTGGTGTCGGCCACCTCCTCCGGCAAGACGAAGTTCCACCATGGGGGCGGCGGCGCACGGCGGCAATAGGCGGGCGGAGCAATCCGGCGGTTGTTGAGCTGCCACCAAGGGTGGGTTTTGTTCCTCTCATCACGGTGGTCGTGTAGGAACAAGAATCACGTCGATCGGACGTCGGACGGTGAAGATATCTCGTCGGAAAGAAATGGGTTTCGCCGCCACTTTGGGCGGCGCGTGTGGTCTCCTCCGGCGGCGTTTTGGGCGGCGCGGCACCTCGTTGGACTCAGCTCGTCAAGAGCTTTCCATTGGTGCGGGAGGTGTCGAAAACGGATGCCGGAATCTCAGACGATATTTGAGGGGAGAGAGAGAGAATTTTTAGAGAGAGAAAGTAGAGAGAGAGAGTTTCGAATTATGAGAGTTTTTCTGATTTTTTTTTTATATATATACTAAAAATTAATCTAATTACCTTAATACCCTTAGGAGAATAACGGGTGTCACAAAGGCTGAAGGCCAGCCCAAGCTAACCACACCCTCTCGGCATAGTCCACCCAACCAAGCACCGATCAGGTGCACTAGGGGGCTACTGTTGAGAGTGTGCTTGGCGCTAGGTCCAAGGACTACCCCCTATGGCAACTCGATGGTAGTGCTCGACAAAGATCATCGAGAAGGCAGTCTGTAACCTCTTAAGAGTAACACCTCCTCTTGAGGTGCTCCACAAGGCCCCCGCTAGCTATGACACAAAGCATCACCTCCTTAGGAAGAAATATGCTCGAGTCAGATTTGTGAGGGCCTGCAACCAAGTATTAACTATCCACAAGAGGTCGACATTTGGCCTCATTTCCACCCTCAGATGGAGACCAATCCACCAATGGAGGCCACGACACTTGTCACTTGCTCCTTCACAGGTCTTGATGTGACACACAGGTCATAGGTCAAATTTACTTAACACCCAGTTCAAGTGGTAGCCTATAAAGAGAGTGCATTTATTGTAGCTCGAGGTAACATGTACTTTCCCAGCTAACTCCATTCTCGTTCTCAGCTAATAGGTACCTGACTTGAGTACTGGATAGCCTTTGGCCGGCACCACACTGGTGCCCCCTTTCCTCTGAAGTGTTCTTCTTCTTGTTATAGGTTCAACTTGATAGGCCGAGACTAACAGGAAAGAGACATCCGAACACCGTGTGCAACCGTATGTGGTGTTGACAGACAACCGTCTAGTGTAAGACCTTAACAATGGGTATGACTGTGTTCCTTCCGGCTGCACTAGCCTCTGCTTCTAGGTTTAATAGAAGTGCGTAACAAGCTAAGTTTCTTCGCCCTTCAAAACATGTTTTTACAAATGGTTCACTCATCACTCGATCATTACCACCCTAGTAGGTGATCGACATCCCCTTATCGTCACTAAGATCGCTTTTCTAAGGTGACAATCTATAATAGTGTTATACCTAGATAGCCAATCCATGCCTAGACTTACATCATAAGTGCTCATAGGGATTAAAATTAAATAATTCCTTAAAATTTCACCCACAATAACTATTTTATAGGGTTTGCTCACATTATTCACACATACTCACCCTAAGGGTGAGGAGGTATTTACAAATAAATTTGAAATAAGAGAATGCGTGGCACCAGTATCAAATAAGACATGAGCTAAAGATTATGAAATAGGAATTGTATGTCAACTACCGTATTACTGGCCTGAGTACCAAAACTTCCTACAATCACGGTGTGGACTTGAGCTAGGGATTTCCTTTTACATTATTGACATTGCTGGGTCTAGGGTTCATGGGCCGATACTGTTGTAGTAGAGGAGACTGTACATTAGCCAAACTAGGTGCTCTATACTATGGAAGGCTCCTCTAGAAACTCAGTGGTTGATAACTTTATGCTGGATAGGGCATCTACTGCTTGGTAAACTGGTGGAACTATGGCTGAGAAACTTGCTGAGGCTGAGCAAAAGATTGGGCCTAAGACTTATAGGATGCATCCTCTCCAATCTGGGATCCATACTAAGACTTTCTTGTTGGGCAATTTCTTTTAATATGTCCTAGTTGCTTGTAGAGGTTACAATGGAAGTTATAAGGCTTGTTTGGTTCGCTACCTGAGGAGTTACTGCTTCCACTATTGGTACCACCGTGCTGATTCCTCGTTTGAGCCCGATGGTTGTTGTTGTCTCTCCTGTTGTTCCTTTGAGGCGCGCCTGAGGTCCTTGCCCTATTCTCATAGTAAGTGACATTATCGCTCTCCACTGACAAGGCTGACGACACCAACTTACCATAAACCCAAATTCACAAAGCAACGAGATGTCATCGGATAGATCCTTTGAGTCCTTCCTAAAATTTGATGCACTTTTCTTATTTAGAAGCCACAGCGAATGGGGAAAATCTAGCCACTTTGGTGAACTTTGCCTCGTATTTCCTAATTGTTATGTCACCCTGTTTCAAATAGTGGAATTCGACAATCGTCTGGTCTCTATATCCCTGTCGGAAATAATGATCATAGAACAACCTTTCAAACCTACCTCAGTCAATATTCTTGTTGTTTTCCACCTATGTTACCTGTTTCCACTAGGGATTAGCACATCCCTCCAGTTTGTAAGCTTTTAATTCAACTCGGTATTCCTACTTCTCTTTTCTGCCAAAAGTCAGAATGGCTACACGTCAGAATTCCTTGAAATATTCATGCCAACGACCAGCAGCGTCCTTATGTTGTACTCTCACTGCCATCTGTCAGAAGGCAGCAAACATAGCCCATATCATACCTTAGTTATCAATGGGGTTCATGTTAGTAGCAGTTGGACTACACCTAGGTGCCATTTCTATCAGTTCTAAATATAAAATTGGACTCTCAGTGGTTTTAATTGTTATATGTATATGTGCACAATTCCCAAGGTTCAAAACCTAAGGCTCTGATGCCAAATCTTTCATGCACCCAAACTTGGTAGTGACGTGGCAGTTTAATTAAAACAAATTAAAAACATTTAACTAAACTCGCTGATTAATTAATTAATAAAATGAAACATGTAAAAATAGAAACAAAAAAAAAAACACATGTAAATATAGAAGCAAAAGAAAGACAATAATTAATTACCAAGTATTTCCATAATTACTGTTCATGTCCAATGATCGTTTGAAGTCAAGAATTATTTTTTATTATGTGCAAGCCGACTAGTTCACCACCATAGTGGCACAGCTAGGCTTCAGGACCTGCCCCTAAGGTTGCCCTCTGTATGACCCAATCCTCGTGTGGCATCATGCACTAACATATCATTCTAAAGGAGAATCTAATCTATTTGATGCACAATGTTATTGTGATCATATCATTATTCAGGTCTCGTATTACCAGGTTATCATTTTTACATTCCTTATTCCATTCATTATGTTCATTGAAATGCATAAATATCACACTTCATTCCTTTAAGACATTTTTTAGGAAAACATAGTGTGGCCAAAAAAAACCTCTTTAAAAATCAAGGCTAATGAATGAGGAGGATTTAAAGTCCTACCACGTTATCTAGTATGGTTGCACCAACATTGCAGTCTTGTTCCTCCACACGTTTGCTCCTCGGAACGACAGATAACCTTAGGTGTAAATGTTAGAAATGTATGCCCTACGGACATGTTTTTGGAGACATTTTTATCAATAAAGAATTTATTTATTATTTATATACCAAATCTTTTCCTGTTTTCATTTATATTCATTGAATGTATGTTAAGTAAATAATAGTCTGAGACTATCAGTCTAAACCTTTAAGAGTTGGGCATATGATTGATAGATTATGCGGAAGACACGATTCTTAAGGTGACGGTCTAAATCATAAGATTCCGTAATCAAAGGAATAAAGTTGGACGCTTTATTCATGTAAGGATTGTTATGTTGTCTATATCCCTATTGGGAGATGGTTTGTTTTGACCATCGAAGATAGACTCCACGAATAAAAACATTGGCACATTGTCATAGGTGACGATGTGTTGGATCGAGACATAAAGTGAATTAATTTAGATTAATAATTCTATCTTAGCAAATTGATTCACTTTAGATAATCATTTGTATTGTATCTTAATCCTGAGATAAATAGTGGGCCCGTTGTCTTAACTTATGTCCTTTGATGTACCAAAAGGTGACATCCACATTTTATAATGGTACACATGCGGTGCGTTGGAGGCATGATTCTTGATAACGTAGACCTATTATTCATAGATATAGAATCCATAGCTCATTTTTAAGAGTAGTGATATCCTCTTATATGTGTTATCCTATAATTGAAAAACTAGAGTGTTCAACTATTTGGACACATAGGTATAACCAAATGGTATACTGTCTTTAGATGGTAAGTTTTTCGATGGTGAGATAATGAAACGTAAGATAAAAAGAATTGGAAAGGTAAGACAGAACTTGTCCTTAAGTTGATTATGCATAATCCTATAGGGACATGATACATTATAATATATCACGAAGACTTAGCTATACGGGCTTTGTAATTCTATATAGTTCGAGAGTGCAGCTCTAAGCTTTTAGTGGAGTAGCGTTGGAGTTGATAATTATGAAATGAATATATGGGATATTGGGTTTCATAATTATCGGGAGCTTGAACCATATATGTCCATTTGCTCTCCTTTGCTAGCTCACAAAAATCTTGTAACGATACGGCGTGCTTTTCCAATAATTTGTGACTTATATTAGATTTATCAAATTGGTTAAAATTTGATAAAATTAGATAATTCAAGTTTGTTTATCGGTTAAATTAATTTTATGATAAAATTAATTTAAGATAAACTTGTTGAATTATCGGGATCAAATAATTCATGCTGTTTATCGGTTGGATTAATTTTGAATTAATTCAAGATAAACTTGTTAAATTATTAAGAATATTTATTTTCTTAGAGGTTGTCTAGATATGACTGTTTTAATCAGATAACTTCTCTATTGGTTATTTAAATTAAAACTGAAGCTCTATCCCAAGAATCTCAGGTGGGAAATAAAGATTCGCAGGGATCTTTTATCAGAAGTTCAGCAAGCTGATCTTTAAGTTCGGCCGTCGATTGAGAAGATTTGGCAGGCCGATCTGCCAGTTTGGCTTGCCGATTGCGCGATTAAAAGATCACACGTTTTCACGCTGATTTTATCAGATATCGATCCGAATTTGATTCTGATTCAAATTTTGAGGCCTTATCTGATAAGGACTAACTCCTAGGCTCAACCTCTATATAAAGGGGAGTAAGTCTCTTTATTATTTAAATTAGTTGAGAAATCTAGAGTGAGACTTTGTCAGCGAGATTCTAGAACTCCTTGGAGAGCTATCATTCACAAATCATGAATAATAGCTTTAGGTATTTCTCAATTGGTTGGAAAGAGAGTCACCTGGTGGAAAAGCAGAACGACATAAGCCTACACTCACTCCAATCGTGGATAGAGAGTAGCAAAGAAGACCAGTTGGTTGAGGCTCTTCTAGAATGTTACTTCTCTTCACAGATTACGGAAGTTCTTCGGCATTCAAAGGTTAGTAAGATCTGGTTAATTTATGCATATAGTGTGTCAAACTTGTGTTTTGAAAAATATTCTGATATAAAAATTTTAAAAATTTCGCTGTGTATCTTTTTTCCAATAGTAAACTAATCGTATCAACATCTAATTGTTATCGTAACCCACTAATGTACTACTCATGGTTCCTTAGTGTGCCGCTTATAATTTTCAATGTTTAACATTTAAACACATTTTAGATCATGCTAAAAACAACTCCTGATCTGTAAATCAAGTAAAATACACTTAAAATTGCATTTTGGAATAGGTAGGGTTTGGGTGGCCTAGGAACAGCCCCCTGGTACAGTGCGGTCGGTTGCGTATAGTGTTCCACGGTTGACCACATATCTACAGTTGCTTGGTTGATCGCGTTACACAAAGCATAGTCGATTGCACTGTCACAACCAGTATGCTTTGTTTTTGAGCATCCGAGCTTTAATCCATTTTCAATTCACTTTAAACAAGTTCTAATATAATCTAAACATTTTAAATGTTTTATAATCACCATATGAGACATTTAAACTTGATTTCATGGACATGCAATATAGTTTTACATTTTTCATATATTTACTCAAAAAAAACCAATAATGAACAAAATAATGTAAAAATCATTTTAATCCAGTTCTAACCTAAATGGAGTATAGATCTGTGTTGGTTTAGGTTATAAAAATTCAGAATGCATATGTTTAAGGCTGTACTAACTTAGATTATAGCATGCATGTATGAATTTTGTCCAAAGAAATTGAAATTAAAACTGTTTTCATGAACCCATTTCTCAGCATTTTGACACACAAATTTGTAAAGAAAATCGGAGTTAAAAAGCTTAATTTTGAAAGTCTAATCTGGTAAAACATTGCTAACCTCGAGTGAAACATTTTTGGAAGAAATCTTGGTGACTCCAACTCTGTTTCTTGGCCTTTTGTTAACTGGAAATAAAGTTGAGGTTTTGGTCTGAGTTTGAACTCTTAAATAAAGAAGGAGTGTTTTCTGGGTTATACAAAGAGAGATAGAGTGAAAGAGATGTGAAGAGAGGGGAAGAAAATGAATAGAACAGCTAGTGGAGTTGGGTATTAATATGCCAGCTCATTTGCCATTTGTAGGTAAAAACTATGTTCAGCACACAGTTTTTAGGGGAAGTTGTTTCAAGGTGGGTCTGCACCTCAAGGTGGTTTCAGGTGGAAGACTTCCAAAAGTTGGGTTCTAAATTCACATCCTGCAATTCACGTGATTTAGTCTAAAAATTTAATATCATGATTAATTATGCTTAATAGGTTTAATTAGTGTGCCAAAATTTAACTAATTATTCATATTAATTTAATTGCATTACAATATTTATAATTAATTAACTATTTAAAAGTATGGTCCATGCATATGCCCTACTTTATTCCAAAGACCAATACAACCTATATTCCAAAAATAGAAACTCTCTATCCTACTTGCTCACTCCTGTCTCTCTCTCTCTCACACTCTTTCTCATTCTTTAAAAAACCCAAACACAAAGAATCTTACCTCACCGAAAGTTTGGTCCCCACTCACACTACATTACCTTAAAAAATAATAGAAAATCTCATGCACCCAAATATGATGAAGACGCCCTTAGTCATGTGCATGTTTTCCATTTTTGCCATAAACTCACCCACTCAAACTCTCTCTTTTTCCTCTTTTCTTATGCACACACCCTCTCTATTTCCTACACACCATCATATTCCTTGGTCAAGCATATTCTAAAAAGCATAGGACATCAAACAAACTCACCCACCCCCACACTCTCTTTTTCTCTTTTCCACGCCGCACACACACTCTCTCACACTTTATTCGAAGCTCACAATAAGTACTCAGACACAACTCACGTTCACCTCCTCTTTCTTTTCTCTCTCACCGTCTCTCACTCTCCCTTTCTTACTTATAATTCTCCTAGCCATGAAATCATCCTAAACACTCAAAGAATCAAGCCACACCACAAGGTCATAATCATCTTCAAACAAGAACTCAGATTACACAAGTACAGGCACCCTTCTTTTTCAAATTTTCAAGGTTGGTAACTCAAACTAAAAACTGATTTTTCTTTCCTCCTCTAATCTGAATTTTTAGTTGTGGAATCATGTTTTATTTTTCTCATTAAAACCTGGGAATATGGTTAGATTAATATATTTGTTCATTTTGAGAATTTACTATGCATATTTAGAAAATTTATGAGTATGGTATCGAAATCTTAAAAACAGAAATTTAAATAAATTGCGGATGATCTGGTCATATTCAAGTTAATGCATGCATGTTATTGTTTCAGAATTCCATCATTTGAGCTTGAATTTACTGCTTTTGGTTCGAGTTTTTCAAAGCTTTACTTCAAAACTCTAGGTTGTGATTTTGTGTCTAAAATCTTAAGAAAATGCTGCCGAAATGTTTAGAAGTGTATTTCTATGTTTTCTACACTATTTTTATGCTCTGGGAACTATTAGGACTGGTCAAAATCAAGAAATTTTAATTTGAGCTTGGGAGGAAGAGCTAAGAAAAGCCTAGCCCTCCATCGAGCCAACAAGCTGTCTTCATAGGCCGGTTGGTGGCCAGTCTGACAGGCCGGTGGTTGACATCGGTAGGCAGGAAACCGAGCAGTTTTCCTTCTTTTATGTGATTTTCATTTTCTTGTCAATCTGTGATATTTTTAGATTTGTTTAAATTGTTTAAAAAAACTAAAATGTCATTTAAAATTTGTTTGTAGCATACGTCATGGCACTTATTAATTATTTCATGTTTTTTAAACATGGCACACTGAGGAACCAAATAATATAATTAATGAATGGAAATAAGTTCTTGTCTTAAGTTAGATTAGTAACTAATTTTAGAGTGATATTAAAGGTCTTAGGATGTAATGTTGGACTAGGACCGGGTTTGAACATGGTGTCGAATTTCTCATACCGAGTTAGGATCCTTTATCCCATTTTTTGTAAGCCATGTTTTCTATGATTTTGTTCTTAAATTATTCTTAAGGAAATTAATTAAGAACTGCACTTTATATTTTCAAATGGTTTGAAAATATGTGTTACTTAAAAATTTGTGAAAGACAAAAACAAGCCTTTGTCTTGTTTGTACTAGGATTTCAAACGTTATTCGATTTATGTATCGGATGGCTGATTTTTCTCTTAAAGCCTTAAGATTTGGGACACACAAAGGGCGTCCTTAGGGACAGGACCTTAAAATCCATACGAGCCACTTTGGTGGTTTTGCCAGGCATTCTGAAGTAAGTAATTGAATTTATTATGGTTTGAAGTAAATCAAATGTTGTATATTCGGTATGCTAAATTTCAAGTTACACTCTTGATAGTTTCAATATGTTTTATTGAATGATTATTTGTTAAAATCTTGAAAAGATACAAAACCTTTCGCTCATTCTTTACGTTTTTTCTGTTTTTACTTAACCCACCTCTAGGTGGATCTAAGTATGCAGCCGAGTAGTGTGTGTGTTAGGAAGTGGCTTATGGAGTCTACGAGTTGACTTTTCACTGTTTGCATTTTAGCTGTATTTTCTCATTGAAGGCATGTAATAATTTGGTTATTTTCATGCACTTTATTTTACTTCTCGAGACTAAGGTTTGATGTTTGTTATTGCTATTTTTGCACTCTAAGTATGTATGCCAAAAACTATGAGGTCCGGTGGGTCTGGACCATGCCACTGTAGAACTTTGAACTTGAGTCGTTGTTTCTTTTATTTACACGGTTGCCATGGATCTAATCTGTTTTGTTTTCCTCAAAATTATGATTCTTAACATATTTTTTCATTTTAGCTCTAAATTGTTGTGGTTCTCTTCTAAATAAAAATTTGATTAATTATGTTTCTAATTTTTCTCCTTAATAATTGTTTTTAAATCATTATCATTTTATTTCGTAATTTTATGCTCTCATTAGTTTATATTTAAATTGTCATTCATTTTAGAACAACAACAACAACAACATTAATAGCAACAGTAGTAGTAATAATAATAATGCAATAGGACCTAAAACATACATCGTAAACTCAATATATCTAGTTGTTAACTTAATTAATCCATTACGTCACCAACCTCGGTTTTGGGGCATGGCACATAGCCATCGTCAACAATAATAATCATAGCATCAACATATAAAGAAAGCATAATACAACTACAAATACATTTAATAAACAAGGCCGAGTCATGATAGTTGGGATGGAAATCTAGCAAAGTATACATAGTGGAGAACTTTTCAAACTAGGCTTGAGGTGTCTATTTGAGACCATAAAGAGCTTTTGAGCCTACAAATTTCACTAGGTTGATAAGAAACTCCAAAAGGAGGCAACTTGTAGATTTCTTCTTTAAGATCGTCATTCAAGAAGGCATTTTTAATATCCATGTAGGGTTCATGCCATCGACAGATAAATGCAATTGTAATGAGTGTTCAAATTATAGTCATTTTTACAACATGAGCAAAATTCTCCTCATAATTTGCACTATACTTTTAAGAATATCCTTTAGCAAATAATCAAGCTTTGTATCTTTTGATAGACCCATCAGACTTGGTTTTGATCTTGTAAACCCAAAGAGAACCATTTCCTCGTTTATCTAGTGGTAGAGGTACCATATCCCAAGTATGTGTCTGATGTATATTGATAAGTTCCTCTACTAGCATCCTACCAAAGTTTATCACTAATGACCTCTCTATAGGGCAAAGGCATAGAGTGATGGTGAATTGTAGCTAAGAAAGAAAAAAAGAACTAAAATAACAAGAATAAGCAAAATCTGGTAGATTAATGTGTTAGACATAGTGCCCTTAGAAGTAAAATGTTGTAATATGTTTTTTGAGACATTTTATCAATAAATAATTTATTTATTATTTATATACCAAATACTGTACTTTTTATGTTTGTTTCTGTTGAATGTATAATAAGCAAACAAAAACATGAGACTATTTGTTTAAACCTTTAAGAATCGTGCATATGATGAATAGATTATGTGAAAGACATGAATCTTAAAGGTGATGGTCTAAATAATATGATCCACAATTGAGGGAATAAAGTTGGGCTCTTTATTCATGCTAAGATTGTGATGTTGTCTACATCTCTAATGGAAGATGGCTTGTCTTGATCATCAAAGTGGGACTTCGCGAGTAGAAATATGGCTACATTGTCATAAGTGATGATGTATTGGATCAGGACAAAAAGTTGAATTAATCTAGTTAATAATTATATTTGTTCAAATCAATTCACTTTAGACAATCATATGTGTTCTATTTTAATCCTAAAATGACTAATGGGCCCGTATTCTTGACTTATGTCTTTTGATGTACCAAAGGGTGACATTCTAATTTAATGCTGGTACGTATATTGGTATGTTGGAGACATGACTCTTGATTCACGTAGACTTCTTATTCATAGATATGGAAGCCATAGCTCTTTTATAGAGTTAATGATATTTTCATAGATGGATACATAGGTGTAACCGAATGGTATATTATCTATGAATAGTAAGTATTTCAGTAGTGTGATAGTGGAACGTAAGATAAAAATAATCAAGAAGGTAAAACAAAATTTATCTTTAAGCCGATTATGAATATCCTATGAGGATATGACATATTATAATATGGCATAGACGATTAGCTTTTTGGAACTTACTAATTTTATATAGTTCTAGAGTGCAGCTTTAAGCTTCTAGTGGAGTAGCGTTAGAGTTGATAATTATAAAATATGTATATGGGTGGTGTTTCTTTTTTCCTTTTTTGGATTATTTTCATAAATTCTCCCAACCTATTTACCCTATTTTTACTTTGCCCCTTGATTTTTTAAAACCGGTCAAAACACTCCCCAAACTATAAAAAACTTGTCACTTTGCGCTTTCGTCCAATTCCATCTAATCACTAATGGAATTACTGACATGGCTTGTAATTAAATATTAAAAATATATTAAAATTAAAATTAAACATATAAAATAATTATAAAACACATTTTATTTTTATTTTCCTCTCTCTCTCTCTCCCCTCTCAATATCTCTCTCTAATCTCCTTCATCTTCTTTCCTTCTCTCTTAGTGACAGGGTGCGCTCAGGGCTTATGATAGTGTGGGTAGTGGGTGACAGCGGTGTGGTGGCTGGGCATGGGTAGTGGGCGACAGGGGGTATGACAAGTAGGCATGGACAGTGGGACCCACGTGGCAATGAGTTCTACGACAGGGTTTATGGCGGTGATAGAATGAGTTTATTATTAATTCCAAATTATATTTTTTGCTAGTTTTTGAGTGAATTGCTAGGTTTTATTTCATGTTTATTTTAGTTTAAATAAAATTTACTTAAATTGTGTCCTTTTGTTAAATTTAGGCTTTACTTAACTTTAGCTTCTTCTTTTTTTAATTGTTTAGTTTTGTTTAGAGTTTATTTAGCCTTTTTTCTATTTTATTTTATTTTATTTCATTTCACTTGATTTTATTTTATTTGTTTTAATAGGTTTAGAAGAGCATTTGGCGTTATTTTAGAAAGTTTTTGTGCCCCAACGCTACAAAGATTTTCGCTCCAGCTTGCTAGGACAAAAGACTCAAGCGGCCGCACTATAAAAAGTTCACAGCTGTGCGAATCCAACATCAGGCATGTGAGTCCCCAAAGTGCGCAACCAAGTAGAATTGAAGCGTGCAGCCGCGTGTCTTTGTTTTCCCCAGCGTCCTAATTCTGTGTTCCACGTGACCATGCAAGTGTTTCCTTGCCCAGCACATGCCACTTTTGAGCCTATTTTGGTGTTGATTTTTATGCTAATTTGAGGAGGAATTTTCCCAAGTTTTGGGAGGCATATAAATACCCATTTAGAGTTTTGTGCCAAGAGGAGGGGACCTGATTTTGGAAAAAGAGGTAGCCATTTCATGAAGATTTAAAGGAGAAGGAGATGGAAGCTTAAAGACCACATTCAAGCTCCACCTCCACATTGGTTTACTTATTTACTCTATCTTTTCTTTGAATTTCTTGTAAATTGCTATAAAATCCCTATTTATATTTTAGTTTATGTTTTTAATTTTGTTTGAGACTATGTGTAACTAAATCTCTTAGTCTAGAGGGTTATAGACCCAAGTTGATACTGTGTTTGGTATTTTTGCCTTTGATTAATGCAAGTAATTTCCATTTTCTATTTATTTATATTTCCTTGAGTTTAATTCCTCTAATTGACTGGCCACCAATTTGTTGGTCTTGCACTTAGGGCTAATACTTGGGAAAGGAGGGCTTTAAATTGTTGGGGAATTAGATGACTCCTAATTCCAAGGATCGCAAGAACGAACAATTGCAGAAAATAAATAGGAGAAAAGAAGAAAAAGAGACACCAAATTTTTATACAGGTTCGTCCAAAATTGAGACTACGTTTTGTTTTTGCCGCTTGCAGATTCCACTATGATGAAGGAGATTACAGATTACAAGAGCAGTTTCTCACACACTCACAAATTGTGCTTACCAAAACTCTCTTCTATCTAACACCCTGTGGGAATTTTTCTCTCTCAAGGATGGAGCTCTCAAGAATTATGCCTCTCACAAAATTATGTTACTCACAATTTTCACACACTTTTTTCACACCCAACCCTAGCCACCTTGTGTCTATTTATAACCAAAGGAGGAGAAAAATAGCAACTAATGAGAAACCCTAGTGGTTTCCCGTTTTTAGGGCCTTTGAATCCGACTCTGACTCAAAAACATCGCACAGCACAGCGCGTCAGCGCCGCGGCGCTCGAAACGAGCGCAACGGCGCTCGAAACGAGCGCTGCGACGCTCCCCTGCGGCGCCTAGGCGCTCTTCTCCTGGCGCCTAGGCGCCATCCACATTCGGCCTAGGCTTAATCCTCATGGCGCCTAGGCGCTCTCCACATGGCGCCTAGATGCTCTTCACCTGGCGCCTAGGCTCCCTCGCCCCAGCGCCGCGGCGTTCTTCTGCCAGAGCTGCGGCGTTGGCCCTCTGCCTTCCGAGGACGCATTTTTCTCCAGTTTTCTTCCTTTGTGCTGGGGTGTTGACTTGATTTGGCTACAAATCTGCAACATAAATGTGGGTTTAAAAAATACATCCTAAAAAATTGTACAGTTGGGAAGCCTATAAGTTTCTTTGTGGCAAATTATAGAACACACTAAATGAACCCTTGGTAATTGATTTTGAATAGGAATATTAGAATTAATTATTTTAGGTAAATTTCAGTTGAGTATTTGAGAGAAGAAAAAATTGGGATAAACTAGTGTTCTATGCCAATAAATTGGGGTAATTATTTTGTCATTACCCAAGGCAATTACCAAATGTAATAGAAATTTAGTGAAGTATTACCTCTAGACCATTCCATCATTGGTTAATCTAGTTTATTTTGTTTGTTGACTTTAATTTCCGTAATTTGACTTTAGTTTATTTTAATTTCTTATGTTTAATTAAAATTGTCGTTAAATCGTCATTGTCTAGATAAAAGTAGAAGTACTTAAACTGCAATAGATAGTAAATTTTTAATAAACTAATCCCTAAGGAAATGATACGCATATTCCCACTCTATTATTTGTGATTGTGTATACTTACATGTGACCAAGTTTTGACACCGTTGCCAGGGATTGAAATTACTTTATTTTTGATACTATTGTACCTTGAGTTCTTCAATTTTCATTTACTTTTATTTTGCATTCCTTTGGTTTAATTTTATTTCTAGTACTTTGTTTTGTAGTTTATATGAAGAACTCGAAGCTTGGAATTCTTTCCACTTGAACATTTTGCAACTACCACCGGGGTATGAGTATAAAGTTGTTGACAAGAAGCCCTCTTTGGAAGAGATGTTGAGAACTTTTATTGCCGAATCAAGAGGGAGGTTCAAGAAGCATGAGCAAAGAATAGATAGGATCAAGGATTCCATTAGTCACTTGGGCACAAACCTTGGTAGTTTTGGTGTCTCCATGAAAACTATTGAGAGAAAAGTTGGTCAACTTGTACAAGCAATCAACAATCCACAAGTTAGGAGATTTCCTAGGAACACGGAGACAAACCCAAGGGAGCATTACAATACTATCACTCTTAGGGGTATAAGAGCATAAGCCACAAGAAGATAAAGTCAATACTTCCATTTCTACTTCTTTTGTGGCTCAAGAAGTAAAAGCACCAAAGGAGAACCATAAACCGTGATCAACTTCTTTCCCAAATAACCCACCGATTCTACCTACACCACTTCCATTCCCTTAACTGTTTCAAAAGAAGAAGTTGGACAAGCAATTCTCTAAGTTTTTGGAGATTTTCAAGAAAATCCATATCAACATTCTTTTTTTGATGCACTTAAACAAATAAGTCACATCAAGAAAAAAGGCGATTGGAAGACCATGAAACCATCAACCTCACTGAAGAGTGTAGCACCACCCTCCAACGCAAGTTGCCACAAAAGTTGAAAGATCATGGAAGCTTCGCTATCCCATGTGCTATTGGGGGATTGACATTTGAGAAGTCTGGAGCGAGCATCAAAATTATGCCTCTTTTTGTATTTCAAAAGTTAGGAAATGGAGTGGTAAAACCAAAAAATATTACTTTACAACTTGCCAATCGATCCCTTACTTATTTTAAAGGCATTGTAGAGGATGTGTTGGTCAAAGTGGATAGATTTATTTTCTAGTCGATTTTATGGTCTTAGGCATGGAAGAATATTGAGATGTACCATTAATTCTTGGGTGACCATTCCTAGTCACCAGGAAGGCATTCGTCAATGTGCCAAAAGGAGAGTTGAGTTTAAGTGTAAAGGAAGAGAAAGTGACCTTTATTATTTTCAAAACACCTAGCAATCCTCAAGAATCTCCCTCACGCCTTCACGTTGAAACTGATGATTGTGAAGTAGCTAAGACCAAGGTGAAGAACATCTCGGCTCTAATAGGCCCAAATAAAGGGAGGAAGGCACATGCTAGGGATTTGGAGATTGGTTCATCAGAGCCACTATTTACTCGATTCCACCATTCTAAAGACCATGAAATAAAGAGAGACACAAGCCTGGAAGGCCATCTGACAAATTATAACCACAAGAGCAAGCTTGTGTTAGGGTGGTTCAATGATGATATAAAGGGCCAGGTTTAAACATCATGGCAAGGTCGAGCTAACGACAGTAAACAAAGTGCTTCATAGGAGGCAATCCAAGTATTTTTATTTTTTTTCCTTTATTTTTGTTTTATTTTGTTTTATTTTCATGTTTTCCTTTTGTTTTAGTGTAATGTGTTTATTCTATTAAAAAATTGGTAACGGTAGCAGTGGAGCAGGCCCCCACAAGAGATCTTTCTTTGCAGTAGCATTGGAGGACAAAATGTCCTTGAGGTTATGCAAAAAGGCCCTCGTGGCCGTATGAGTCCTAAAGTCCCACTAAACCAAGTTTGGCCCCTCTTTTTCCCATTCTCTCTTCACAATCTCTATTCTTCTTCTCCAAACCCTCACACACCTTCTCAAATCTGAGAAACTCTCTCTCCAAATCCACCTTCTAAAACCTTCAATTCTCTATCCTACTTTCTCCAATTAACCAAATTCCAACACAATCTTCAAGCCTCCATCATCTTCCTCTTGTCACCAAGGGGTTTCAAAGATTTTCTTATCCACCGTTTTGGAGCTTAAGGTTATGGGCTTTTCTTCATCTTCGGTGCAAGTAAGTCAAATTTCAAGGCCTTTCCTCTTTTGTGGTCCTTTGTGGCAAGCTTATTTGGTGGAATTGAGTTTGAGTAAGAATTTTATGGTTATCAAGAATTTTGTTGGAATTGGATAGAGTTGGGAATTGTTGTCTTTATTATGTATTAGAATTGGTGTTTGGCTATGAATTGAGGCTTCAATTGTGAATTGTGATTGTTGGGCATCTTGGAGTGCGTAGTGAGCTTTTTATGGTTAAATAAATTTTGTGTGTTCCAAGTGTTTGATAAAAGTTTTGTGAGAAACTGAGATTGTCCAAGTATTGAATCCTCAACGACCAGAGTGCCCACCCCACCTCTTCAACCCCGCCTACCCTTAGGAAACCCCACCTCAACCATAAAAAGAAGATAAAGAAGACATAAGAAAGGATGACTAGGCATCTCGCCTCTTAGAGAAGTTTTTCTTTCCTTTGCTCTTTTAATTGCAGACATTGAGGACAATGTTTAGATTAAGTTCAGGGGAGGAAATATATTTTTCTAAGAGCTATTGTTGTTGCTCTTTATTGGTTTGTTTATGTTTTCTCAGAGTATTTGTAGATTTAGTCTCTAGTACTTGTTTCTTTTGTTTTAGCATGACTTTCTCTTTCCTTTGTTTAATTTCATTTGTTATTGCAATTTAGTTCCTTTAATTGATAATGCTAGTTTTGTTTTTATCTATTAGTTTAATTTCTTATTTTGTTTAAAAAATTTTTGAATAATAGAAATGAGAATGGAAAGAAACCAAGCACGTTTTTTGTATTTGAGTTTTATTCGGTGGTGAACAAAAGCTAATGATAGTCATTGCTTGATTTTGAATATGGCTCTTTGAATATGACATGCATAATGATGCTTGTGTGCCTAATCCTTGTGCGACTTATGTTATCCTTAATCCTTCATAATTGAGCACCAAAACCCTTTATATTTAGTCAATTGTACACTTGGAGAAGCTTTATGCATATAGGTAGCCTCACGATCCCAAGAACACTAGATCTCACTTGATTTCTTTTCGAAGCGAAATCTTAGGTTAGGTGCCATTGAAGAATTAATCGAGGCAAAATATTTTTGGACTATTTGTGCCTTTGAAGCTAGCCTATGAAAACTTCACCGCTTGTTTACCTCATTGAGCCTATTTGACCTAATCCTTTCATTACTCATATAAGTTTTTTGCTGAGATTCCTTTCACTTAATCTATCACTAATCAACATGTTTGCATCTTTGTTTGAATTTGAAGATTGATTGCAGGAGCGAGCATGATGGTGATGTGATTTGAATTTGTGGTTTGGTTGTATGTGTAAGCGAGTCTTTTTATGTTTTTTTTTTGTGTTATTTTTCATTTGTTTAGCTTAGTTTCATTTTTATATTTCCCCCCTCATAATCCAATTGTATATAGCCAATAAGTTTGGGGGTGTTTAAATTCAATTTTCCATGGATTTTCATTTGTTTGTAATCCATTTTCCATTTTCCAAAAAAAAGCAAAAAAAAAAAAAAAAGAGACAAAATAAATTTAAATTTTTTTATTTTTAGTTCTAGTGGATATATATAAGTCATGTTTGGTAGGAATGATTGATGATAAGGTGATGATAAAAGGGAGTCGGTTGAGAGTTTTTGTTTGGTTCATCTAGGGTCTAAGATGCATTACATGTTCTTGGGTAATCCTTGCTGAAATAGATCCTTACTCACCTACTTTCCACCGTAGCCTTATATTACAAACCTTGAAAGTCCTTAATTTTTGATGACATGCTAAGCTACATTAATGGAGATAGGTATAAAAAGTTAGCCTATGGGATTTATGTAATTTTTTCAACTAGGGGATCAATCTCAAACTTCCTGCGTGTATAACATCATCTTTGTGGCAAGGGGAAGGTGTAAGGGGCCTCACACACACAACATTAGAAGAATTAAGAATAGGGCAAAGTTATGTGTGTTATATTTTAGAGCCACTAAACCTTTGTTTATTTAAGACTTGAGTTTTCCACAATCAGGGCACTTCTCAATTTGCGTTTACTTTACACTCTTGGGTTCTTTTTCATTTCTCTCGTCTACTCATTTCTTTTATTTTGCTTGAGGAGTAGCAAAATTATAAGTTTGGGAGAGTTTTTTAGAATGAATTCATTATTAATTCCAACTTATATATTCATTAGTTTTTGGGTGAATGGCTAGCTTTTATTTCATGTTTTCATGTTTATTTAGTTTAAATAAAATTTAGTTAAATTGTGTCTTTTTGTTAAATTTAGGTTTTACTTTAGTTTATTTTATTTTTAAATGTTTAGTTTTGTTTAGAGTTGATTTAGCCTTATTTCTATTTTATTTTATTTCATTTCACTTTATTATATTTTATTTGTTTTAATAGGTTTAGAAGAGCATTTTGTGGTTATTTTAGCAGGTTTTCGCTCCCTAGTGCTGCAAAGATTTTTTGCCCTGTTGCTAGGACAGAAGACTAGTGCGGTTGCGCCATTAGAAGCTTACAACCGTCAATCCAGCATTAAGCTTATGAGACCCTAAAGTGTGCAACTGCGTAGAATTAAAGCCCGCGGCCACATGTCCCCTTTTTTGCCCAACACCCTAATTTTGTGTTCCTTGCGGTCATGTAAGCATTCCCTTGCCCTCGCGCATGCCACTTTTGAGCCCATTTTGGTGTTGATTTTTATATTGATTTGAGGAGGAATTTTTCAAGTTTTGGGAGGCATATAAATACCCATCTAGGGTTTTGTGCCAAGAGAAGAGGACCTGATTTTGGAGAAGGAGGTAGCCATTTCATGAAGATTCAAAGGAGAAGGAGAAGGGAGCTTGATGACCACCTTGAAGCTCCACATTAGTTTACTTATTTACTCTCTCTTTTCCTTAAATTTTTTGTAAATTGCTATTAAATCCTTGTTCATATTTTGGTTTGTGTTTTTAATTTTGTTTGAGACTATACGTAACTAAATCTCTTAGTCTAGAGGATTATGGACCTACGTTGATACTGTGTTTGGCATTTTTGCCTTTGATTAATGCAAGTAATTTCCATTTTCTATTTATTTGTATTTTCATGAGTTCAGTTTCTCTAATTAGTTGGTCTTGCACTTAGGGTTAATACTTGGGAAAGGAGGGCTTTAAATGTGGGTCTAAAAAATATATCCTAAAAAATTGTAGAGTTAGGAAACCTATAAGTTTCTTTGTGGCAAATTAGAGAACATGCTTAATGAACCCTTAGTAATTGATTTTTTTGAACATGACTATTGGAATTAATTATTTTGTGTAAATTTTGATTGAGTACTTGGGAGAAGAAAAAAATTAGGATAAATTAGTGTTTTATGCCAATAAATTGGATAAATTATTTTGTCATTAACCTAGGCAATTACCAAATGCAATGGAAATTTGATGAAGTAATTCCTCTAGATGGTTCCATTCGTTAATCTAGTTTATTTTTTTGTTGATTTAAATTTTTGTAGTTTGACTTTAGTTTATTTTAATTTCTTGCTTTTAATTTAATTTGTCTTTACATCGTTATTATCTAGATAAAGTTAGAAGTACTTAAACCTCAATAGATAGTAAATTTTTAGTAAATCAATCATGAGGAAACGATACTCATACTCTCACTTTATTATTTGTGATCGTGTATGCTTGCACTTGATCCGGCGATGGTGGTATCGATCTGGTGGATGTTATATAAAGATGAGGGCGATTACTATATACTGATGATGACGACAAAGCTGCAAAATTATACTGAAGCTGCTGTGCTCTTTGTGACGCTTCAGCAAGTTAGGGAGCTGCTAAAAGAGTTTTAAATAAATGATTACTATTTTACTGTGATGATACGAAGTGGTGGATGATGAAGATGAAGAGTCTTCACATAGATTTTAAAATTCTTTTTTTTTTTTTTTAAAGAGATTGGGTAGTTGTTATTTATTTATTTATTTTTGCAAGAAATAGAATATTTGTCCAATTGATGTAATTTTGTCCAAGCTTCAAAAGAGCAACAAAAATCAAAAGCAAATTCACATGTTCGAAGTTCTGAGCTTTTTTTTTTTTTTTTTTTTTTTTTTAATTCACTGGCCTTGTTAGGGAACAGGACGAGAGGGATAGAGGGTGGAGGGGGAGAAAAAAAATAGAAAAAATGAAAAGTATATTTTTATTTTTTAATATTTAACTGTTTTTATATATTTAAATATAATTTTAATATTTCTTAATATTTAATTATATATCACATCATCGATTCTTTTAAAAATATAGACAAAATTAGATGGAGGGACAAAGTGGTCTTTTTCTTAATAGTTCAAGAGGTGTTTTGACCAGTTTTAAAAAGTTAAGGAACAAAGTGAAATAAAATACATAAGTCAAGAGGATTTATGCAAAATAATCCTTTTTTTTGGGGCAAAAAAAATTGTGTTGGACTCATTTTGTTCGGAAAATAGAGAGTAAAACAAAATACAACTAGACCTATTTTTAAGCTTTTGAATTCGTTTTGTTTCATCCATTCAATTGAAATCCAACGGCTTAAAAAAGCACTCCAATGGAAAATTTTTTTGCCTTCTACTATAGCATTTTCCAAAAAAAAAATTTTGGTTTGATGTTTTGACTGTCTATTTGTATTAGAAATGTAGTAGTATAATAAAATTGGCTTCAAATTGAACTTTCGTCTAAAGAATCTGTTAAAATATATGCTTTAAGTTTAAGAACTAGAGTTATAAAGGGCCTGTTTGTTTTGTGGTTTGAATTACGGTTTGAATTATTTTGCTACAGTATTTTTTCTCACAAAAATTTAAATTTTTATTTAAATACTTTATTCAAATACGTGAACTAAATATACTAAAAATTTTTACATTACAGTAAATTTTTTTTAAAATTTATATTATTTATAGTTGTAACAAACGAGTTAGGACTAATATTTTAAAGCCCAGTGAAATTTTTAACCGGTAAATCAACGACATATGAGTTTTTTCGAAGGGGCAAATATGTAATTTTAAAATTGAAAGGCTGATGGTCCCTCTCACTTCTCAGAAGTCTGAACCTCCCGCCTCAATTGAACCCAAGGCTAAACCTTCTGCTACCAGCCCACCACTTCTCTCTCCTTACGGAACAAAGCTCACGGCTTCTTCATCGTTGTTGTTGAGGGCGATCGAGCAAGATCTGTGACAAAAGAAGAAGAAGGATGAGAGAGGACGAGGTCGAGAAGCTTCGAGGTGTGGTGAGGGACTGCGTGAGCAAGCATCTCTACTCGTCCGCCATATTCTTCGCCGACAAAGTCGCCGCCTTCACCAACGACCCCGCCGACATCTACATGCAGGCTCAGGCACTCTTCCTTGGCCGCCATTATCGCCGCGCTTACCACCTCCTCAACGCCTCCCAGATCGTCTTGCGCGACCTCCGCTTCCGCTACCTCGCTGCCAAGTGCCTCGTAACTTAATCCTCTCTCTCTATCTCTCGTAATGGAAGCAATTGTCTTTTTGACTTCTGAAATTAGGGCTTGACAAAAACGTGTTTGAAGAGATTTGAATTTGACTTGAATTTTTATAAATTTCGATTTTTCAAATGTGGGTAGAATAGAAAGGATCTAATTTTGATTGCTGGTTTCGAAAAAGAACAGAATTTCTTGGATCACCGTGTATAATCCAAGAAATGAAAGGATCCATTGAAGGTGTGGGGTTGAGTATTTGTAAACGAATTGTTTCTAGGATTATTTTTTACGAGTTAATTCTAGTCCAAATGCTAATTTCATTTCTTGTTGCTTGATTATTTGGTAGTAGCAATATGCATCCACAAACCTTAGCTTTACTAAATGCTAACTAGTATATTGCACTGATACTCTATTAAAGATATAAGCACAAGTTTGTTGTTGTTTCTTTGGTGTTTATGTTGGTTAATATACTGCTAATTTTGGTTGTTATGTTTTATTAGGAGGAACTGAAGGAGTGGGATCAGTGTTTGCTAATGCTTGGTGATGCTAAAGTGGACGAACACGGGAATGTTTATGACACAAAGGATTGCAATGCGATGTACTTGGATAAATATGGGGAAGATCGTGAGATTAATGTAATTCTTTTTTCTTCCTGATTTTCTAGTATGGTTTTTTAAAAGGTTTTGCGACCTCAGTGTGGCACGTACAACTTTGTTAAAAGTTCATGCTGAGGGACTTAGATTAGAAAATTTGCTCTGCAGTGAAAAGGACAATGATCTGACATAGATTAATACATATACTTTTCTTTCCCTCTATTGGAACCGATTTGTCATGCTGGCTAGCTGCTTGCTACCTGGGAATTTGTGGAGATATTCATTCATGCCCTTTTATCGTCTGTTTGTGAAGTTTTGGTTAATAATTTGGTAATTTTACAAATTCCTACTACAGATATCTTCTGCAATATGCTTTCTAAGAGGTAAAGCATATGAAGCTTTGGAAAATCGTTCCCAAGCTCGACTGTGGTTTGTGTCTCTTGCCTTGTTTAGCTTTGATTTCACATTGCTTTATAGTTTTTCTTGTTGGCATTAAATGAATGGTTTATTTTTATTTTTATTTTTATTTTATTTTTTGGTTGGCTACGCATATGCGTTGTTCTCGTTTGAAGGTTCAAAGCTGCTATCAAAGCTGACCCTTTATGTTATGAGGTATGTTTGAATTTATTTTTTATTTTTTGTTTGGTATGTAAGACTAGGCCACCTAACTCAAATTCTTTGTCTGTTAGTTTTCACGTGATATTTGGATTTTTAAAACACGTATTATTTTTTATTTTTAAAAAACCATCTTGGTTCTTCTTTTACTCAACTTGTGTTAACTAAATGTGAGCTAGAACCATTTTCCTTGTTGGGTACACAATTATTTATCCTTTATATTTTTTCACATAGTTTTCTTGATTTTTTTCAGGCACTGGAATGTCTTATTGAAAATCACATGCTTTCATGTGAGGAAGGTAAAGGATGATGCTAGTCTTTTTTCTCTGCGATTATTTATGCAATTTCTTTTTCGTTGAGGACAGTTGAGTGTTACTAAGTGGAGTTCAATACTGTCTCTGTTGAGTAGTTTTATTGTTGAAATTTGCTCTAGGGATCATGTTAGATTAATTGAGAATTAAAATTTCTGGATTTGTTGCTGAATCATGTCAGAAACAAGTCTCCTATCGTCATTGCACTTTGGTCCTGAAGATGGATGGCTGTCATCTTTTTATTCATGTTTAATAAAGAAGGTAAATCATAGAACACCAGATTGCATCTAAATCTAAATTTTTAACATGTCAAGAGCTTCTAACATCTTTGTTTCATTTTGTTATTTAGCCATATGATTGTTGGTTGTTTTTCATACTCATTGTTTCCCGTTCTTGTCTTCTCTAGTATGACAAAGAGTATGTTGTAGAAGCCAAATTCAGGGAACTTGAAAAAGAAAGTTGTAATAGCAACCCTACAGATTCATCCTTCATGCGTAATCTGAAAAGCAACACTGATCTTTTGGCCTGCAAAGCTGAATATTATCACCAGTGTGGTGAATATCAAAAATGCTTTGAATTAACCTCAATGTATGTTGGTAACTGGTCTAGAAAAATATCTGAATTCAAAACTTTTTTCTTCCCAGTATTCAATAATTTTTTATTTTTGTATTGTTATATTTGTTTTACAGACTACTTGAAAAGGATCCTTTCCATCTGAAAAGTACACTAGTGCATCTTGCAGCTGCCATGGAGCTTGGCCAGTCAAATGAATTATATCTTATGGCATGCAATCTAGTGAAAGACTATCCTCATAAGTGAGAATGATTTCAGTATCTTACAACTTCACATATTCCTCTTCAGATATTACACTCACAGACAGACAGACATGCACACACGTATTTCCTTATTTGAAATACTCAGAATATAGTCATCAGCTGCATGTGAAGTACGAATAAAGTGTTTTTTCATGTCCTTAGTGTCAACTAAAGTTTAATAAGGTTGTAAGCTAAAGCAAAACATTGTTGTGAGTTTGGTTTTTCTTAACAAGAAACAGGACGCTTCCTCCTTTTATGCGAAAGAAAAATTGTCTTGTATTTCTTTTGGAATGATTAATGATGTCTATGAAGTAGAATTTAAATGATTGATTCCATACTTTCTTTTTCCTCTGCTGCTTTTCGATGCTCATACTCTGCTTTGATTACTTAATCGGGATTTTTCTCCTTTCAGGGCTTTATCATGGTTTGCTGTTGGTTGCTATTACTACTGTATCAAAAAGTATGATCAATCACGCCGTTATTTTAGGTATTCCCTAGTACATTTTGTCATCTTTGAATAAAGTACACCTCTCCCAACTATAGACATGCTACTTGGTTTTTCTGTACTAGTAATTTCTCTGCATTTATGGGAGCAGGATGATGAGAACATCATATTATATGCTACATTTAAAATTGAATGTTGAATTTGTTGTGCTATCAAATAATGCTTGTTGCTTTTTAAAAAAGGAAAAAAGCAATAGTTGTCGCAATTCGAAGGTGCTGCAATTTTTGCGTTTCGTAATTTAAATTATGTTCAATCTTACTGCCTCTTTTTATTTATATTTCTTTATGGGGTTTGTCAGCGTTCTAATGTTATTGATTGGAGGTGATATATTTGGCTCTATGCTACAGTAAGGCTACCAGTCTCGATGGAACCTTTCCACCTGCTTGGATAGGTTATGGCAATGCTTTTGCTGCTCAAGAAGAGGGTGATCAAGCAATGTCAGCTTATCGCACCGCTGCTCGTCTCTTTCCAGGGTACTAGCACTTTTCTGTTTGCCTTTTCTTTTGCTTCTTTATGTGTTTTGCTCTTTATAGTTTTCTTTTTCTTTTTTTTTTCCTTTTTCTTTTTAATGAAGAATAAAACTAGTTGACTATTGAATTGCTTTTTTCTTTTCCGCCATGGCACTTGGGTAATGACAAGGAGGGTTTTGATTTGTTTAAAATGTTTAGAATTTTGGTTGACCCTAAAACGGTTAGAGCTGAAATCCATGTATATTTTATCCTTTTTTTTTTGGTTTTTCAACTAACAGTTTTACTTCCGTCGTTGGAAGATTTTCATCCTATTTTGGAAGTGCATGTTTAAGGTTGATTGCATAATTTTAGCATGTGGATATTCTCAAGGCACACAAGAAACATGTGGAATGCCATGTGTTTCCTAAATTGAGGTTGACGTTTAAACCTCTTAAATTCCTAAGAGTATCATTTCAAAAACTATCTAACCCTTGGCTATGGTGATACCATGTCAATATAAACAAGATATTATTAAATTGTCTTTTATCATGGCTCATAAAATAAATACCGTCTTACTGTTAATCTGTTCCCCCCCCCGCCCCAACCCAAAATATATATATATATACACACACACACACAGAGGAATTGTTAATCTATTTCCAGGTGGTACAGAGTGAAACTTCTCTTATTATTTATGAATTGTCCTTTTACAGGTTGAGTCTTGATATTCTGTTATTCCAGGTGCCATTTACCAACTTTGTACATTGGGATGGAGTACATGCGAACTCGCAGTTTTAAACTTGCTGAGCAGGTGCCTTGCTTCTACAACATGTCTAATTTTTCATTTCTGGTCCTTGTATCGGCTAGAATTTGTAATAAACTTCAAATATCTGAGGGACTTATTCCTTTAAGATATTATTACAAAACTTTTGATGACTTTCTTCTGGTATGGGAGTCTTGTTAGTCTCTGTGAAGCACAAATGTAGAGCTGAGAGTGCAAAGCTGTATTTGCCACAAATTCAAGTTTTTCTACACGTAAATTTAGAATTTAATTGCAAAACCTCTCTAACATAGCATGTCTCTAGAAACAAGTTCTTTGTAAGGTAAAAAGAGTTTATTGAATGTGCTAGTTTTTGGGTAGTTCTCACAAATCAACGGTCTTTGTTTCCTAAGGAGGGAAAAAAGATTAGATTAGAAGCTCAAGGAGGAATTGCTTGTGAGTTGAATAGTACTACTACACGTATGGAATTTGTTTGGTTGGAAGCATAGAATACGCTATTTTATCATTTCAGATACCCCTTTTTTTGGTGTAAATGTTATTGTCTTTCTTTCATTTTATATGGATGTAACAATATTCATATCTTATTTGTTACAAGTTTATTGCCTTTTGGACTGCCAGAATACTAAAAGCTGTCCTCCTCAGTTTTTTATGCAGGCAAAGTGTATTTGCCCATCAGATCCACTTGTATATAATGAGCTAGGAGTTGTTGCTTATCACATGAAGGAGTAAGTATGATGGTTTTGTGAAATATTTCACTTGTTTTATTTGATTTTCTTTTTCTTCATAATGGTTTCAAAAAAATTAGCAATATATTTGTAATCACATTGAAATAAAACTATGGGTGAGAGGTTTCTGCGTAACATTTAGAATTTGGTTACGTGAAAGTTTTTTGAAGTTTTCCTTCATGAATCGTATGGATAGTTTGTGTGTGTGTGTATATATATTTATTCTGTAACTTAATAGAATTGAACTGTGCGAATTATAATTGAAATAGCTCATTTTATTTCTGAAGCAAGTCAGACAAGAGAAAATAGGGATACTTCAACACTTGGCTTCAAACAATTACTGTTTCTAATGTTCATGGTGATATTAAATATTGATAAAATGGGTCTTTTTTTTTCATGAAAATCTAAGATGCTAAAGCCGGGCAATTTCATGTGCTCTTTCTTTCCCATGTACAAACAATATTCAAGAACATAATAATTTCGTTTGTAAAATGAAACTGTTGCAGATGGTTTGCCAGAATGACCAATGTTGTCTCTCTGTAGAATCTTCTATAACTTGCGGGAGTTAAAACTTCAAGATTTGTGGAACTTAAAAAAGATTGCATTTTTGGAGCTTCAATCAACTTAACCATTTTGCATATTATGTTATCTGATTTATGACATTTTAACTAGTACATGATTTTATGTTAGTAAGATATGCCCTTTCTACTTGGTCTGTCTTAGGCTTCTTTCCTATTTTTGTTTTAAGTAAGCCATTTTGTGTTTGTTTCCGTTTATTTTCACTGCTGATTTATAATTTGGTTTCATGGTTTTGATTGGGAAATATGTGCTTATAATACAGATATAGTAAAGCTGTACGGTGGTTTGAGAAAACTTTGGCCCACATTCCTTCCCCTTTATGTGAAATGTGGGAACCAACTGTGGTGAACCTTGCTCATGCTTGCAGAAAATTGAAGTATGTGATAATTTGTTATTTTGTACTTTCTTGTATTCTACATTAATCATCTAAAAGGCTCATAGATTATGATAAATTTTTGTTTCTTAGTTCTCGATAAATTTTGTACTTCTAATTTCGTTCTCTTTTTTTTTTTTCCCCTTTCTTTCTTATAATTAATTTTTCCAGCAGCTGTTCATTGGCAATGAACTCATTGGAAGAGTAGAAACTTGATTCTTTATTCCCATAGGACTAGGAAATCTAGGACCTTATGGCAGGATATTCATGTCTACAGATGCCAATTGTGAAGTCTGCATATTTTGCAAATTGAATTATCTTCTTTTAATAAATTTCTTCAACCAGTGGATTTGTTTTCTTCTGAGTACATGTGAGAACTTGATGATTAGTACGCATATTGATTAAAAATTTTTTATCAGAGAAAGGCGTATTTGATTAATGGATATGATTTTGGTGTCTTGCCCAAAAATTGTTATGGTGGTTGGTGGTGTTAACGTGGATTTTGATATGTAGCATGAGTACTTTTCTGATTGGTTGTGGCTTGTGGGAGTAATACTGGTAACACAATGGTGGGCTAATTTTAAAGCAAGTAGAAGTTATGGTTGGCTTCTGTGGAGCTAGTTTCTTAACATACTGTCGTTGAGTGGGCCTAGGCTGAAAGCCTGAGAATGGTCAAGCCAAGCCTGACTTTGCTAAATTTGTCTTCTCTTGTGATTTCCTTTCATCCTGACCAACTTAAGCTAGTCATTTATTTTGTTTATCCCTGGGAAACTTTCTTTGTTCGGAGTGGAGATGACTTTTAACTTCATGCTTTAGCACTTGCGCTTGCCGTACTTTGAATTCTTGCAGTGTTTTAATTAATGATTTTTATTCTCCTTAAATTTTATCTCACTGGACTAAAAACTCCTCGTATTGATGCTGAAGCTTCTCCTGTAGGAATAGCTTCCTATAGAAGTTGAATTATGAAAATATAGATGGTTATCTGACTTGGATTATGAAACCAGACATTTTGATGCCTAAAGCATGACCTTCTATGTATCAGGCTCTATGACGAAGCAATTGCTTATTATGAAAAAGCACTTGCATTGTCAACAAAAAGTGTGAGCACTTATGCTGGCCTTGCATACACATATCATTTGCAGGTACGAGCAGCAGCGTAAAATGCGTTCTTTGAAATTTGAGCCTCTTTTTTTTTTTGGGTACACTTCTTAAAATGTCTTTAAATGGATGAATTCCTAATTTTGTCCAGAGTTTTGGAATGAGTTAGGAAGATGTCTGCTGCATATTTCATACACGTGCAGCATTGTCAAATCAAAACCTAAATTGGTATTTAGTGGATCAATTTTATAAGAAATCAATGTACATAGTCTTGCATAAAAAGAATCATCTGATGATCAGTAGTATATATGTTAATGTTCCTCTCCCTCTCTCATCATGCAGGAAAACTTTACTGCAGCAATTACATACTATCACAAAGTAAGTACTCAATCGTTTATTTCTACATCTTTTGCATTTAGGGAACCATGAGGACCACATCCTTTACTCCCAGGTGTCTCCAATGGTGAACTTACTTATATCCCTTAAAATTGTTTCTCAGAAATGTAATTTGTGAGAACTTGAACCATGTGGTTGCAAATGGAGCAAAAGAAAACTTGTTGCGATAAAGCAAATGACACTGGACAATTGGACGCGTCATCCCATAAAACTCAAAAATGACCTCATGAGTCAATTTTGATGGTTTCAATATCTTCTGGCGTCACGCATACTTGACTGATGTCATTTATTTACATTCAAATTCCATGAATGCTTTCAAATAGAAAGCAAAAATAAAAAGAAATAATGAAAGAATGCCTTAATGCCCAAAGACAAATCAAAGTTCTTGGTAAAAATGATTTGTTTCATAGTTTACTTTATACAATTGATGAATGGCTCTATTGCTCTCTCTCTCTCTCTCTCTCTCTCTCGCTCGCTCGCTCTCTCTCTTGGTGCATAACTGTTGTTTTATAATTGAAATATCATGTTTTTAATACACTGGCATAAATCTGCTTCAACTTCTGCCTCTATTCAGGCTTTGTGGCAAAAACCAGACGATCAATTCTGCACTGAAATGTTAAGTTTGGCTCTAGTAGATGAATGCCGTTGTGGCGTGGATCCCGAGGTTGAGGTTCGACGAAATGAGTTTTACCGTTAATGGGGTGCGTATTGGTTTTGTTAATGATGCTTTGTTGTATTTGTATTATTTATTACTATTGTCTTTAGTGGTTCAATTGATTGCAATTCTTGTATCAAGTCAGAATTTTAGGCAATATTATTTTAATTGTAATCTGATTTAACTGTTGATTACTGTGATTTCGACCGTCTTATAAGTTCAGCAATGCATCATAGAACATGTGCCCAATTTAATCTTGCAATTGATGTATGATTCAATTTGGTCAATGGTTGAATGACTGCATGAGTGCACTCCATTCCTTCAGCTGGTCAAAGCAGGACGTATCAGTCTATCAGATATGAAATTTTCGTTTGGCCTTGTAACTTGAGCAGAAAGAAATAATTTAGTTATGAACCTTGTTGAGGGTAAGCTCGGCGCCGCCACCGAGGACAATAACTTTTGGTGGTCGGCAACTCAGTTCGACAGACATAGGCTACCGCCTGACCCGACGACTTATGCTTCTTCCCGAGGTGCCTTCCATTTATCTGAGGGCACGACCCCAAGAAGGCTGCCACCTCGGGGATGTGCAGTAGCTCGGGCCGGGCTACGTTATTCATCATAATACGTCACTACCTATCCTTGTAGGCCAACACCAGGCAAATGTGTTGCCGTCCGATAGAGTCCAATCCATTGGACAATGGACGCGACACTTGTCACTTATTGCTTGATACACTTTGATGTGACACATGGGTAATGGGCAAAACCCATCTTGCACCCGATCCAGCTGGTGGTCTATAAATAGGATGCATTTATGACGTTTTAGAGAGAGAGACTTCCTCACACCTAATTAGCTGCCGACCTCTGCCGAGTAATACTTGCCTTGAGCATCGGAGAGCCCTTGTCTATTGACTAACCCCATTTCTTCGAATCATCCCTCTCGCAGGTACTCACTCCCGACCAGGGGCAAGCTTAAGAGGAGGTCAGAACGTGTTCAGTTACACGTGGGTGTTGATCCGACGCCGGACAGCAGTAAGCATCAAGATTTTGGCGCTAGAAGGAGAGCCGAACGCGCCCCAATCCAAAGCTATTATACCTCGGATTTTTGAAATGACAACACGAGGTAACGCAAGAGATAGTACCGCCTGACGTCAGGAGTCGGGCGATGCCAGGCATAAGCAACCGGCTGCAGACCGGCCCAGCGGTCGTCCTTGGACCGCCAGATCTCAGTCCGGAGGGCAAGGAAGCGCGGCAAGAGCCGAGTCAGTGCAGGCCCGAGCTGCACAAGATCCGATCCGGGAGCTCACAGATGCAGTTTGGATCTTAACTCGGCAGCTTGCACAAGCTCAACAGCAAGCTGCACCGGAACCGCCACCCCCCGCCTAGGTTGACCAGGCAGGGGGTCGGCATGAGCAGAGCGCCACCAATTGGGAGGATCGATCAGAGCAGTCTCCGGGATCCACCAGAGGCCCCCTGCTTGACAATAGACTGGTTCATGAACATCAGATGGGACGTCAACCACACCGTGTCCCTTCACCACAAGGTTCCAGAGCCTCGGTGTTTGATCGGCTCGGGTACCGAGGGATTAACAGAAATCGCCAAGGCAGAGCTGGAGGCCGTGCTGAGGGCGGAGTACCCTATCGGGTCGAACTGCCCGAAGACACGAATAGTCGCCAGTTCCGGGTGCTGCAGCGACAGATCGATGAGATCCGCAATTGCAGGTTCGGTTTGGATGAGATCGGGGCTCAGGATCCGCCTTTCCCGGATCACATAATGCGGGCACCCATGCCGCCAAAGTTTAAGGTCCCGCAAATCAAGTCTTACGATGGGGCCACCGACGCGGATGAGCATGCCGAACTCTTTCGCGGGCACATGCTGTTGCAGAATGCCAGTGATGCTGCAATGTGCAAAGCTTTCTCGCTCACCCTTACAGGCCCTGCTCGGCAGTGGTTCCGACGACTCGAACCAGGGTCGATTTCTTCTTTTGGGCATTTAACTAACGCCTTCTCCGTCGCATTCTCTACAACCAGGACGCGGAGGAAAGAAATAACTTCCTTGTACGCCGTCAAGCAAGGAGACGGCAGTGTCATGGACTATGTCAACCGATTTACCCGGGTTGCTCTTGAGGTCAAGCACGTCAAAGACGAGACCCTCAAACATATTTTTGTAGGGGGCCTCCGAGACGAGAAGCTGACCTGGTCCCTGGCCTTTGAGCAGCCAAACACGTTTTCACAAATGCTCGGGTACGCCCAAAGACATGCGGACGCTGCCGAGTACATGAAAAGCCACCGGAAGAGGCTGGCCCGAGCGGGACAAAAAAGGATAAAAAGCAGAAAAAGGCGCCGGAGCAGGGCAGCGCCGAGCATGCGAAGAAGCAGAAGACAGAGAAAGTTGATAAGCCGAAGGGGTCAACCGGTAAGTTCCAAAACTACACGCCCCTGGTGGCAACTATCGATGAGGTGCTCGCCTAGGTTGGCGATAAGAATTTGTTGACACCGCCGCCCAAGCTCCGCGGCATCAGGGTGAAGCGTGACCAGTCAAAGTTTTGTAAATTCCACCAAGATGTGGGCCATACTACCCGAGAATGCATCCAGCTCAAGGACCAAATAGAGAGGTTGGTCCGGGAAGGTCTGTTGCAGGAATTTGTGGAGAAGGCCATAAACTTGAGGGCAACCACTGGAAGGAACGACTCGTCAGGCCGAGACGTACAAAGCCGACCCAGGACCGATAGTGTGAACGCCTCGGAATCCCCAAATATCGTACACACGATACTTGGCGGGCCTGTCGTCGGGGACACATCGAGTGGGCGGCGATCCTACGTCAGAGAAGCTCGGCGGGTCGAACGGGGTGACTTCATGAATGTGTCCGAGCACATCAATAAGATATGCCGCCAAGAAGACACCCCCGATCACCTTCATTGAGGAGGAAGCAGACCGATTAATGCATCCCCACAACGATGCCTTGGTTTACGAACTGCCTATCGCCAACAATGTTGTACGGCGTGTCTTAATTGACAATGGCAGTTCGGCGGACATCCTTTTTAAACAGGCATTCGACAGGCTGAAGATCAGCAACGCGCTTTTAGTCTCGGTCCGGACCCCACTTTTCGGCTTCGCGGGTGGGTGAGTGTGTCCGAGCAACCGGGAAGGTAAGTCTCCCGGTAACTTTTGGAGAAGGTGCTGCCAGGGTCACTCAGGTGGTCGACTTTTTGGTCGTCGATAAACCCTCTCAGTATAACATCATCATCGGCCGGCCGACGCTGAACGGATTAAAGGCCGTGGTTTCGACATATCACTTGGCAATGAAGTTCCCGACCGATGGTGGTGTTGGAGTAATCCGCTCGTCCCAGGCGGACTCTCAGGCTTGCTATGCAAACGCAGTCCGAGCAGCCTCAGCTCAGCAACAGGGAATCCTGGCCGTGTATTCGGTCGACGAGACCGACCTCCCAACCGATCCGACGCCGAAGATGCTCGCGGACCTAGACCCCAGGTTTCCCGAGGAAGAGGTAAGGGGTACCCCGGTCGAAGACCTAGTGTCGTTCTCCCTGGACCCTGAAAGGCCGGAACACACTGTCCAACTCGGGTCACAGTTACAACCTGAGATCCGGGCCGACCTGGAATCCCTTCTTTCCGAGTACCGCGACGTTTTTGCATGGTCTCATGAGGACATGCCTGGCATAGATCCGAGCGTCATCAGCCATCGGCTTAACGTCCAACCTGGTCACAGGTCGGTGATACAAAAATGAAGAGCCTTCAACCCGGAGAGATATGCCGCGATAAACGATGAAGTCCAGAAACTACTAAAGGCTGGGTTTATTAGAGAGGTCAAATATCCGGAATGGTTAGCAAACGTCGTCCTCGTCAAAAAGGCGAACGGTAAGTGGCGGGTCTGTATCGACTATACCGATCTTAACAAGACCTACCCGAAGGACTGCTTCCCACTTCCTTGGATAGACCAGCTCGTCGATGCCACAGTCGGACACGAGCTACTGAGCTTTATGGACGCCTACTTCGGATATAATCATATAAGAATGGCCGAAGAGGATCAGATCAAAACCTCATTTGTCACCGACCAGGGCTTGTATTGCTACGTTGTCATGCCGTTTGGTCTCAAGAACGCCGGAGCTACATATCAACGCCTCGTCAACAAAATGTTTGCTCGGCTGATCGGGAAAACTATGGAGGTCTACGTGGACGACATGTTAGTAAAATCTGTCCAAGCGAAGGACCACATAGCCGACCTCCGAGCTAGCTTTGACATTCTCCGGGAGTATGGGATGAAACTCAACCCGGCAAAATGCGCTTTTGGCGTCGGCTCAGGCAAATTCCTCGGATTTTTGGTTAACCGACGAGGAATCGAAGTGAACCCGGCAAAAGCCCAGGCAATCATAGACATGCATTCTCCTCGGACAGTGAAAGACGTGCAAAGGCTTACTGGCATGGTGGCCGCCTTATCAAGATTTGTCTCCCGGGCTACCGACAAGTGTCACCCTTTCTTCAAGGCACTTAAGGGGAGGTTTGAGTGGAGCAGGGAGTGTGAGGATGCTTTCCAAAGCTTAAAAACTTACCTAGCCACACCCCCTCTCCTGTCCAAACCTTCGCCCGGTGAGGTTTTAACTGCCTATTTAGCCGTCTCGGAGAAGGCTGTCAGCTCGGTGTTGATCCGAGATGAAGACGGGATTCAGAGACCCGTCTACTATACCAGCCAAGCGTTTCAAGGCACCGAGGAGCGCTATTCATCATTGGAGAAGCTGGCCTTCGCCTTAATAATATCAGTCCGGAAGCTGCGGCCGTATTACCAGGGCCATACCGTCAAGATTCTGACCAAGTTTCCTCTCCGGCAAGTTTTGTAGAGCTCGAAAATATCAGGGCGGATGGCCAAGTGGTCGGTCGAGTTGGGCCAGTATGATGTACATTTTGTGCCGAGAACGGCGATAAAGGCTCAAGTCCTAGCGGATTTTCTTGCCGAATTTACAGAGGCTGGAAAGGCTGCTCCCTTAGTCGAGAAATCACCCATTGAGGAGCCAGATACAGCTAGCTGTAGTGAACAAGGCCTTTTCCCAGAGCTAAACTGGAAACTGCACGTCGATGGCTCAACCTGCGTCGACGGGTCGGGGGCAGGCTTGATTTTAACAAGCCCCGACGGATATAAGGTCATTTATGCCCTTCGTTTCGACTTCAAAACCTCTAATAACGAAGCAGAGTATGAAGCTTTGTTGGCCGGACTACGAATTGCCCGATACCTCGGAGTTGATCGGCTGACCATCTATAGTGACTCAATGCTAGTGGTGCAGCAAGTCACAGGAGGATTTTAGGCCCGAGCAGAATCGATGACGGCATATTTAAAGGAAGCGAGACGATTGCTCGGACAATTCAAGTCCTACACTTTTAGGCAAATCCCCCGGTCCGAGAACGTGGAAGCCGATGTCCTTGCCCGACTAGCCTCTGGGATAGGAGGAATAGACTCGATGTCCGTTCCCATCGAAAGACTCTCTGGACCAAGTATCACTAAGGAGGTCATGAGCCTGGCAGTCGAACCGAAATGCACATGGATGGACGCGATCATCAGATACCTGACCCTAGCCGAATTACCCGACGACCGGGAAGAAGCACGTCGGATACGTAACAGCTCGGCCCGGTATTCGATGATTAGGGAAAAGCTGTACCGACGTGGCTACACGATGCCATGCCTAAGATGTTTGGATCCCCAGGAGGCCGAGTACTTAATGAAAGAGATTCATGAAGGCCTTTGTGGCAATCACTCCGGTGGACGCTCCTTGGCCCAGAAATGCCTGCGGCAGGGTTACTACTGGCCTACCATGCAGCAAGACTGCGGGAGCTTTGCACGGAAATGCTTCAAATGCCAGCAATTTGCTAGGATGCTAGGTTCACACGCCGAGCCTCTAAATCCGGTGACTTCGGCGTGGCCATTTGCAAAATGGGCCATTGACTTGATCGGACCACTCCCTCCGGCTCGTTCGCAATTCAGATATTGTATCGTCGCCATAGACTATCTGACGAAATGGATCGAAGTCGAGCCTTGCACCAACATGACAGAAGCTAAGTGCACCAACTTCGTATGGAAAAATATTGTTTGCCGGTTCGGAGTCCCGCACACTATCGTGACCGACAATGCCAAGCAGTTTGACTCCTCTGGTCTACGCCATCTGTGCGAGCAGCTCGGAATTAAGAAAGTCTTCTCCTCCCCGAGCTATCCGCAGAGTAACGGCCAGGTAGAAGCCGTGAACAAGACCATTAAAGACAATCTGAAGAAGAAGCTCGAGGGGCTTAAGGGTGCGTGGATCGACGAACTGTCCCAAGTGCTCTGGGCATACCGAACAACTACACGAGCTGCAACTGGCGAGACACCGTTCTCCCTGGTTTATGGGGCAGAAGCCGTCATCCCAGCCGAGGTTGGATTACCGAGCTTGAGGGTCGAGCGATACGAAGAAAAACTGAATGAAAAGCTCATGATGACCGAGCTCGACCTACTTGAAGAAAAAAGGAACAGGGCATCCATTCGTAATGCAGCCCGAATCAGGTTGTAGCTCGGTATTACAACAAACGGGTTCAGCCGAGAAGCTTTAAAGTTGGTGACTTAGTGATGAAGAAGGTCACGGTTCAACAACCCGGTCTCGGGTCCTTTGGTCCGAAATGGGAAGGTCCATTTAAAGTCGAAGGTATCGTGCGGCCAGGCACTTACAGGCTGACCGATACGGAGGGGAATCAGCTCGGGCATCCATGGAATGCCGAGCTTTTAAAAAGATTCTATACTTGAAAAAAAAAAAAAGAAGAGAAAAAGAAAAGAACAGAAATCAGAGCCAGATTCCTTTTTTGATCTCTGGCCACAATTCTTTTGTAACTAGACCTGCTGAGCAGGGCTAGAAAAATCAATGTAAATATTACATTAATGGAGCACAACTTCCCTAAACTCATTCCACCTGAGCAATGTCTTTAAGGGAGGACTATGCCTAAGATGCCAGAACCCCAGCTCGGAAGACAGGATGTTGACTCCCCATCAAGAGAGTCATCCTCGTCAAACTGGACAGGGGGGCTAGTCAGTATATGTATCATGTCTGTCATGCAGACACCCTTAAGTTGCTCGGCACATCTATGTGCCCGATTAGTCCTATACTTGTAAAGTTTCTTTAAAACTTCAACAAGTCTATGGGGAGCAACAGGGTAAGGGTAGATATACGTCGTTTATATTCTGCCCGACCGAGACTAGAAACCTAAACTTGCTTGGATAACTACTCGAAACAACCGAACAAAAGTCCTCGGATTAACTGAGGACAGAGGTACTCGGCTTAACCGAGTAGAATTGTACCATTTACCTCTACTCGGACAACTGGTTCCCAGCTTGGGAACTCCCGAGAAGTATCTAACTTCAAAATTACGTGGGTTGTAAAATAAAACTACACGTAAGAAAAAGTGGATGCAAAACGGGAAAATATAAAATGTTTTAACTTTATTTACTAGGGAGGTACAAGAAAGTCGGGCACCTCCCAAGCCCAAATACAAAAAGGAAGAGAAAGAGAGGATCAATTGGCCTGGGTCTCGTCACCGGCCTAGGTCTCGTCCCCCGTCGCGTTGTCGTCCTGGCCTCCCTCGGCAGCTTGCACATCCCCGTCGTCGTCACCGTCCACAACAACGACCTCCTCCTCAACATCCCGTTGTTGCTCGGCCCTACCCTGGTCTGGCTCGGCAATGACCGACCAGTCGAATGCAGCCGCCTCGGGATGCTTTTCAATCAGATGGTCGCGAAGGTCCGCCATTCCGTCAAAGTAGAGGTCGGTGTATTCAGGGGATGTCTTAAACTCCTCGACCGCAGCGGCTAGACGGTCGGGGAGCCCGGCTACAAATTGGTGGTGCTCGGCTTGCAGAGTTGCCAGCAGACCCTCTAGCCGTGCAGCTTTATCTTCCTGCCGAGCGGCCTTATCCTCCGCTTCCTTGAGGCGCCTCAGCATGTCCTCGACCTCAGACTTCGCCCTCCGAGCTTCCTCCTTAGCTTGATCTAGCTCAATCTTCTTATCATTGAGCTCTTTGTCGGAGTCCAACTTCATTAGGAGGGTCTTCTTGTGCCTCTCTTTCTCCTTGTGGATCTCCCTCATCCCGATAGAGTGCACCATATGCACCATGGCGCTTGACTGCGAGACACAAGGGGTTAGTCCTCGGCAATATTATTACAAGCTCCTGAACTATTGATCAGCTCGGATACTTACTGAGGCAGTCGCTCAGAGGGTCATGTTGCACAAGTCCTGGAAGTCCTCGCCCCGGATGTTCATAAAGAAGTCATCCGGGGGAGCTACGTCCCTGAGACGTTCGAGGAGCATGCCACGGTAGTCCGGGCGCCTTCTTTGCTGGTCCTCGGAAGAGCCGCGAGACGCCTCGTCTGCTCGGTCGACCTCTGACGAGGTCCTCCTCGGTTGTGGCGGTGGTAGAACTTGGACTGATGCCGAGGTTTGCCCGGTGCGTGTCGGGGGCTCGGGCGCCGGCGTCCGCTTACGCTTTTTGCTGGCCTCGACGGCCTTGCCCTTGCCCTTCCTCTGTGTTGTCATCTGGGCAAGCCTGCCAGCGCGGGAGCTCGGTGCGGTCATTTCTGCACAAAGAAAATCCAAGTTAAACGAAGGACGGAATAAAAAGAGAGGAAAGGGCGACTATAAATAAAGTTCCGGGCTGACCTCCGATCCGGAGTTGGCCCGACGGGTACAGGAGCCTAATCACGCCCTCGAGGCCCTCGTCGGCTACAGGTGGCCCCGCATCGAGGGAGCCACTGGACGAGTCCTCGGTACTGGACGATGAAGGCTCCCTCGTCGGCCACCCGGACCGGGAAGTACTCGGCCCTGGAAGATCCGCATCACTCGGACGGGCAACACTAACCTGCCCGGTTTCCCGGGCAGGACGCCTAGCTCGGGGAAGACTGTTGGACTCCCCAAACCAACCGTATCTGGACAGAGTGTCCTTTTGTCAGAAGAAAGGACTGTTGTCTGGACGACTCGGGCTTTTCGAACAGTTCGTCCACAGCCTTTATTACGTGGCTCGGTGCCCAAGGGCGCTTGGTCCAAACGTGCCCCTGCTCAAATGACCTCGGCACCTGTTCATCCTCAGGGATAACTTCACCGGCTCGGGCTAAAAAGTTTCCCCCGACGTAAAACCATTCGTACTTCCACAGCTTGTCCGAGTCGGGGTTGCCCAGAATAAAGTCCTTTCTGAAGCCGGTGAAGTAGTACCAGTCGGACTGTCGAGGAAGCTTCTTCATCTTGAACACTTGCTTGAAAGCCTCCAACGGCATCTCAGTGCTCCGGTGGTACTTCCACAAAATGTACATCCCGATCAGCGACCTATAGCTGTTCGGGTTTAATTGCGCCGAGCACACGTTAAAATCATTAAGTGCCCGGCGAAGATAACGGTGCAGTGGCAGACGCAGCCCAGCCTTGAAGAACTCGACGTAAAGCGTTATGAACCCCTCCGGTGCCTCTAAAGGTGAATCTCCCTCGTCGGGGACGACGAGAACCACATCGACCGGAATACCATATTCGGCACGTAGGGTCTCTAACCGCGACTCTGTAATCGCGCTCGTATATCCTGCCGCCGAGGTTTGCCCAGGACGGCTTATTCGATATGTTGTGACGCCCCGCACGCGGGTGGGCTGGACCTCCTGCTCCATCTCCGGCTGTTCTGCCCCTGTCTCCTCGGCTGCATGCTCCTCATCGGAGATATCAACCGTAATCACCACCGCGATTTGGATGGGGGCCCCAGCACTCCGACCAGATGTGCTCGGAGCATCCTCATGGGCCCGAAACTCGGCTCTCTCCCCTGGAAAAACTTGGGAAGAGCCCGCTGTTGCCGCCCCTGTATAAGGGTCTTGTTCCTTGGATGGCCTGATAAGCTTGCGCCCGCCCAGCATATTTAAAAATTCCTGCTCGGGCACGGTCTGGGAATCGACCCTTAGGATCTGCTCCAGCCGACTGGCCCCGTCCCGTTTTTGGGATGCCACCTCGGTGTCAGATTGGGTCGAAGAAGAGCTACTGCTCTCCTCGCTACTTTCCGACCATGAAACCTCCACGTTCTGTGAGTCGGACAAATCGCTCATTTTTGCTCGAAAAATTACCTGCTCGGGTTCTTGGTAGCTCGGATGATGTGATCTTCGGCTATACTACTCGAGCTCGGCAGCTAAAATTTTTCGGTCGAAAGATTTCTGAAAATGAAGTGCAAATTATGAAGAGGAGGGACCCTATTTATAGCCATTTTAAGCGGGAAATTCGAGCGCGAAAACCCAAAAGGCGCAATTAATACGCCTGACAGCCGCACAGACGGCCGCGACGCGACACGCGTCCCCCGTCTGATCCGCGTGTCTTTTCACCTCACCCCGCTTCTAAGTGTCGCTTGGTCTTCTTCCTTTGAGCCGACCTCACCCACTCGGCATAGTCCACCCGGCCGAACACCGACCAGGTGAACTGGGGGGCTAATGTTGAGGGTAAGCTCGGCGCCACCACCGAGGACACTAACTTTTGGTGGTCGGCAACTCAGTTCGGCAGACATAGGCTACCGCCCGACCCGACGACTTATGCTTCTTCCCGAGGTGCCTTCCATTTATCTGAGGGCACGCCCCCAAGAAGGCTGCCACCTCGGGGATGTACAGTAGCTCGGGTCGGGCCACGTTATTCATCATAATACGTCACTACCCATCCTTGTAGGCCAACACCAGGCAAACGTGCTGCCGTCCGATAGAGTCCAATCCATTGGACAATGGACGCGACACTTGTCACTTATTGCTTGATACACTTTGATGTGACACCTGGGTAATGGGCAAAACCCATCTTGCACCCGATCCAGCTGGTGGCCTATAAATAGGATGCATTTATGACGTTTTAGAGAGAGAGACTTCCTCACACCTAATTAGCTGCCGACCTCTGCCGAGCAATACTTGCCTTGAGCATCGGAGAGCCCTTGTCTATTGACTAACCCCATTTCTCCGAATCATCCCTCTCGTAGGTACTCACTCCCGACCAGGGGCAAGCTTAAGAAGAGGTCAGAACGTGTTCAGTTACATGTGGGTGTTGATCCGACGCCGGACAGCGGTAAGCATCAACAAACCTAATATACTATTTATGTACCTCGTATGTGTTTAGACTCAACATTCTGAAGCATACTTGAGGTTTTTTTTTTTTATACTATTTGCCTGAATAAATTAATTACATGCAGGTGAACGAATAATTCATAGTAATTGAGCATCTATTTTATTCTTCATTCCTATTCTTAGAAAGAAGAAACATTTCTGATGCAAATCAATGCTAATGTTACATTTACCACTATGAAGTTTAAAAATAGTACATTTGATATGCTATTTTATTTTGTGCTCTAAATTTAATGCATAATGTTATTTTAAATGCTATATTTATTTTTGTCATAATTATTTAGTCTTGAAATTTGTAAAAGTAAAATTTAAGTATTAATATAATTTAGAGATTGATGATTAAGTGAAAGTATCAAAACTGAATTTGTTATATGCGTAATTTGGTAGTAATTTTGTCACTAAATTTAGCATATAGTAAATTTGGCATTAAAAATGATATTATATTAGAGAGTATTTTTTTACACAAATGTTAAAATTGTTATTAGCAAATCAGTTTAGCGTTGTATTGGAGATGTTTTAATTACATAAAAAGTTTGCTTTTAGAACCTGTCTAAGCTTGTCCTCTTAACACTTAATAACAGAAAATGAAACATATATCATTCCATGAAAAAGAAAAAAAGAAAGAAAAATAAAATACAGTAGCTGAAAATGTTCGACCAAGTTTCAAAGATTCAGTTCCAAATATCGTGGGAGCTTCAATTATTTACTTATTTATTTATTTATTTTGGAGAGCTTCGGTTCCAAACTTGTATGAATACGCCCCTGAACAAAGAAACTAGATGAACTTCATTTAATATTGAGCTCCGCGAAAGGGCAGGCACTTGCTGCTACTGAGTCTTGAGCAGTGTGCGAGCCTGTGATGGGCGGTCCCTTCAAAACCGCTGCAAATAACTCCGCCGGGTCAAAATAAACTTCCCCATCCTCAGCGCTCAATGAATCATGAACCTGTACATATTGACAAGCATGTATCTATTAACACAAACTTCCAGGCATTTTAATAAATCATTTATTCTTTTGACCAACGCAAGTTAGTCCAACTCGAAAGAATGTAGTTTAACGTCTTCAAACATCTCCTACTCAGAGATCACCTGTCACTACAACTCTGTTAATCTGGTTTTTTGTCAATGTTGTGAATAAGTATAGCAGGGTCAAAATTCTGTAGCAAGTGAATTGTGATGTGAAAAAGTTGCGCATTTAACGTGTCTCGATTTATTTATATCCACATATATATATACACATCTATAAAATTGAGGATGCAGTTTCAATAGTGTATTTTTAATGAATATTATTACTATTAGCTATTTGATATAAATCTTGCGGTTGTAATGAAATGAACAATTAATAAAAAAATTTATTATAATTAATAAAATTAAATTTTTATCACACCAAATCATTAATTGTTGTTAAAACATATTTTTTTGAATATATAACGTAATCATTGAAAACAAGTCCATAAAATTAATATCTATAGTGAAATTTAACTTAAATTATAGTTAATTATTTGAGGATGCTAAATACAAACTCTACCCTCTCAAATAAACCCATTTAATAACAAGTCACAACATCCAAACTTATTTACTATAGTGCCATTCACTCCTTCAAGGCCCTACTACGCAAATTGCACAATGCCACGTCTGAACATGTTTACATATTCCAGAGAAAAGAAAAAAACATGTGAGAACGCTTTGCGTATTTCAGGGGAAAAAAAAAGAGAGAGAAGAAGATAGAGAAATCCTTCATTCTGCAGTGTAGGTTATTTGGAAGATATTTTTGTACTGCAAATGTTGTCAACAAGAAAACGGAAATAACTCCTCTTGTAAGCTTTTTTTTTTTTTTTTTAATTAATTTTACGGTAAGCTGTTTCTTCTTGCTTTTTTTTTTTTTTTTTTCCGTCCTTTTTCCTTCTGTCATTTAGATAAACAGATTATGTTATGCTCCATTCTTCAACTTGGTGGATGAACCTTTCTTTTTTTCAAACAAGTGAAGAAAAAGTTCATATTCCCTAAAAAGGGGAAAAAATAGCTGCAAATGCAATTTACACAAGTGGGGCAATCGGAATGGCACTTTAGTAATTAAGATCCAAAAAAGAAGCTTGTTATTAAGCAAGTTTTTTTTTTTTAAATTGAGATAAAGAATAAAATGACATATAAAAAAGGTCTGAATTAGAGTTTGTATTTAGTACTCCTCTAACTATTTTATTTTTTCCATGACAATATTTTGTTTAGAAATCAGCAATCAATTCAGTCTAGCACTTTTTTTAAAAACAAAGAAATGATCATGCGAGTATGTGTTTTAATGTAATATCATATTGGTGTCATATTATTTGGAAAATATTATAATGATATTTCATTTTTTAAACAACATCATTTTGATTTGAGAAATCAAATAAATGGCCAAGTTTTGGCAATCGTTTCAAATAAATTATTATTATTATTATTATTATTTGATTGTTGTACAACATTAATGTACACCATTAAGTATTATTAGTATATCACTTGTTAACTATAGTTTGTTACTAATAAATTAGTTTATCAGTGATCTATTGATCATTTGTCATCAACAAACAAGTAAATTATTCAGTGAATAAACCACAAAGTTAAGCTATAATTCTGTACATCACAATTGAATAAACTCGCCTTTTTCTTAATTTTCAAAAACTTCGGTCATTTACTCAAAAATAGCTTAAAAGAGGGTCATGTACCTCAAATCATTTTGGTTTGTTGAGCCTATGTTTTAGGCCATGAAATTTCCAACTTTTTTGTTTTTTAATAAACCTAAATTAATTTTATAAAACTATAAACTAATATCAAAACAAAAAGACTAACTCAAAAAACAAAATCATATATATGGTAATTTTTGTTATTTTTAAGTCTTAATTTTAAATTTTTTGTTTTGATTCTCTTTTACAGTTTTACGAAATTACTGTAGGGTATATTAACAAAATAATAAGTTGAAAATTTCATGTCACAAATTAGAGGCTCATGCTATTTAAATGTTATTTTTAGGGACAATAGGATATATTTTCAATAAATTTCAAAGAACAAAGTATTTCATACCTTTTTTTCTAATTAAATATATAGTTTCTTTTAGTTTCTTTCTTAATTTTGTGTTGTATGATTATTGAATTAAAAACAAGCAAACAAACCTTGAGAGTTGCAAGGCCATAGAACTGAACAAGGTCTCCAGTGGAAGCATGCCCTTTGAAAGGGCCTTCAAAGAAACCCCAGTGCCTGAATTTGAATGCAACAAAAGGAGGTCCGGAATAAACATGCACAACTTCCCATGCAAACCCACGTGGGAAAGCCGATCGAAACACCTCATGAGATGAAAGCAAAGCTTTCTTCTTCTGCTTTGTAGTATTGGAACTCCTTCGGCAGAGAGTTCTTCAGCACGGCATTGTAGCTTCCAATCCTCAGTGTTTCTTCTGCTGATAATCCTTCTCTTCCTGTATTAATTCTTACATGTTAAAAAAAGCCACATCTAAAATTGTTGAAAACACACACACATGTATATACAACAATTTGTGGTATATTCCGAGATGATATGAACCTGCCACACGTTTGACTAGCCATTTTGAAACATTTTTGTTATAGTATTTTTTTTTTCTTTTCTAAAAATTTTTTTGTCTAAACCCATTTTTAAACGGCCATATTCAAACCTTTCTGTTATAGTGTTTTTTTTTTCTTTTCTGCAAAAAAATTTAAATTTTTGTTTAAACCCATTTCCAAACGGGCCATTGATTTATTCAGTTGTTCTTTTTTTTTTTTGATCGAGTATTCATTATCTAGGCCTACTAGAGAAATACATGAATTATATATGCCCATCGAAATATATCACACTAGTCAATCAAAACATATGTTTATACACAATTGAATGTGAAAAATACGTACGCACCTGCAGACTATGAACTTTCACAATTCAAATTTATTTAGTTGAACTTGGCAATATCTAACCATTATGGAGTTTTATAGAAATCAAGGGGCGCTTGGTGACCTCTTTTTTCATTTTTTTTTGGGGGCAACTAAAAGGAAAAGCAATATCTAACACCGGAATTACAAATTCCAATAATCAAAGCATAGGAAATCAAAGATATCAACACCCGAATTGCAAATTCCAGAGGAAATAAAAGCAGGAATCTATAGCAAAAAAAAAACTTACAACAAAGGGCGGAACAAAAGGTAGCAGACAGCGATAATCCGGCACGGCAAACGGCAACAATCAGGCCAATCAGGCCAACGAAGAACACTAGCAAAGCTCGTAGGGATCACAAGGTTGATCGGAAGTGTTTTTCCAAAAAAAATTTGAGAGAGAGAAAAGGGGTGAGGAGTCCAAGAGAGTTCAAAAGAGAGAGGGCTTCGTATCTTCTATATGGAAGAGCCTGGAGGGGAAATGTAAAGCCCCTGAATTTTTGAAATAAGGTTAGTTATGTTAAGTTTAATTATTAAGTATGCCAGTATAAATTTTGTTGTTAATTTTTGCCATTCAAAGATTTTGTTGCATCATATTTAAAATTTAATTTTTAATGTTAAAATACCAAATGACATTTTTACCCCACATTTTCCCCATATTTACAAAAATGCCATTGGGCCTTTTTTTTTTCTTTTTTTCTTTTCCCTTTCCTTTTCATTTTTCATGCTCTCTCTCTCTCTCTATCTTTCTCTCACACTCAGCCCCCTCTCTCTCTTTCTTTCTTTCAAAAATTTTGATTTCAACCTTCATTCTCATGGATTTGAGCAAGGACTAAAGTTCAATCATCAAGTTTTTCATCCAAAAACACCATTAAAGGTTAGCTTCCTCTTTTTCTTAAAATTTCAAAGTTTTAAATTTCAATTTTTAAAAGTTTCTTTGAATATTGAATCCGAGCTTTCGTGAGCTCAGATAATATTCAATTTAAGTTGTAGAAACTATTTTATAGTGAATCTAAACTTAATTTGAGCTAGAATCGACTTAACCAAGTTTTTACATTTTTCTTTGATTTTCAAATCAAAGGTGAAATTGAGTTTAAATTTGAAAAAAATGGTTTAAGCTTGTTCTATAATGATTTTCTATGTTTTTTACATGATTTTTATGCTCTGGGATTGAGAAAACATGTTTTTAATTTGAATTTTGAGTTTGGGGACATCGAAACTTTAAGTCTTGAGTCCTCAAATTTTGCCAGTTCGGCAGGCCGGATTCATAGGTTCGGCAGGCCAGATTCATCAGATCGGCCTGTCAAACTTTTCCCAAGTTCGGCTTGCCGATCTGATGAATCTGGCCTGCCGAACCTGGAAAAAGTTTGACAGGCCGGTCTGGATGTTCAGAAGGTCGAACTATGCAGTTCGACAGGCTGACTCTGGACTTGGAAAATTGTATTTTTACTTGGGTTTTCAATGTTTAATGATTTTGAAATGTTTTAGAAAGGATTATGATTTTGGGTTATGATTAATTTGAATTGAAAAGGCACACTAATTATTAAATTAACATAATGATATTTGTTAAATATGATTTCTGACTTTAAATGCAGTTTTTAAGCTCTTGAACATATATGGAGCATACGTTGGATTTTATTTGAAGCTTACGTTATTGGATTTCAAATGAGGTAGGATATACATATATTTTTATCCCTTTCTTTGGCAGCCCTTTTTAAACTATTTGGGCCAAATGCTTGACCTTTTGAATGATTGATGAAAATAATGTCTTTGACTTTGAAGAACTGTATTTTTGATATTCCTTTCATATTTTCAAAACCCGTACAGTGATGTTTTATTAAGTTGCTTTTAAGTAAGTATTTTTATTGATTTGTTAAGACTTTGAGATTCATCTCAAATAGAACGGTTTGTGAACAATTCTCTGTTTTTTATTACTATTTTAAAATAACTTGTTTTTAACTAAGTATCCTATTGAGCCTTCCACTCACGTTTTCCTGTTTTTAAAATCCCCCTTATAGGTTTGGAGAGGAAGGATGGACCCAGGATCGAAACCTGGCTCTTTGGATTGCAATGGTATTTTCTTTAAAACTGTGGTATGATGCATGTATTGTACGACTTGTCCTGGTGTTAATGTCTTTTTCGTCTCTATCAATTATATATTTTTAATTTATCTTAGAAACGATGATTTTTAATATTTTTGTATTATTATTCTTGATATTGTATTTTAATTACCTGCCCACCTTCGTGATAAGCATCCACGTGATGGTGAATGAGAATAAGATCTTGGCCCCACCTTCGTGGTATTCACGTGACGGTGACCGTCGATGATATTATTTGTTTCCGATGATATTTGTTTACTTCCTACATATATTTATTTACTCTTTATTTATTTACCTCGTTTATTTCATCTTATTTACTTAAAACTCCCAGACCCTCTTTCCGGGGCGTCACAAGAACAGGGTAAGTGGGATTGAGCAATTAGTATAAGCACTTTCAGTGACGTCATATGTCGTCGCTAAAATGATTCAGCAACGACATTTTGTTGTTGTTGAATCTCTAAAAGATAAGCCCCAGAAATTATGGCGGATCTTTGAGAATTTTGGTGGGTAATTTTTTGCAAAAAATATGTCGTCGCTAAATATAAAGAATGTTTAACGACAATTAGCAACAATTAACGACCACATTATTGTCGCTATAGATTAATTTTAGCGACGACATTTATTTTCGTCGCTAAATCATACGATTGTTGTAGTGATGTTTTTTGATGTGATATGAGAAAGTGATTGATAAAAAATGGGAACAAGTTCCCTGTCTACAGAGCTGGAGTAGAATTGATTAAAAATGATCAAGAGAAGGTTAATTTTCCATTAACAAGGAGCTTGAATTTTTCTGGATTGATGGTCTTGAAGTCTGGCAACCGAGTCTTGTGAGAGAGCTCCATATCCCATGAATTAAGAGCATTCTGTACTATTTCTTCAAGGGATCCCTTTGGCATCAAACCAATAGGATAAATTTTATAAATTTCCGTCAGACTATGTCAATTATCAACATGCAATCCCTCTGCTTCTCGATCTATGATTTGTCTCTAACTTTCCCCCTTCACTAGATACCGTCAATTTTTTTGGATGGAAAAACTAAATTGTCCATTTTGTGAGAGTTAAGTAAGATACTTTGATTTTATTAAGTGCCATTCCTTCCCAAAACATTGATTAGACGCCAAAACTCATATATGTTAATCTCTAGACCTAGTTAGAGTAACAAAGAGGGCAAAAAAAAGGCAAAAAAAAAAAAAAAAACTCATTAAAAAACTCGCTAACAAGCTGATTAAGAATAGCTTTAGATAATTAGCTGTATTTATTTGTTTAATTCGTTTTTTCCTAGTAGATTTTTTTTGTTAAATTAATAATTTTTTAAAGCAAAGGATACTTTATGATGCAAAGGATGGTTATTATTATTATTTTATAAAGCAAGGGATATATTCTTGCCTTTATACTGCAAAGGATAGTTATTATTGTTATTTTTTGTTTTTGTGGGAAAGGTTTTTTTAATTTATAACTTAATTACCTTGTTACTGCAAAGATAGGATTCATACTTGAATTTTGCACGCTAGATTAAATTTAAATTTTTTTGTGTAACAGTTTTTGGGGTTTGTTAATCGGTTTCTTACTGCTTGGTAAACCTGAAAATAATGTGTGTAAATTCTTAACGAGTTTGTTTTTGAGTTTCTTTCCTATTATTTTTTCTTTTTCTTGTTTTAACCAGCTTGAGAAGCTAAATTTTTTTTGGAAGGGACAGGCACTTAAAGAAAGCCAAAATATCATAATTAACTGTCGAAAAAAATGGACAATTTAACTTTTTCATCTAAAAATTTTGACAGAATTTAACAGGAGGGGAAAGTTTGCGACATATTATATGCCAGAGAGTAGGACGACAAAACAGATACGTTTTAAAGTTTGAAAATCAAGTTGATACAAATAATATAATTCAAGAGGAATTTGTCAAATATTCAAGATCATATACATATAGAGGTATAGATATGCACCCATATTGTTAAAACACACATTAACCATTTTTGTGGTTATAGATATGATTTGAAGGGAGAATTAATGAGAAAGCCTGGTTAACACTGTCGTAGGTGGGAGGACCACCATGCCTCCATTCAATGTTATTTTCTTCATCATCCAAGAAAGACCTGTACTTATCAACTACTCTGTTAACCGAAGCTTCTCTACTAGCCATGTGGAAGAAATCTCTCAGAAGAAATTAAAACGATAGCTTTCACTTGAAGCTTTTTATAGGAAAATGATACGAAATACCTTTCTGTTCTTTTCCTTGAAAAAAAATTTAGGAAGTGATATATTACATAAGTGTTATGTCATAGGTATGTCATAGATACTTCCGCATATTCCTTTCCAGTTATCCAAAAAACACCACAATCTCTGCCGAATCCCAAACACACGTCTTTTATCAACGAATATTTAATATTTATTTGTAAAAAAATTTCAGTATCTTTTTTTTCGAACTTCGAGTGTAATAGAATTCAAACTCACTAATTGATGATGGGTGTGTGTAATAAGGTTTGTTAGAACTAAAAATTTAAACTAATTTATTGTATTATATAAAAATTTTATATTATAACTTATTTTTTATTATCTATAAAAATTTTATATTATAACAATTAAAACTATATTATTAAACTAATTTTATCAAACACTGTCAATGTTTTTCTCCTTACAATGACTGCTAGAGATAAGATATACGTGAAGGTTGAGTTCTTAGCAATCGGCATCACCTTCAATTGTTAAGATTAAAAAGCCTCCTTTGACCAGTCCCGTAAAGGACAATCTTGTTTGACGTTCCACATGTAAAATTAGGATTTTTTTTTTGTCTGTGATGATACATGCACGAAGAAGAACCCTCACTTTTTTTATTTTTATATTTTGGTTTTACAGATATTCTGTTCCTTTTTGGACTCTACAATAAATTATTAACTTTTTGGATATTCTTGATGAAATATCGAAGTTTCACGTAAAGGACGATTAAAATAAGAAATAAATCTATGAACGTTCTTTGAATTCTTTTCTCTTTGTAAAATGAGGACTGAGCAACACTCACTTTCTTGCCTTTTTTTTACACTCTTGTATTTATTGTTTGACGTATAAAATCTATTACCTCATTGTTTGTTTAAATAATAATTTATCATGTTATTTTATATGTGTTAGACTCGTATAAAAAAAAAAATAAAAAAGAAGGTGTTGTTAATGTTTCTCTTTTAAACTTAGTGTTTATAGTTAATTTTGTTCTATAAGTAGTCCCTAACTCAAAAAATGTCTTATAAATGATGACTATGTAATTAAAATTTTAATAAATACTGTTAATTTTGTCACATAAAAAATCGCTAAACTATCTCATCTTTTTAAAAATATTCCTCCTTTTTAACATATCCAACCCACTGATGATCTAGCCTCTGCAAACTGTTGCATTCATTGACATAATTGTCTTTCAAAACTTTCTTTTTCTTTTCTTTTTATAAATATTTTGTATCTTATAATGTAATTGTTATTTCAAAAAAAAAAAAAGAGAGATTTTTACGCCTTAGGTTCCTAAGCTTTGTAATCTTTAGTACTTAGATCTTCATTTTAAGAAATTGAACACTCAAGTTTCAAAACTCTTATTCCATTGGCACCTTTAATCCCCAATCGTTAAGCTTTCCATGTGCACCTCATGTGACCTGAAGAAAATCCTCGTCAATTGAAAGAGCCACCAAACAAAGTTTTACAATAAAAACTTCACAAGAAAAAAAGGATTTGAGCCTAAGGTTTTTATCATTGGGCATCTCAATCTAATATGAGGAAGAGAAAAATCACTAATTTCTTGAGGCCCAATTTGATAAGAATAAGTGTCATACCAATCATTATAAATAGCAAACGTGTTCCCATAGTTATTTAGGTCACTTGAGAAGTTTGGAGAGAGAAACTCAACATTTTCTATAGAATTATTGTTCAACATCAAGAACAATAATTCTTGGTCTTCTCTTATAGTTGGAAGGAGACGTTACTTGAAGGAAGGCTGAACGATGTGTGCCCACTTACATTCCGATCGTAGAAAAGAGAATAGCAAAAAAATAAATGGTTGAACACTGCAGGAAAACCTACATTTAACGACATATTATTTACGACATGTAGTTTTTGAATGTCGTTGAAAAGTACATATAATGACATCTCTAATAAACATATCATTAATAACATTTGAAACAATAATTAACGATATTTATATAGATGTCGTGAATTATTCTTTCAAATATCGTTAATGACATCTTTGTTGAAGATGTCGTTGTATATCCTTTTCAACGACATTCAAAAACTACATGTCGTAAACAATATGTCGTTAAATGTAGTTTTTCTTGTAGTGGAGGCTCTTCCAGTAGCAATTATGACGTTGTGGTTCTGTTGATATTCATTCTGTCAGAACTACAGTTTCCGGTCTACAAGAGGTATGAAGATTTTAGATTAATTTTTATATATACCATGTCTAATTTGTTTCTAAAAAAAAGGTTTTAATTAAAAATATTAAAATTCCGCCATGTATTCATTTTCCAACAATTTGATGCTTGTGATGGAAGATAATCTTGAAGAACTACTACCTGCCCAACATGATAAAGTAATCACTGAGCACAAGTATGAGCAAGAAGTTGAACTAGGAATTGCAATTGCAAAGGAGTCGGATTCAAAAACTTATGGGTAGAGATTAATGACCTTGGAGTTAATGAATAGGAGCCAGTTATGCAGGTTCTGATGAGTTAGAAAGTATTCCTAATGATGTTGAGGAAGGGACAGTTCTATATATAATATATATATATATATATATGAATTTTTTGTTTATTTATTTATTTATTTATGATCAATCACATTATTGCATTGAATAATCATAATTAATCACATACTAGGGCATACAATATTATTTATGAACAAATAATAACAAATTATATTAAAAAAAGCATTTTGGGAGTAGTCTGTCAAAAAAATGTTCTTGGGAAGCTAAGGAGGAAAAAAACCCACAAACTATTGACATATTATGGCATTTAGTACTACTTTTAATGATTCGGGACTACCAATGTTAACGGAATAAGAGTTTGAGATCTTGATTGTCTTAATTCATAAAATAGGGGCCCAAAAATCCAGGATTAAAAAGCTTAAAGACTTGAGGAGAAAAAATCCCTTAAAAAAATAAGCTACCGTTTTTTTCTATATAAATAAAAAATAATAATTTTAACACTATAGGTCATGTAACAAAAAAAATTTGTCACAAATAGTAATTATTCAGTCTTACAAGTGTCCAAAACCCATTAAAAGGAATCCACCTATAGAAGGGAGGATTTATGAGATCGGTCTAAGGTTTGATCTTGAGGAAAAATATTGTACAATAAAGGAAGAATCCACTCATAACTAATAAAATTTTAAATCATGAGAATATTCCTCTATCCCTAGCTTGTAAATCCATAATGTGTGCGTTAGTGGTCCATTAATTAGGCAACTTATAAGAATGTCCCCCAAATGCCATTAAAAGTCTAAGTTACCCTCCATTCTTACTCTTTTATTTGGGAATAAAGAAATAATTAGGGTTTTAATTTTTGAAATTGAATTATAATCGGCAAAATAGTAAATGTGTAATTAATATTTTAAAAAATAAGATTAGAAAATGAGCATTTTTAAAATTTAAGAAGAGGATGACATTTTTAATAAGGGATGCCTATATAAGGGAGCATTGAAAGAATATAACCGTTCATAGAATTATTCACAGTTACAACCCTTAGCAACATTTGTGACTAATGTGGTCAATATATCTATAAAAGTTGTGACTCTTGATAACAGCTATTAGTAATAGTTGTAACCATTGATGGAAGGGGTGTCTATAGATCTATATATAAAGGTAGAATGGCATTGTGTCCCTATTATTAGCAATTTCTTCATATAATACACCATCTATATAAATTGCTTAGGTATAGAAGAACCCAAAATGCTTAAAAATTTATCCATTGTAGTCCCAACAAGAACATCAATGGCTGGGGGTCAGATTTTTCTTTTGTTATTTTTTTGCTTTAATTTGATTTGTGATATACAATTTGGTTATATGCATAGTTTAGATCATTAGGGATTTTTTTTATTTGTTATCAGAGCAGTTGTTTGCCTCTGCCTTGATGTGAATTTATTGGTTTAAATGACTTTTTTTTTTCACATGCTACAAAACGATTACAAAACAAACCAAAATTTTGAAAAATTATTTTGGACAATTTTTGATGAAAAATATGGTTAGAGTTCATTGGGTAATTGGACTTTAACAATTCTATGATTTTAAACAAGAATTTTGGTGTCCATAAGGCTTAGAAATACACCGATCGTAACTAAATGGCACGAACCTAAAATCTTTTGTAAGATTCATTTAAACAATTTTTTGATGTTAAAATCATTAGGAAATTGATTTTTTTTTATCATTTTTGTGTTTTTAAAATGTCAATTTTGGTGCCTAGAACATATAGAATCAATCGGGTCAACAATTAGAACCATTTGGGTCTTTTTTGGGTCAAAAGACCCATTTTTACGAACAAAACAAAATCTAGGGTCCAAAAATGACATGTTATTTTGGCTCAAAAAAGGCACATTTTTCTATTAAAAAAACAACACGTTATTTTAGTAAGCAAGGGACACAATTTCTAATAAAAATGACACGTCGTTTTAATAAAAAAAGGGGTGCTGGTCACCAATGAAAACGACATGTTGTTTTCATCCTATAATGGAAAATGAAATGTCATTTTCAAAGGGGAATTTTTGAGAAAAAATTTTAATTAATTTTGTTTTCATATTTTTTTATAGAATTTTTCTTTTGGTTATTTTGGAAAATTAATTTTTGATCAATCTAAAATAAATTTAATGAAGTCCAACATTTTATTATTTATGTTTAAATAAAATTTTCAAAATTTATTTTAGATATGTTATTGAATTTAAGCATAATTTATTATGGTATGTATTCTTTAACTGTTGTATTTTGATACATGTAATTTCATGAATATTTTATGCATGAAAATTAAATGTCTTGAGTGATTTGTATGATTTTTAATTAATTAGAGAGTAGCTACAACATCTTTAATTATGCAAAATTATACATTAAGTGTTTTGATCACATATAGTATGATGACATTAGTTCTGATTAATCATATGTAATCTAATAATTTTTATCCTACTAGAATTTTTATTATATTTGTATGATTAATTAGGGTGAAATGTCAAATTATTTTTCTTAATTTACCCACAAAGATTTAGAAATGAAATATAATTTAATAGTTTCATTATAAGGTTATATATGAATCTATTTGAATTTAAAATTTAGCCCACGGGCAATTTTTATGTCATTGATTCATATTCTTGTAGCAAGATTTACATTGGTAAATATGATATATTGCTATTGGCCTCAATTTTGTGACATTAGCATGTACATTTAATTTTATGCAATTATACAACCTGTGAGTTACTCTACTTTTAAATGTGACATTCCTGAATTAAAGGGTGATAACTATAAGGTTTGGAAGGAGAGAATTCTCCTTTATTTGAGATGGATGGATGTTGATTATGCTATCCATAAAGATGAACCACCTGCTATTTCTAAAACTAGTCAACCAAGTGATGTTGATCAATATAAAAAATGGGAACGATCTAATCGCCTAAGTGTAATGTTCATAAAGACCAAGATCTTTGATGGTATTCATGGTTCTGTTGATTAGCATAATAATGTCTGAGATTTATTGAAGGTTATTAATGAGCAGTTTGAGTCTTCGGACAAGGCATTAGCTAGCACCCTGATTATCAGATTCTTATCCATGAACCTCATTAGTATTCATGGTGTGTGTGAGCACATCATGCACATGAGGGATATTGTGGCTCAATTAAAGTCTCTTGTGATTGATATATCTAAGTCTTTCCTTATACATTACATTGTGAATACTTTTCCACAATAGCATGCACTTTTAAGATCTCTTACAACACACATAAGGATAAATGGTCAATCAATGAACTTATGACCATGTGTGTTTAAGAGGAATGTAGACTGACTATGGCGGGAGGAGAGATTGTGAATCTGGCAACACAAGGAAAGAGCAAGAATCAAGAAGGAACACAAATGCTTCTTCTGTAAGAAGAAAGGGCATATGAAGAAAGATTGCTTAAGTTTAAGACTTAGCTTGAAAAGAAAGGTAAACCAATCTCATTTATTTACTATGAATCCAATATGGCTGATGTTAGTCGTAACACATGGTGGATTGATTCTGGTTCTACAATCCATGTTATAAATTTCTTGCAGGGTTTATAAAACCTAAAGAAGCTAGTGGCAAGTGAGCAGCGTATCTATTTTGGAAGCAAGAAGTGTTCTCACGTGGAAGCAATAGAACATGCAATTTAACTTTAAGTAGTGGCTTTGTTTTAGTTTTAGAAAAGGCATTTTATATTCCCAGTTTCTCTAGGAATTTGATTTCAGTTTCAAGACTTGTACCTTTTGGATATTCTTTTACCTTTTCAGATGCCATTTTTAGTTTGTTTTATAAATCTAAACTTGTGGGGAATGGTACATTATCTGATAGTCTTTTTCGTATTATAAAACATAATATCCTAGATATATGTTTCATAATTATCAAGTCTAACACTACTCCACTAAAAGCTTAAACCTGCACTCTCAAACTATTTAAAATTCCTATGGGGATGTAATACATTATGATCTGCCATGGAGACTTAGCTATTTGGACTTCGTAATTCTATATAGTTCGAGAGTGTAACTCTAAGCTTTTAGTGGAGTAGCGTTAAGCTTAGAGTTGATAATTATGAAATGTATATCTAGGATATTGGGTTTCATAATTATCGGGAGCTTCAAAGTCAGGATGTCACCCTTTGGTATATCAAAAGACATAAGTCAAAATAATGGGCCTATTAGTCATTTCAAGATTAATATACAACACATATGATTGTTTAATTCAAACCAATTCCACTTTATGTCCCGATCCAATATATCATCACCTATGACAATATACCAATATTTCTACCCATAGAGTCCAACTCTGATGGCCAAGGCAAGTTATCTCTCATTAGGCATGTAGATGATATAACAATCTTAGTATGAATAAAGTGCCCAACTTTATTCTCTCAATTGTGGATCTTATGATTTAGGCCATCACCTTTAGAATCATGTATTTTCGTATAATCTGTCCATCACATACCTAATTCTTAAAGGTTTAGACCGATAGTCTTAGACTTTTATTTGCTTGTCATACATTTAGCTAATATGAATGTAAAGAGGACAACATTACATGAACAATAAATAAATACTTTATTGATAAAATGTCTCCAAAAACATATTACAACATTTTACTCCTTAGGGCATACATGTCCAACAATTTTCACTTGCACTAAGTGAGTAAATACGACATATCATGCATCCTCATAGCTTCCACATGCCTCTCGAAAGCCCTCGTAGTTAGTGTCTTCATGAATAGATCAGTTAAATTCTCCTCAGATGCAATTTTGTATATAGCAACATGTCCGCCCTCAACGAAGTCCTTTATGACATGATACTTTGAATGAATATGCTTACTCTTCTTGAAAAATCTTGGTTCTTTAGCATTAGTTATCGCTGCAGTGTTATCATAATATAGCAATACCGCCTTAACCATGCCAGAAACTACCTTAAGATCCCTAAGAAACTTGCAGAGCCACACTGCTTCTTTCGAAGCATCACTAGCTACCACATACTTGTCTTCCATCGTTGAATCTAAAGTGCAATCTTGCTTGATGCTTCTCCAAACAATGGCACCATCACCCAGAGTAAACACAAAACTAGAAGTCGATCTCCTTGAATCTAGACAGGATTGAAAATCTGAGTCAGCGTATCCTAAAGGTGTCAAATTCTCACCTAAATACACAAGCATATATCCTCAAGTCCTACTCAGGTACTTGAAAATATGCTTGACTGCAACCCAGTGGTTTGATCCTAAATTCGAATCAAATTGACTTACTATCTCGACTGCATAACTAATATCCGGTCGTGTGCAAGGCATTGCATATATGATTTGACGAGTCTCTTTTGTGCAAAGCATGGTATGCATGATTTAGCCTACGCACTGTCAAAGCATAAGGCATCTTTTTCATGTATTCTCTTTCCTCATCATACTTTAGCGAGTCTTTCTTAGACAAAGTAATTTCAAACCCAGATGTGTAACACCCGAGTATTTTTAATACATAGAAATACAGTAAGTTAAGTATTATATTAAGACAAAAATATAAGAAATTATACAGTATTAGAATAATACAGTGTAAAAAAGTACCTTGATAAAGTTATGCAGTATGAAAATTACGTTGTAAAAATAATACAGTGTAGGAATTAGACTATTTAAGAATAATCAATACAGAAATTGGTCTGATTAAGTTGAAGCAATATAGGAATACTATTGTTTGGAGAATATAAATGAATAAGAAAAGCTGTAACAATATAGAGAATGTACCAGCAGTACAAGAAAAATACTATCAGTATAAATTTAGACTGTACAAAGTGAGATAATATTAGAATTATATTATGTGATGGATGTGTATAAGTATTAGAGGTTATGAGACCTCATAAAATGTATGGAAAAGAATACAGACGGTATAGAAAAAATACTATCAGTATAAACTTAGACTGCGTAAAAAGTTAGTGGGACATTTTGAAGTTTTGATCGGGCCACCACATCCACTAATGTGGCCCAATCACATTTGGCCACCCAAAGTAACCAAATTGATTACCAAGGTGATGACTCATCACCTTTTTATTTAAAAAACAAAAAAAGAAAAGAAAAAAAGGGATCAATTTACTTATTATATAAGAAGACCAATTGGTGTCCACAGTGGAAGAGAAAAAAGTGAAAAGAAGAAAAGAAAGAAAGGAAAAGAAAGAAAGAGAGAAAGGAATAATGGAAGTAAAAAAAAGAAGCTATATTCTTTCCAAGGGAAACCGATTCCTCTCTTATGCCTCTTTCACTCAAACCTTGGTGATTTTGGTCTTCAATCATCTAAGGAAGCAAGGTTAAGAATTCTAGAGGTAGATTAAGGAGTTTTAAGGTAAAACTCAAAACTCTCTCTATTGTGAACAAGGGTTTTTGTGCAAGTTTTGATGGAATTTTTTATGGTAAGGTATGAGCTTGATGTCAAGGGAATTTGGAAGCTTTCAAGTGCTAAAGAGTGAAGACAAGCACTTTGCATGGATCAGGTAAAATCCTAGACTTTTTAATTACGCTAAGGTTTATGCTTTATTATGCACACCAAGTGTTTGATGTATGTTATGAGCTAAGGAATGTAAAATAGACAATATGACATGGTTATTTTATGTTATATGTTAGATGGTGATGATGATGGAGAGAAGAAAGTAAGGGTTTTGATGAAATTCCAAAAAAGTACTAAATTGCAAAGAAAAAAGGTATTCTCAATAGATTTTAAAATCAGCCAAAAAGTCCCCCTAAAAGTTGAAATTTCAAGAAAGTTACAACATGAAAGTTGTAGAACGCGTCGAAACTATTAGGACAACTAAGAGAGTTTTTCAAAATTCTGTCCGGTTTAGAAGTTATGAATTTTACGAAATTTTAGGCATAAAATTTCAAGAAATGAAAACGTTATGAAAAGTTTAGAATTTGACCATGGTGCTTTTGCAAGTTCTATTCCTTACAAGAAATTAAGCGTTTTGGTATAAATGGTCATTTTTTGGTTTCAAGGGCAAAAATGTAAATATCTTTGTTTGTTAGGCCAAAACCAAAAAATTATGTGAAAATTAGGTTTTTACTAACAACGTTGGTTTCCTACACTGCTGTAGGCAGTAAGCATCATAGATGCTAAGTTTTTAAGAAATTAAAGTTTAATTAAAGAAAAAGAGATTAAGGGCAAGAAACTGAAGAAGAGGAAAAAAAGAAAGAACCGTAGCAAAAACAAAGCAAACCTGCAAAAAAAAAAAAAAAAAAAGAACAAAAAGAAAAAAAAAAAAAGAGAAGGAGAAAAGGCCTAGGAAGAAAGGTCGCCGGAAAGATGTTGATTCCGGAAAGACATTGGAATCAGCGAGAATTTTGAAGGTTTCCTGAAAGGACAGAAAAATCCTGACCAAATGAAAAAGCGAATAGAAGTTAACCAAGGATAAATCAGAAACTTCACATAAAAGCATCGGAATAACAAAAAAAGTCCTCAGATAAAAAAAAAAGGAAACATGAAGGGTAAAATTAGAAAAATGGCTTCAGAAAAATTAAAATAACTCCGGACAAAAAGTAAAACAACATGGAAATAGGACCGGTTTAGTGGGAAATATACTGTAGATATTACAGTGATTCCCACTCTTCCATAGCAATGTCTAATCTAATTTGTCCTCTTAAGACTTAATAACAGGAAATGAAACAAATTATTATCCCATAAAAGAGAGGAGGCATAGCTAAAAACGTTTCACCAAGTTTTACAGATTTAGTTCCAAAGATTGTAGGTATGGTTCATTTAACATTGAGCTCTGCGAAAGGGCAGGCAACTGCTGCTTCTGAGTCTTGAGCAGTGTCTGAGTCTGAGATGGGTGGTCCCTTCAAAAACCCTGCAAATAACTCCGCCGGGTCATAATAAACTTCCACATCCTCAGCCCTCAATGAATCATCAACCTGTATACATTGACTTGCATGTATTTATTGGCACAAATTAAAGTTCAAGACATGGATAAACAGTTCTTTTGTGGAGAAAGTTCTGTAATATTGTTTCTGGACTGTAATGATATGTTTTTACAATGCAAGCATATTGTTGTCAAAATTCGAGTAAAGTAATGCGGGTCACCATAAATAGTATGTACAGAATTTGAGATGAATTAAAATTGTTCAGAAATTAGCATATATCATGAAGTTGGTAAAATGGAATAAATATTGTTATTTACTAATTATGTGACCTTTACTCGTTTTGGTTTTGAACTGCTGGAGAAGATAAATTTTATATGCTTTTTCAAGAAATTTACGCACTTAAATGATTAATTGGTATTGGTACAACAAACTTTGTTATGAAAGGCGATTGCTCCACAATTTCTCTCTCTCTCTTGTTGAAAGGGATTAATCATAATTGCACACAAAACTGTGACCTCTATTTGTGGGTCTCTCTCATTTATGCTTTTGACCAACGCAAGTTAATCCAACTCAAAAGAAAGCGATTCGCTTTTTTCAAACGTGTCTGACTCACAAATAACAAGTCACCACAACTTTATTAATCTTGTAATTTTGGGGTTAAAGTTGTGCATTTGTTAATAATTTTATTGCAGGGTCAAAATTCTATAGTAATTAAACTAAGATATGAAAATGGCTAACTCATGGACTTGCGTATCCAATTGTTTCTCTGTATATATTATTATGAAGATGTTTATCCATGTTATTTACGACTTGCCTATCTAACTGTGTCCATGTAAATATTTTTATGAACAAGTTTATATGTAACAATAAAAAAATATCCATAATGAGATTTAACCTTTCCTAACGGCCGGAAAATTTTGAATGTACAGAAAGGATGCATACATAAATATTAAATATTCATTGGCTATATTCTTCATGAAGATATTTTATTTGTATAAATGAGCAATCAATTTCAGTCACGTACACATAAATTATATTTTGAAAAAAATAAAAGAAAAAGTTGAGTAGTCTAGTTTCTTTCTTAATTTTATGTTGTCAGTTTAATGAATTAAAAACAAACAGACAAACCTTGAGAGTTGCAAGGCCATAGAACTGAACAAGTTCTCCAGTGGGAGCATGACCTTTGAAAGGGCCTTCAAAGAAACCCCAGTGCCTGAACTTGAATGCAACCAAAGGAGGTCCTGAATAAACATGCACAACTTCCCATGCAAACCCACGAGGGAAAGCCGATCGAAACACCTCATGAGATGATTCAAAGCTTTCTTCTTCTGCTTTGTAGTATTGGAATTCCTTCGGCAGAGAGTTCTTGAGAAGGGCGTTGTAGCTCCCAATCCTCAGAGTTTCTTCTGCAGTTAATCCTTCTCTTCCTGTATTATCAATTCACAAACGTTTTTAAAAAGTCACATCTAACGTTGATGAACATATATATCTGATCAATTCGAGGCACATTACGATATAATATAAACTAGCCCCACATTTGTCTCACAACACAAGTTTGTTCAAATGTTTTTCTCTAACGTTTTCTTTCACAAAAATTTTAAATTTCTGTTAAAACCTATGAGTGAAAAATTACTATCCTCGGATAATTGAACACAACGCACCAACTATAATAAATACATGCCATGGGTAATTATAATTGCACACCTTTTCTTTTAATTTTTAGGGAAAAAAATAAAACTTAAGTAATTTCATCCAACTAATAAATTCAATATCTAGATCTTGAGGACCAAGAGATTAGTTAAGAAAATATGTTTCTTGATGTATCATAATATGAGAAAGAGATTAAAATTATTGGGAGCAGTTCTCTACCTACAAGAGTTAAACTAGAATTGATGAGAAATGATCAAGAGATGGTAAATTTACCATTAACAAAGAGCTTGAATTTTTTTGGATTGATGGTCTTGAAGTCTTCCAAGCGAGTCTTGTGAGAGAGCTCCATCTCCCATGACTTTATAGCATTTTGTACAATTTCTTCAAGGGATCCCTTTGGCCACTCCTGCCACAAATTCATGACCAAAACCAATATTCAAGATATATCTATAGACATATAAATATACACAAATATCATTAAAATGCATATTAATCATTTTTTTGTGCTTAAAATATGATTGGAACGGAAGAAATTGAGAGAAAACCTTAGTTCTTCCTTGCTCAAATAGCTGGTTAACACTATCATAGCTGGGAGGACCACCATGTCTCCACTCAATGGTGTTTTCTTCATCATCCAAGAAAGACCTGTACTTGTCTCCAACCCTCTTAACTGAAGTTTCTGCACTAGCCATGTGTAAGAAATTTCTCAAAGTTAAGGAATTAACAAGGATATATAACTTCCACTTTGAAGCCTTTTATAGGAGAAAATATATATATATATATAGAGAGAGAGAGAGAGAGAAAGAGTACACATGCAATAGTTGATATATTTAATATAGGTAGCAATATTACGCAAGTGTTACGTGTTAGCTAGCTGTACATCCGCGAGAACAAGTCATCGGCAATTAAATGTGATCAGATATTTTAACCTGACCTTTTTTTTTGGTTATCGTACTGTGCAATCAAACAAAAAGTATCCATCCATCGATTACGTAAGAAACACATTATAGAGAGAGAGAGTATACATGCAATAGTTGATATATTTAATATAGGTAGCAATATTACACAAGTAGATTAGCTGTACATCCAGAGTACAAGTCAAAAATCGGCAATTAATGCGATCAGATATTTTAGAATTTTAGTTATTCTAAAAACATCACTCCGTGCAATTCGATTATATAATCCCCATTAATATAGACTTTAGTATGTCGTGAGAGTCCAGAAACACATTATTGGAATCCTTATCCAAAGGTCATGACTTTGGCTAATAATATAGTTTTTTCCTTTTAGTCCATTCCTTGAAATTGTTTATTGACAAAAAACCGACTCTAATTGCAAGTTTCAGTTCATTGTAAAAAAAGAGGGCCTAAAAAGGGAATCATTTGACAAACAAGAAAGCACAAAGAAACAAATTCTTCTGCCCTTTTTTTTGTGTAAAAAATTTTCTTCCTTGACAGAATTAAAACATACAAATTGTAAATGAGACGTGCATAATACCTCAATAGTGTTTGTGCACTTTTATTTTGTAAAAGAAATGTTCACTATTTTTTTTAAATTCATTTTAATCCCTATATCGATACTTATAAAACTGTAGGTTCTAATTTAACATATAATATACTTTTTAGATTGGGTCCAACTGTTTTGACGGTAGGGATTATAACCTATAACGGTTGAATACGATTGCTTAATTTTTAGTTATACTATGTAATTTTAAAGAAATGAGAATCTGGCTATACAAAGAAAGAAAACAAATATAATGGCACACTAAGACACCAAAAAGATAGCTTAGTAGTGTAGGATACCTTAAGCTAGATGCTGATGAACCTAGTTTACGTTCATGGTAGTTCGTAGTTTCGTGGAGCTAACGTACAGTGGATTAGGACTGCGGCGTTGAACATTGATGTAGTATATTGAGGTAGGACTTCTACCCCTTCCTTTAGTAGCCAAGTTTTTAAATGATTTTGGCCTCAAATTAATTTCTTTCAAAATGCTTTCAATGAATGATTGAAAAAGATTTTCATCAATTGTTTTCATAAACTATTGAATGAAATGATATTCATAATGAACTGCATAATGAATGTAAATAAATACACTTGGTCAAATGAGAATTTAATAATTATAGAAATGCATAGATGGGCATGATGCCATAATCAGAGATCAAGTCGTGTAGAGTGCGGCCTTGGAGGCAGGTCTCGAAACTTAACTGGGCCACTACGGTTGTAATATCTATGGTTTGCCTAAGAAAAGATAATAATATCCCTTCTAGATGAACAATGAACTGTTTTTGGTAAAAATGATTTAATTGAAATTATTTATTTAATTCTGTTTCCTAAATATTTTCCCGAAGGCTAAATTTATATTCAAAATTAAATGTTTTAAAAGCCAAGTCTTACTGAGCCTTTTGCTCACATTTTATTTGTTTCAAACCTTCTTCTCGAGGTGGAATTCAACTTAGAATTGACTAGGAGTCCGCTGATTGGACTCGAGAGTAGTAGAAGGCCTCGAGTAGGTTGTTTGTTGTAGTAAATCAAGGCATGTAATTCTTTAATTTTCTTTTCTTATATTGAACTATGGTTGTAATTTTAATTATTGTTGATACCAAGTGTGTGCACAAGTTATGGGCCTAGTGGGACCCAACACGTATTTCTCTCTCTTTGTTATTTTATTTTCCTCTTATTTGTTTTATTGTTAATAATAATTGTTTAAAAAGTTTTAAATTTATCCCATCTTTTGTAACCAACTAATTCCTTAAATTTGTAATTTATAACTAAAATTTGATTAATTAAATTAACTAATCTACCATGTCACCTCCTAGATTTCGAGGCATGATAAAATGGTATCAAAGCCCTCAGTTATGAACCTTGGGAATTGTGCACACACAGATACGACAATGAAAAACATTGATAGTCCAATTTTATTTTTAGAACTGAGAGAATGACACCTAGGCATCGTCCAACTACTGATGATGCGAATTTGGCAAATGAGGAAAGCATGATGGGCGATGTTTGTTGCTTTTCAGTAGATGGTAGCGAGGGCAAGACTAGAGGATTCTGAGGCGAGTCGCTGGCATGCGTACTTTAAGGAATTCCAACGTGCATCTATTCCTACCTTTGACGGAAATGGAGACCTGCAGATGACTGAGTATTGGTTAGACTTAGTAGTAAAACATCTGGATACCCTCGGAGTACTAGTGGAATACCGTGTGGAATTTATATCTTACAAATTTGAAGGCAGCGCAAATGCTTGGAGGAAGCAAGCCAAATGTTTGGAAAACAATGGGAATATTAGCTAGGATAGGTTCAAGGAGTTGTTCTATGAGCGTTACTTCCCACAAGGGTATATATCTCAGAAGGCCATCGAATTTTATAGATTGGAGCAGGGTGACATGTCGGTCGAGGAATATGAAGTGAAATTCAATGAGTTGGCTAGATTTGCTCCATTCGTTGTGGTATCTAAGCATGAAAAGTGCATTAAGTTCCAGGCAGGACTTAAGGGATCCATTCGACGATAGTTGGTTGCTTTACGACTCTGGAACTTTAGTGAGTTGGTGTCGTCAGCTCTATCGATGGAAGGTGATTATGCCCACTACAGCGAGAACCGAGTAAGGACAATCGAAGGACCTTAGAGGAGCAATAGGAGGGGTAGCAACTATCAGGCTCAAGGAAAGAATCAGTAGGGTAACATGAACAGTAGGAGTAGTAGTTCATTATGCAGCGGACGCAACAACCCCTACAACTTTCATTGCCATTATTGTTAGCAGCCAAAACACATCAAGAGGAACTGGCCAAATAGGAATGCTCGCCTAGGACTTTAGCCCAAAGAAGGTGCCAGCCGTCAGCCTTAATCTCAGTCCTTACCTCCACCTCAGCAACTCCCTCAACTGTAGTTTCTTTAGTTTACTCCTCAGCAACTGCCATACCCAACACATGGACACCAGCCGCAGAGCTTTTAGTGCCATGTCCTACAGTATTGAGCACCAAGTACGGCTAGTGTGCAGTCTTCCACAACGCAACAGTATCGGCCAACCAATCCGGGACCCAACAACGTTGGTAAAGGAAAAGGGAAAGCTCCAGCCTAGGTTCACACCATGACTTCAGGGAGTTCAAAAGCCCAAACAACAACACGGTTGTCAATGGTATGGTTTTAGTTTCTCAGTCTCTAGCACATGTTTTATTCGATACTAGTGCCATCTATTCTCTCATTTTGAGCTCTTTTGTACATGCCTTGGGACTAGAGATAAAAGAATTTAATAAGCCCTTGGTTATTACCTCACCCCTAGGGCGGGTGTGTGTGAATTGTATATATAAATCTTGTAAAATAATGATTGGAGGTGAGATTCTGAAGAGTGATTTGATTATAATCTCTATGAGTACATATGATGTAATCTTAGGAATGAACTGGTTGTCCAAGTATAATATCGTTGTAGATTGTCAACTTAAGAAAGTGACTTTAGTGTTTGATAGGGGAACGACGATCACTTACCAAGGTGGTAATGATTGAATGATGAGTGAGCGTCTCATGAAAACATGTCTCAGAGGATGGACAAATTTAGCTTGCTATGCCCTTCTTATGAACCTTGAAGAAGAGTCTAGTGTATCGGTAAGAAATACAGTAGGACTAGTGGTTGAGGAGTTCAACGATGTCTTCCTTGATGAGTTGCCTGGATTACCACCACATTGGAAAATTGAGTTTGGTATTGAGTTGCTTTCGGGAATCGCTCTGATTTTCGTAGCACCTTATCAGATGGCGCCAATAAAGATAAAAGAATTGAGAAAGCAACTTTAGGAGCTTGTAGACAAAAGACGTATCAGGAACAGTATGCTGCCATGGGGTGCGCCAGTTTTGTTTGCCAAAAAGCATGATGGAACCCTTAGGTTGTGCATAGACTACTGGTAGCCAAATCGAGTCACGTTGAAGAACAAGTATCCATTGCCAATGATTGATGAGTTATTTAATTAGTTAGGAGGTTCGCAATACTTCTCGAAGATAGACTTACAATTCGGATGTCATCAGCTCAAGACTAAGGAAAAAGACATGCCCAAGACACCTTTAGGACCTGATATGGACTTTTCGAGTTTCTAGTGATACCATTTGGATTAACCAATGCTCCAACAGCTTTCATGAATTTGATGAACTGGATATTCAGGCCTTGTCTGAATCAATTTGTGATTGTGTTTATTGATGACATCCTAATCTACTTTAAGACTTGGGAGGAGCATGAGCAGCATTTAAAGATCATGCTTCAGACTCTACGGGAGCCCCATCTATATCCCAAGAAGGAAAAGTGCAAATTTTGGTTGATTGAAGTTAAGTTTTTAGGACATTTCATCTCTGAGTAAGGCATTTTAGTGGATCCTTCTAAGGTGGAAGCCATAGTGGAGTGGGAACGACTGAGAAATGCTGTAGAGATCCGTAGTTTCTTAGAACTCGCGAGATACTACATAAAATTTGTGAAAGATTTCTTGAAGATAGCAGCTCCGTTAACACGGTTGATCAGGAAGAATGTTAGATTCGAATGGGATAAAGAATACGAGTATGCTTTCCAAGAGTTAAAGAATCGACTAACTACCGCTCTAGTATTGATTATTCTGAGTAGTGACAAGCCATACAAAGTCTGCACAGATGCTTCAGGACATGGGCTAGGATGCATATTGATGCAACATGGACGCGTGATAGCATATAGGTTGAGACAGCTATGACCTCACAAACGAAACTACCCTACTGACGACTTAGAGCTCGTAGCGATGATTCATGCACTAAAGATCTAGAGATGCTATCTGTATAAGGCAACATTTTAGGTTTTCTCTAACCACAAGAGTTTGAAGTACCTATTCACATAGAGGGATCTAAACTTGTGGCAACAAAGATGGATGGAGTACATGGAAGACTATGACTTCGCGCTACAGTATCATTTAGAGAAGGCTAATGTAGTCATAGATGCACTCAATAGGAAGTCTTTAAGGTTTCTTGCGTGTTTGGCATATGAAGATTGGAAAAGAGATGCAACAATGAGTGAATACAGGCTACAGTACTATAAGGACTGTGGTTGAAGAGTGGAGGATACGTGCAAATGGATCATTATACTTTAGGGAACATTTGGCAATTCTAGGAATTGCATAAGTGACGACGGCCGTAATGGATGAAGCTCATAAGTCTTAATTTGCCATTCATCTGGGGAGAACGAAGATGTATTGCGATATAAAGAGGCAGTACTGGTGGAGAGGCATGAAGAATGATGCCTGAGAGTACATGGCTAAGTGCGCAACTTGTCTCCAGGTGAAGGCCTTGCACCAAAAGCCAGTAGGTCAGCTTCAACCGTTTCCCATTCCAAGGTGGAAATAGGAGCATGTCACGATGGATTTTCTCATTAGAGCAAAGGCATGATGCGATTTGGGTCGTCGTTGACAGGTTAACAAAATCAGTTTATTTCATCCTTTCAGGTCGACATGCTCAAGGAGAGTTCTCAAGGAGCTATATCTGCAGAATATAGTGAGGTTGCACAGAGTTCCTTTATCCATCACTTCTGATAGAGACACTTGATTCAACGCCAAGTATTTGAGAAGCTTTTAGGAAGCCTTAGGTATAGACTTGAACTTTAGCATGGCCTTTCATCCCTAGACTAATGGGCAATCTGAGTGAGTCATTCAGATCCTTGAAGATATGTTATATGCATGCGTCTTATATTTTGGCAGGAATTGGAAAGAGTATTTGCATCTAGTATAGTTTGCATACAACAATAGTTATCAAGCAAGCATCGAGATGGCACCATTTAAAGTACTTTATGGATGACTGTGTTGATCACTGGTGTGTTGGGTAGAACTAGAGAATAGGATTGTTCTTAGGCTAGATGAGATCCGTGACAACAACGAAAAGGTCACCATAATTCCAGATCAGTTAAAAGCTACTCAGAGTAGACAGAAAAAGTTATGCTGATAGGAGACGTAGACCTTTGGAATTTGAATTAGGAGATTTTGTTATCTTAAAGGTTTCACCGCGTAAGGGTATATCGCGTTTTAGTGTAAGTGGGAAACTTGCACCAAGGTACGTTGGACTGTTTGAGATTACTTAACGCATTGGTGTGGTCGTCTATCGGCTTGATCTTCCCCGGAGCTCTTCATATTCACAATTTATTCCACATGTTGATGCCTTGAAAGTGTCCACCTAAGTAAAGCAAGATAGTCTCATTCCATGATGTGGAGATCCAAGAGGACACGACATATAAGGAGGTACCGGTCTAGAGTATCGATCATAAGGTGATAAACTTGTGACGCTATGATATACCATTAGTAAAAGTCGTGTGACAACATCATGAAGTTGATAAAGTGACTTGGGAGTTAGAATCTACCATGCGAGAACTATATCTGCATTTGTTTTGTTTCTGAAATGATTTGTAATTTTGGGGATGAAATTCTTTTAAGGGTGAAGAGCTGTAACACCTAACTATTTAATTAAGAGTAATTAGTATAAAATGGTGTATTAGTGTGCCTAAATGTTACTTGAACCCAATTTAATTATCTTGTGATGTTTTCAAATTAATTTCATTACTAATTATTTTTATTTGCATTTTTATTTGTTATTTTGAATTTTGAAATAAAATAATTTGTCAAATGCCCGATATATCCCACTTTGAAAAACCATGTGCTAGACATGGTTTTCACATAGCAAAACCACTCAATTTCTCTCTATTTAATCTCTCTTTTCCTCTCTTCCTTACTCACTCTCGCACTGTCTCTCTCCTTCTCTCTCTTTTCCTCTTTCACTCACTGTCCCTCTCTTTTCTCTCTCTTTGATTCGAAATGTTTGAGCTCAAGCTTCAATTCTCAGCTAGATTGGAAGCTAGGAAGTGAGGTTGAGCCTCCATAAACGTGATTCAAGCATTGATTCAAGGTTAGTTTAACTTTTTTTCAAATTTCAAACTTTTTCACCAAACTTTCAATTTCTTTAAAAAGTTATAATCTGAGTTTTATGAGCTTAGGAAACCTTTAATCTAGGTTAGTAGAACACAAACCCTCATGAATATAAGCTTGATTTAGACAAAATCAAGCTTAATCAACTTTTTTCCTTTTTCTCTATTTGTGGATTCCCTTGAAATTTCTATGAAAAACTTGTTTAAAGTTGTTTAAATGTGTTCTAGCATGTTTATCTATCATTTATGAATGTTTGTATGCTTTGGGAATTGAGAAAACAAGTTTAGATTGAGATTTTGGACTCGGGGAAGCCTAGGCTTGAAGTCTCAGACCTCCTTGATTTTTCCAGTTCGACAGGCTGATCTTAAGCATCGGCAGGCCGAACTCATGCAACCAGTAGGCCGAACTTGGGGACAGCTTGGCAGGCCGGTCCTATATGGCCAGTAGGCCGAACTATGAAGTTTAACAAGCCAGACCCAAAAGTTCAAAGGGCCGATCGAACTCCATGAAAAATGACCGTTTTTTACCTGTTTTCATTGTTTTAAACATAGATAGAGACTTTAACCTTATAGGATGATTTTGTAAGCTTTAATGGCACACTTAGACAACAAAAGATAGCTTAGTAGTGTAGAATAAGCTAGATGCTGATGAACCTAGTTTACATTTAAGGTAGTTCGTGGTTCTATGGAACTAACATATAGCGGATCGGGACTATGGTGTCAAACATCGGTGTAAGATATTGAGGTAGGACTTCTACCCCTTCCTTTGGTAGCCAGGTTTCTAAATGATTTTGGCCTCAAATTGATTTCTTTCAAAATGCTTTCAATGAATAATTGAAAAAGATTTTCATCAATTGTTTTCATAAACTATTGAATGAAATGATATTCATAATGAACTGCATAATGAGTGTAAATGAATACACTCGATAAAATGAGAATTTAATAATTATAGAAATGCATAGATGGTAATGATGCCATAATCAGAGATTGGGTCGTGTGGAGTATGATCTTAGAGGCATGTCCCGAAACCCAGCTAGGCTACTACGGTAGGTGATATTTATAGTTTGCCCAAGAAAAGATAATAATATCCCTTCTGGAAGAACAATGAACTGTTTTTGGTAAGAATAATTTAATTAAAATTATTTATTTAAATTTTTTTCCTAAATATTTTCCTGAATGCTAAATTTGTATTTAAAATTAAATTTTTTAAAAACCAAGTCCTACTGAGCCTTTTGCTCACATTTTATTTGTTTCAAACCTTTTTCTCTAAGTGGAATTCAGCTTAAGAGTGACTAAGAATCCACCGATCGAACTAGTGAGTAATAGACGACCTCAAGCAGGTTAATTGTTGTAGTAAATCATGGGATGTAATTCTTTAATTTTCTTTTCTTATATTGGATTGTGGTTGCAATTTTAATTATTGTTGATATCATGTGTTGCACAAGTTATGGGCCTGGTGGGACCCAACATGTATTTCTCTTTCTTTGTTATTTTATTTTCCTTTTGTTTGTTTTATTATTGTTAATAATTGTTTAAAAAGTTTTAAATTTATCCCATCTTTTGTAACTAACTAATTCCTTAAATCGACAATTTTTAACTAAAATTTGATTAATTAAATTAACTAATCCATCACGTCACCTCCTAAATTTTGAGGCGTGACAAATATGTTTTATGTTCCATTTAATAGGCATAATGTTTTAAAGATTAAGCAAAAGTTTGCAATATATTTGCAATAATTATGTTTACAGTACAATTGCATTTCGTTAATGCATAATATTTTATAGTTTAATTTATAAGTTTTATGTTGCATTTGTTATGCAATAAGTTTTACAGTACAAGTTATAATTTGTAAATATGTTTGTATATGACGTGGTTGCATTTGATATGCTCACTAAAGTTGAAAAGAAGGTCAAATAAAGATAAAAGGAAGTATTGTACCAGCCTTCTTGTTATGAGATGTTGAAAGTAAAGTTAAAGTTGTGGCCTCTTTGATGTGAGGTACACAAGTAAAGTTAAAGTTATGACCTCGGTGTTTGATGATCTCAAGTCTTCTACAATGGAAGCATTATGTTCATGATCTCATGATTAATGATGTTGGTACGGACAGTAAAGCACATAAGAGACTGCAAGTTAAGGAACAAGTATAAAAGTTAAAGTAAGAAATGAATGTTCATAAGATACTCATAAATGAATGATCATAAATGAGCATGAATGGAATCATGCATTTTGACTTTGATTGTATTCCTTATTATGAAATGTTATATGTTATGTTTATGAAAAACATTTTGAGAAATGTCTTACAATAAATGTTCATGGAAAACATTTTTTTCATGTTTACAAGGAAAGGTTTATGAAGGACATTTTAAGGAAAAATGCTTAAGTAATGTTTTATGAAAAATGTTTTTAAAAAATTGTTTTAAGAGAAAGGTTTTTATGAGAAAAGCTTATAAAGCGTGTTTTTATGATTTGTGAGATTATGTTTGAACTAACTAAGCGAAAGCTCATTAAAAGCTCCTTCATGCTATAAGTTGTCCTATGGGTGACCATTAGGACCTGTTTAAAGAGCTTGGTGTTGCAGAGGACAGATACAAAGATTTGAGTATAGAGACCACTACACTACTGCTTCCGCTAGTTTAAGAAAAGGTTTTCCACTATTTGATATAATGTTTTCAAAGTTTTAAGAAATGTTTTCAAAGTTTTAAGATATATTTTATGAAATACTTTATATGATTATAAAGTTAAGTTCTAAGTTATGATTTAGTTAATGTTTCTTATCAAGTTTTAAGAAATGCTTTAAAATGGTTTTAAAGTTAAGTGTTAGGCAATGGCTCAACTTAAACTATGACAAAAGTCACAACAGCTTTTAAGAATATTTTAAAGGATGTAAAGGAAAAAAAAAATTCTTGTAATTTCTTACTAAGTAAGTAAGATTGATGCTTAAGAAATGATATTTAAAGAAAGATGCGGGTTGTCACAGGTGGTACAAAGTGGTATCCTGCCATCCCATCTCGCGTTGTTATATGTATGCTACACCATAGCTCAAGTAAGTAAGTTAAGTTAAGTAAGAAGAAAAGTTAGTATTTAACGATTACGTACTTATACCTGGTATATTGCCTTTGATGTCGGCACTCCGGATGAGCAACGAGAAGGAAAAGGTCTAAGGATGAATGCAATGTTACATGTTATATTGTCTTCGCAAGTCGCGGTAATTATCAGTCCATCAGTGGTATCAAGTCAATGATGATCAAATGTGGTCGATAACAGTCAACAAATGGCCGACGACTTAAAAATCAAGAAGATGAGCTCATGACACGTCACAATGTTTTTGTGCCCAACAATGCTTTTCGTATGAGCCAGTCTTACTCTGTTAGAAATCGTTCAATATTGACTATATGTAGAACAAGGAGAGCATATCAAAATAATGAAATAATGGACGTTCGAAAATGATTTTTGGTGCTCTATAAAACAAGAGTGCTTGAGGGCAACTAGACATTAGATGACTAACTGTGCGATCCTTTTAAGTTTAAGCATTCTGTAACTGAGCTAAGACATGCTAATGAGCTCGTAACTGCCCAGATGGGAATCACGATCAAGATAATGATGCCAAATCTGTTAGCAAAAACCTCACGGGTTAGAGGATGGAAGCTGGAGATTCATATGTTATGAGAGTATTACGGAAAAATGTAATTTTAGAATAGATACAGGATCAAAAAATTATAGATTTATGGTCAAATGACCTTGATCTTCTGATAGACATGATGCAAATTGAAAGAAAAATAAACCCTATTTTCGAGAATAGCAGTCATTGGTAGAATATTAAACCTTTGAATGAATGGGAACTGTGCTCGAATGTTGAAAGATCAGAGTTGCGTGGTGGAAGTATAGTGTTACAATTCAAAGAAATATATCAATTAAATGATGTAAGGTTTATGAACTTCCAAGATGGAGACTTAGTTTTTATTAAGAAAGTAGTAATGCAAGAAAGTATGTTAAGAACGGAAAGGATGATATGAAATAAGAGTATACCTCTTGTCAAGTTTTCATGATGAGAACACAAAGTAGAGCTACTAATAAGGAAATAAGAAGAGGATAAGAAAATGACTACCCATGAAGGTTTTAATTTTCGAGGACAAAATTTTTTAAGGAGAGTAGATTGTAACACCCAAGCATTCTTAGTGCATTAAAAATGCAATAATTTAAAGATTATTATTTAATCTAATTCTTATGATAAAGTCCATAAAAGCCAAAATAGGACTTTTAAGGATAAAAATCATGCCATAATCTTATATAAGAAAGGAACAATATGGAAATAAGTTGGAAAGCTTAATTGTTGCAAAATGTATTGCAACAAATGTTAAGACAAAAATACAGTTTAAGAAAAATATTATATAATAGTATAAAAATTATATAATATTAGAATAATGTAATGTAATGAAGTACACTGATAAAATTATGTAATATGAAAATTATACTGCAAAAGTAATGTAGTGTAGGAGTTAGACTGTTTAAGGTTAAGCAGTATAGAAATGAGACTATTTAAAGCTAAAGCAGTATATGAATAATACTGTTTGGAGGACATGAATAAGTAAGGAATGTTGTGTAAGCTCATAACAGTACAGAGAATATAATGACAATATAAGAAAAATACTGTCATTATAAATTTAGACTGTATAAAGTTAGATAATATTGGAATTACATTATGTGATGGATGAAAATAAGTATGGGAGATTGTGAGACCTCATGAATTTTATGAAAAACAATACTAGTAGTATAGAAGAAATACTATTAGTATAAATTTAGACTATGTAAAAAATAACATAGGACCCACATATGTGTCACCTTTATGGTTGAAAACTTGCCACTACACCCCTTGAGTGGCCAAATCAAATCTTGCCAAATTACCCCAAATAATGGCAAGTGATGACTAACGAAGGTCAGTCATCAAATTTGGAATAAAAATCAAGCTTTATTCACTTATTTAGGGAACCATAAATGTTCCATTTTGGTTCTCCAAAAACCATCCCCTTCCTAAGCAATTCTCTCTCAAATTTTGATGATTTCCAAGCCTCTAAACCATGTATTGAAGTAAGTTAAGTATTCAAGTTTAAGGATGAGCAAGTATGGAGGTAAAATTCCAACCTTTTTTGAGGGTTTTAGTGATTTTTATTTAAAGTTATGGATGGGTTTTAATAGAATTTTGTCATGGTTTATAACAAAGGAATCTAAATAAGTTTAATCTCACAAGTGGAGGATTAAAAGCTTGGAGGAATTATTGGTAAGAATTCTAAAATCTTAGTCTTTGAAATCAAGCTAAAGTTTATGTTTTTTATGTATGCCAAGTGTTTGATGAAATGTTTTGAGCTAAGGCATGTAAGATGAACATTATGATATGATTATTTTATGTTTAATATTGATGGTGATGGTGATAGAAACAAAGAAAGTAAGGGTTTTAGATTTAAAAGTAAAAAATGGTTAAACTTTGTAAAGTTTAACTAGTTTCAAAGGAATGGGGTTTTGAGGGCCTTAGAGGCCAAATTATGTTCTAAGTAAGGTTTAAGATTTTCCAACACAATGATGGAAACAACTTTGGTGAAAAAAGTTTTGTAAAATTCCAAAAGGACTAAATGGCAAAGTTTTGCTAATTCTTAGTAGATTTGAAAATCAGCCAAAAAGTCCACTTTAACGTTGGAATTTTAGGAAAATTAAAACACAAAAGTTGTAGAACTCATCGAAATTGTTAAGACAACATGGACATTTTATTAAAATTCTGCTAGGTTGAGGAGTTACGAAATTTTAAGTGTAAAATTTCATGAAATGAAAATGTTATGAAATGTTTAGAATTTGACCATGGAACTTTGGAAAGTTTTATTCCTTGAGAAAAACTGAACGTTTTGGTATATAGTGGTCATTTTTTATTCTGGAGGCAAAAATGTAAAGATTTTTATGTTGGGGCCAAAATCATAAAATTGTGTGAAACTGGGTTTTCAATAAGGAACATTAGGTTCCTGCATTTCTGTGAGTAGTACATAACCACAGGGATTATGTTTTTAAAGGATTTAAAGTTTAGTCAAGAAAAGGATGAAAAAAAATTCATGAAGGACAAAAATGTAAATATATTCGCATTACAGGTCAAAACTGTAAAATTTTGACAAAACAAATTTAATTGAAAAAAAAACTATTATTTTTTTTTCTATAATATTATGAGACATAAAGAAATAAAAGTTATATTTTAACAAGTTTCGTAAGTTTATAAAGACCCGTCAAGGGCAAAATGGTCATTTTGCAAAAAAGTCAAAACAGACTCGAAACGCCCGATATCAAAAAATGCTCCTTAGCAGGAATTTGTTTGTAATATGTAGGTAATGAAATGGTAAGTTAAGCAATGAGTTTTATAAAGTTACGAAATGGGCAAAAAACCCATCAAGGGTAAAAATGTTATTTTTAAGAAAACGGCTAAAACAGAGTCAAACACTCCAAATTAGTATAACACGCTTAGACAAAAAAATGTTTCATAATATGTTAAGTAATAAAATCACTAGTGAGATGGGAAATTTAACTAAGGGACACTTAAGAAAAAAAGCAACCCGGTAGGTTACAAAGTCAAGTAAAGAAAGAGATAACCCGATGGGTTACAAAGCTAAGCAGAAAGAATGGTAACATGATGGTTATATAATTAAGAGAAAAGAAAGGGTACCGGTGGGTTACCAAATTAAATAAAGAGAAGGGTAAATCGATAGGGTACCAAGTTAAGTTAAAAGAAAAGAATAGTTAATGTTTGCGTTTTATTATCAATCAAGTAGATTGATAAAAAGAAAGTTAACTAGTAAGTCAGCTGTCATATGATCAGGACACAGAAGCTGACTAACGAAAGGAAAAGGAGCGGAAATGAGAATGTTAGAGCTATAGATTGGTAAGTTCAAATCTTACCTACAGCATGGAGTAAATGATTTTCAAATGCTTATATATATGTTTGCAGTTGTTATGCAAGTTGTTTTTAAAATATGTTTCCATTTGTTATGCACAAGATTTTAAAGTTTAAACCAAGATTTGCAATGTACTTGCAACTATTATGTTTAAAGCATGAGTGCATTTAATAGACATAATGTTTTAAACATTAAGTAAAAGTTTGCAATGTATTTGCAATAATTATGTTTAAAGTACGATTGCATTTCATTAATGTATAATGTTTTACAGTTTAAGTTATAAGTTTTATGTTGCATTTGTTATGCAATAAGTTTTAAAGTACAAGTTATAATTTGCAAATGTGTTTGCATATGATGTGATTGCATTTGATATACTCACTAAAGTTGAAAAGAAGGTCAAATAAAGATAAAAAGAAGTATCATACTAGCCTCCTTATTGTGAGGTACTAAAGTAAAGTTAAAGTTGTGGCCTCCTTGATGTGAGGTACATAAGTAAAGTTAAAGTTATGACTTCGGTGTTTGATGGGCTCAAGTCTTTCACAAGAGAAGCATCATGTTTGTGACCTCATGATTAATGATGTTAGTACGAACACCAAAGCATATATAAGAAGGAAAGTTAAGGAACAAGGATAAAAGTTAAAGTAAGAAATGAATGTTCATAAGATACTCATAAATGAATGATCATAAATGAGCAAAAATGAAATCATACATTTTGACTTTGCTTATTTTCCTTGTTATGAAATGTTATGTGTTATGTTTATAAAAAACATTTTGAGAATGTTTTACAATAAATGTTCATGAAAAACATTTTTTTTAACGTTTACAAGGACAAGTTTATGAAGGTCGTTTTAAGAAAAAACATTTAAGCAATGTTTTATGAAAATGTTTTTGAAAAACATTTTAAGAGAAAGGTTTTTATGAGAAAAGCTTATAAAGCACGTTTCTATGATTTTTGAGATTAAGTTTGAACTTACTGAGCGAAAGCTAATTAAAATTTCTTTCATGCTGTAGGTAGTCCTATGGGTGATCATTAGGACCTGTTTGAAAGCTTGGTGTTGCGGAGGATAGATGCGACGATTTTGATATAGATACCACTACAACATGCTCCCACTAGTTTAAGAAAAGTTTTCCATTATTTGATATAATATTTTCAAAGTTTTAGAAAATCAAAGTTGTAAGATATATTTTATGAAATACTTTATATAATTATAAAGTTAAGTTTGAAGTTATGATTTAGTTAATGTTTCTTATCAAGTTTTAAGAAACGCTTTAAAATGGTTCTAAAGTCATGTGTTGGGCAATGACTCAACTTAAATTACGACAGAAGTTGCAACAGCTTTAAAGAATGTTTTAAAGGATGTAAAAGAAAAAAAATTTTCCCGTAATTTCTTATTAAGTAAGATTAATGCTTAAGAAATGATGTTGAAAGAGAGTTAAGTGACTGCCCGAAAAGACGGGTCATCTCAATATAAGTATTGGATAATCATGCAAGTTTATATAACAAGCTACATGCTATTATTTATGTGGATATATATTTATATACTGGGAATAATCATAGTTCTAAACGTCATAATTACTATATCTATATGTACATATATAATATATTGATGATAAATATTCAGCTTTACTTTTTTTTTATTAAAGCTCTTCAAAATAACAATATGATAAATTGCTTTTATTTGAGTTACATGAATTAAATTTATTGTATTTAGTTCCTTACTTTAGTTTTTTTTAATGTTCACGATCTAACAATACTTTGCAACAGAGGAACTAAAAGTGAAGCAAAGTAATAGATTAAGGACCAAAAGTGAAACAAAGTAGTAGATTAGGACCAAAGCGGGATATTTTAAGAATATTTCTTTAAATATTTAACACTTAATTTACAGAGGGACCAAAACTAAAGCAAAATAATGGATTAAGGACTAAAAGGGGACTTTTAAATATTGGGGACTAAAATGGGACTAAAGGTAATCATTTGTAAGATTAACCATAACATTAAAGTAGAAAAATAACACTATGTTATAATTTTATTTGTAATTCTAAAGTCCACATATACCATACCTAATAGCAAATTAGGTCTTAAGCATAACTTATTTTAAATTTTAATATTTAAAAATTTTTATTAGTTAACAAATTTATTTTTACATTCAATTATTAGCATATTAACATTTTCAAATTAATTTACTTTTTGAAGTTCATTTTATAATTTTTAAAGCTTAATGATTATAATGAAAAACCTTACTGGAATGCTTATGATAAAAAACAAATATAACATTTAAATAATATTATACATTGGAAATAAATGAAAATATTATTTTAAATATATTATTTTCTCACTTTTTTTAATCCAAACTATGTTTTGGAGAACATATTACTCTTAAATCTAAAATGTATACAACTCTAGCATAGCCGGTTTACATTTATGTATTATGCCGTGGCTTGTCGTGCTTAGACGCACAACGTTTTCAACTAGCATACAAATATTGCTGGTTCAACTTATCACTTAATTTTATAATTATACAAGAAAGACTATGTGTATCAACAACAGAGAAAAGTCCACAAATATCAATTAAATTAGACATCTTAAAATTGATTTTGATTTTTATTTTTATTTTTTTGGTTTTGTAAAAGCAAGTATGGTATCTTAAATATGTGAACTGAATTTTGTCATGGAATATGATATGCTTTCTAATACAACTTCAGAAAACTTCAATAGATATATATTTTTTTCTTTTTGCATTGATTTTATCCTTCTCTTGTTGACTTGTAGAATAAAATCCGTACATTCAAATCCTCTGTCTAATTTTGATGTGTAAAAAATGTTTAACCATTACTATTATGACACATCATTTAAAAGTTTGAAATAATATCCAATTAATTTTTACATGTTTCAATTTCAATATAGCTTTGCGTTTTTCTTTCTCTTTTAAATTAAAATTTTAGGGAAAATTGAGCAAAGTTCACAAATTTAGAAAGTCTTTTTTTTTTTAATTTTGAAGAAATTAGAAAGCCTTTTCCTTCTAGCAAAAAAAAAGGGACCTTTTTAGGGCGAAAAAAAAAACCAATTTACCATTATTTGCTTTTGCTTTTTGTATTCACGGTTAGGAGTAATTTGGAAGGCGTCAACACCTGATAAACGCATGAGTTGGAGCAACTAATTCTATTTTGTCACTATTGTTGATATATTGATACACAATATTACACTTTTAATTTTAGTCCTATCATATTATATATATTGGTTTTTATGTGTACATAATACTCTCCAAATTTTAATCTATAAATCATGCTCTACTGATGACACATGGTTGATTTTTTTTTTTTTTTTTTGACGTGCATGTATATCCCACCTCTCAAATTAATATATATTAATTTTATGAATATAACTTGAATATCTGAAAAGGAAGAAGATCATAACAAAATTATATTCAAGAATTTTCTGTCTATTTTGATGTGTTAAAAGTGTTTAACCATTGCTACTATGACACATCATTTAAAAGTTTGAAATAATATCTAATTAATTTTTACATGTTTTGAATTAATTGACATGCCATAACATAATTAGTTAAATATCATTTAGAACATTAAAAATTGAAAGGCAATCTCAATCCATACAAATCAAATTAGCTTCGCGTTTTTCTTTCTTTTTAAATTAAGATTTAAAATTGAGCAATGTTCACAAATTTAGAAAGTCTTTTTTTTTTTTTTATTTTGAAGAAATGAGAATGCCTTTCCTTACTAGCTAAAAACAAAAAGGGGACTTTTTTAGGGGAAAAAAATTTACCACTATTTGCTTTTGCTTTTTGTATTCATGATTAGGAGTAATTTGGAAGGCATCAACACTTGATAAACACATGAGTTGGAGCAACTAATTCTATTTTTCACTATTGATCATATATTGATACACAATATTAATCTTTTAACTTTAGTCCAATTGGATTATATATACTGGCTTTTATGTGTACGTAATACTCTTGAGATTCTAATCTATAAATCATATTCTACTGATGACACATGGTTCTTTTTTTTTTTTTTTTTTTTTGACGTGCATGTATATCCCACCTCTCAAATTAATTTATATTAATTTTATGAATATACATTGAATATCTGAAAAGGAAGAAGATCAGAACAAAATTGTATTCAAGAATCCTATTGTTTATCAGTTTCAATATACTAGGTTGACTTGTAATTTTTAAATATGTTTAATTAACTCGTTTAACTTAGGATTTCATTTACTAGGTTTGATGGAAACTACTCACCTAATGAATATTCAATAAATGGAATAAACTTTTATCTGTTGTATTTAAACAATATTTGATTTAATTTTTCTTATTTTTTGGTCTTTACAAAAGATTGAATTGTTTTTCTTTTTCTTTTCAGATTATCGTTATCTTATATAACAAAAGTACTTCTATATAGTTTATTTGGTGTTTGAATGCTGCAGGGATATATACCAAAAAATTGACAAGGGGTAAAATTAACTAAGGTAAAATAAAATAATTGTAAACTTAAATATATATGATAGCTGAAATTCTCATCTATAGATAGTGAATGGAAAATAAACTGCTTTTATCAAAGAACTAGCGGAGAAAGGAGAAAGATGTAATTTAAGAGGTTAATGGAATTTTGTACTCATGTCTAATTATGAACAAGAAGAATTGATCTATAGGTAATGATTATATCAATAGACAGTTCAATTCTTTAAAAAAATTATATTTATAATTTCAAGAAAGCAATTCCAAGTTTGTAATGAAGTAATTTTGAAATTAATAAAATTGATATATTAATTAAGTTGTTAATTTATTACTAATTTTACTAGAGCTTGAAATTATTGTTAGACATGGTGCCTTAAGGATTAAATGATATAATCAATAAAGAGTTTATTTATTATTTATATATCAAATGTTGTCCTCTTTGTGTTTATTTCTATTGGATATACGATAAGCAAATAAAAGTATGAGATAGTCAATTTAAACCTTTAAGATTATGCATATGATGGACATATTATCCATAAGATGCAAATCTTAAAGGCGATAGTCTAAATGATAAGGTACGCAATTGAGAGAATAAAGTTTTGTGCTTTATTCATGTCAATATTGTTATATTGTCTACATCCCTAGCAGGAGATAACTTGTTTTGGTCATCCAAATGGGACTTCACGAGTAAAAACATTGGCATATCATGGATGACAATATATTGGATTAGGACAAAAGGTTGAATTGAGTTAATTAATAATTCCATTTGTTTAAATCAATTCACTTTAGACAATCTTATGTGTTATGTGTGGGCCTGTATTTTTGACTTGTGTCTTTTAATATACCAAAGTTGACAGCCTATTTTGATGATGGTACACATACTGGTAAGTTGGAGACATGACTCTTGATTGACGTAGACTCGTTATTCATAGATATAGAATCTGTAGCTCTTTTGTAGAGTTAACGATATTCTCTTATAGGCATTATCCTGTAATTAGAAGAATGGAGCACTCAACCATTCAGATACATAGATGTAGCCAAAAGATACACTACTTACAAATAGTAATTTTCCAATGGTGAGATAATCGAACATAAGATAAAAATAATCGGGAAGGTAAAACAGAATTTATTCTTAAGTCAATTATGAATATCCTATGGAAATGTTACATATTTTGATATGTCATGGATAATTAGCTTATTGAAAATTCGTAATTTTATATAGTTCGAGAGTACAGCTCTAAGCTTTTAGTGGAGTAGCGTTATAGTTGATAATTATAAAATATATGTATCTAGGATATGTTATTTTATAGTTATAGGAGCTTGATCTATTTATGTTCATTAGGTTCCTTTTGCTAGCTCATAATAATTCCTGTAACGATACAGCATGTTTTTCCTACATATTGGTGACTTGTGTTAATTATTAGATTGGTTGAAATTTGATAGAGTGGATTCAATAATTCATGTTAGTTTGTTGGTTAAATTAATTTTATGAATTTATTCAAGATAAACATGTTGAATTTTTGGATAATATTTTATTTAATATAGGATTTATCTATATATGATTGTTTAATCAAATAACTTCTTTTTTGGGTTATTTGAATTAAAACTAAGGTTCTATTTAAGATTCCCATGTGAAAATAAGATATTATGAGATTTGTAGATTATCGCTTGATTGGTAGGTAATTGGAGCAAGTTCGGCAGATCTATTTCTCAGGTCGGCATACCGAACATGCAATAATATAGTTATATGTTTTTAATCAAAAGTTGATCCTAGACTCCAAATTTTAAGCCTAATCTGATAAAAAACTAACCTCAGATTCAACCACTATATAAAGGGAACTATTTTTCATTGTTCCTTAGATCATTTTATATGTATAAAGTGAGTATTCTAGTGAGAGAAACTCTAAAACTTCCAGAGAGCTATTTGTTCAATATTTGGAACCTTAGCTCCTAGTTTTCGTAAATGGTTGGAAGGAGAGTCATCAGAAGAAAGGCTATACGACATGTGACCCACCGCACTCCGATCGTGGATAGAGAATAGCAAGAGAGACCAATTGGTTGAGGCTTTTCCAGAAGGTTATTCTCTAGTCAGACTTTTCTGTTGTCTTGGGTATAGAAAAGAGGTACGTAAGATCTGTTTTATGTCAAACTTGTTTTTAGAAAAGACTTTGATTTTAAAAATTTTAAAATTTGGCTGCGTATCATTTTCCAATAGCTAGTATTAGAGCCATTATTTTATGTCGATTTTACGGATTTGTGATCGTGCTATGCATATGAATTATGTGATCTTATTCTCTTCTACGCTTGAATTATATTTTAGAGAGTTAGAACTCTAGGATTTCTATATATAATGCTGTCATGAGATTATATGGTGGATGTTCATTAATTAATTATGGTCAACTAAATTTCTATTTATTATTTTAATTAATTAATTTTGCTGGTTATGGTTCCATTAGAGGTTAGAAGGTGTATCTGGGTTTTTCATATAATTAAATGGCTGTCTATCATCACTGTCTAGGATTTATTATTTTAATTTTAGTTTGTAAAATTTGTATTAAAATAATTATTTAAAGTGAAGACAGATCTAGAAGATGGAGATGATTGGAGTTCTCTATATATTTTTTTGTGCTTATAAATTTTCATGTCTTTGAATTGTTGAAAAATAAATTAAAAACTGCTTAAAAATAATTTTTACAAAAGTTTAGAAAAACATTGGTTCAGCGTCAGTCAGCAAAACAGTTACCTAGTATCGACAGACTGATAATCGTAGACCAGCAGGCTGATCTCTTAGATCTGCCAGCTAACAACGGGCAGAACCATTTTTAAAATAGTGCATTTTTTGTGTAGATTTTAATTTGTTTTTTGAGACAATTCTGAAAAACATGAAATTTTATGATAACTAGAAAAATAAATTTTTGATCTATATGAGATTGAAGAATTGAAAATGGATGCCACATGAAGAAAGATACATAATGAAGAATCCATAATATGTTTAGATTAATCTTTTGTAATCTTCATTTTATTTTTTCTAGGATGGAACCATGATATTATGCCTGTTTATTATATTGCTTGTAGCTTTGCATGTTGCTTTGCTTGTCTACATTATAATATGTTTTACCATGTATATTGATAACATGCCACGCTCCTTAAAAATTGTTCATGCATCTTAATATAAAACATTGACTTTTTAAAATATTGAGTAGTGAGAAAGTTTTCGAAGAAAGGACCTAAGGCCTCCATCCTTGGTCTATAGATAACACACGGAGGTTCCAACATCTAGGAAGAGATTTTACTATGTACTGAGTTGGATCTCCAAAGAAATAATTTATTTTATGATGATTTATCATTGTACACCCTAAGGTGGCGACTATAAACCATGGATAAAGTAGTTGAAATGATGATTATACACAAGAGTAATTTTATTATTAACCTTCCTTAAGAGCTCCATTAATAAAGTTAATGGCAAAAAAAAAAAAAATTATTAGTATATGCTAAGTCAGACGGGTCTTAAATGGCATATATTAATCGGAGGGAAGGGGATTCGTGTTCCAGCTTGTTGAATTCTGAGTTAGAGATTGTCATTGTAAGGCCGTGATTTTTTCAACGTTTTGACATATAAATACATTGTATGCTTACTTGTTTGTATTATCTTACTAAGTTGTTAAGGGATGTTTGCTTACGTTTGGTATATGATACTTTATTGTAAATTAAAATGTCTAAAAATGTTTTTTTTAATACTCGATAAAAATATATTAACTGGTGAGAATTATAACGATTGGAAATGGAATCTAACTATCGTCCTATTCTTTGAGGAACTGAAATTTGTACTAACCATACTGTGTCCTCCTGTGCCCATTGGCGAATCCACTAATGAACAAATCTAACCGTATGATCGCTAGAAGGATGCTGATGACCAACCCCGCTGCTATATCCTGGCTAGTATGAATAATCCTACAAGCTCAAAATGAAGATTATGAGACTACTTGGTAGATCTTCAATAATCTTGATGGCATGTTTGGAGGCCAAGCTTTGACGAAGCGGCAAGGGGGTCTTTGAAAGCTTCTTAACTGCAAGCAGAGACCGGGAATGCTTGTGAAAGAGCATATGATGTTGGTCATGGCTTATCTCGTTGAGGCTAGAACCAATGGAGATATTGATGCTGAGTCACAGGTGACTATGGTCTTTGAGAAAATTTATAAGGAGTTCATCCTATTTAGAGCTTCATAAACTTGAGCAATAGATAGGATGTAACCTTTTTAAGCCAATGAGGCAGTTATAGGATGAAAATCTAATCAAGGAAGCTCTAGTTGGTGGCGAGGAAAACTTGGTGATTGTATCTAGTTCCAATTCCAATTCTCGAAATGGAAAGAAGCAAAGGGCCAAGAACGAGAAACCTTCTATTCTGGCAGAAGGCAAGGATAAGAAGAAAAAGAAGAAGGACCCAAGGAAACTAAAGTGTTTCTTCTATGGAAAGGTTGGGCACATAAAGAAGAATTGCAAAGACTTCCAAACTAAAGAAGGTAAATGAGAACTTCTGGTTGTTGAGGCTTGTTTAGTCGAAGAATTAAGTGATACTTGAGTCATAGATTATGGAACAACTAATCATGTTAATGTTTCTTTGCAGGGGTTTTAAAAAACAAGAAATTTGCTATATGAACACTTCATGCTTTGGATGGGCGATGGAACCTTAGTGTTGGCTCAAGCAGTCGAAAATGTCTATCTTTATTTTGATCATTATAGGACTTTAATTTTGGGGGATTATTTTTATGTTTCTAAGTTTAACAGGAATTTAATTTCTGTTGCTTGTTTATTTAAAGATTATTATTCAGTTTCTTTCAATAATATGCAAAACCTGAAACAAAAGGCAGCAAAATAATTAAAAAAGCTTAAACTGTTAAAATAGGTTGCTTGTAGACATCATCACAAATCCAAAGAAACATTTAATAATTTATTGAGGGTCAAGTATAATGATCTTCATAATTCACAAATGGTCAAGATATTGATCAACTAAACACTTTTGTGTATTTAACATCGAGCTTCATGAAAATTTAATGTTGCAATCGATGAATAATTCATAGAATCGGAAAATGGGTTATACAGTGCACGAGTGCACTCCTTTTCTTTGGCTGGTCAAAGCAGGGAGTGCCTGATATGAAATTTTTGTTTGGCGTTGTGATTTAAGCAGAAACTAATGATCTAGTGTTGAAGCGAAAGTACCATCTTTTTAGCTCAGTTTGTGTTTAGATTTGTAACTCTTTTCTGAAGTATATTTGAGTTAGTTTTTTACTCATTTGCCTGACTAAATTGAATACATGAAGGAGAACGAAATTTTCATACTAATTGAACACCTATTTTATTCTTCATTCCTGTTCTTTTCAGAATTAATATACATAATCTCTACTCTTAGAACGTTATGTCTAGTCAAATTTGTCTTCTTAAGACTTAATAACAGGAAGTGGAACATATTATTATCCCATAAAAGAGAGAAGGCAGTAGCTAAAAACATTCCACCAAGTTTTACTGATGCAGTCCCAAAGACTGTAGGCATGGCCTTTGGGGCTCATTTAATATTGAGCCCTGCGAAAGGGCAGGCAATTGCTGCTTCTGAGTCTTGAGCAGTGTCTGAGTCTGAGATGGGTGGTCCCTTCAAAAACCCTGCAAATAACTCCGCCGGGTCATAATAGACTTCCACATCCTCAGCCCTCGATGAATCATCAACCTGTATAAATTGACATGCATGTATTTATTAGCACAAATTACAGTCCAAAGACATGGATAAGCAATCCTTTTGTGGACAAAGTTCTGTAATATTGTTTCTGGACTGTAATGATAAGTTTTTACAATGCAAGCATATTGTCGACAAAATTTGAGGAAAGCAATACGGGTCACAATAAATAGTATGTGCAGAATTTGAGATCAATTAAAATTGTTCAGAAATTAGCATATATCATGAAGTTTGTAAAATGGAATAAATATTGTTGTTTACTAATAATGTGACCTTTACTAGTTTTGGTTTTGAACAGCTGGAGTTGATAAATTTTATTTCTTGATATTCCAACGCTTTTTCAAGAAATTTACGCACTTTAATGATTAATTGGTATTGGTACAACAAACTTTGTTATGAAAGGAGATTGCTCCACAATTTCTCTCTCTCTCTTGCTGAAAGGGATTAATCCATCATTGCACACAAAACTGTGACCTCTATTTGTGGGTCTCTCTCAATTATGCTTTTGACCAACGCAAGTTAATCCAACTAAAAAGAAAGCGATTCGCATTCTTCAAACGAATCTGACTCACAAATCACAAGTCACCACAACTTTATTAATCTTGTTCAAAGTTGTGCATTTGTGAATAATTGTATTGCGGGTTCAAAATTCTATAGTAATTAAACTAAGATATGAAAATGGCCAACTCATGGACTTGCGTATCTAACTGTTTCTCTGTATATATTATTATGAACATGTTTATCTATATTATTTACGACTTGCCTATCAAACGGCGACTGTAAATATTTTTATGCGCAATTTTATATGTAGCAATAAAATTATATCTATAATGAGATCTAACCTTTCCTAACGGCCTGAAAATTTTGAATGTATAGAAAGGACGCATACATAAATATTAAAAATTCATTGGCTATATTCTTCTATTTTGAAAAAAAAAAATACGAGAAAAAGTTTAAGTGGTTTTTGAGTAAATAGTCTAGTTTCTTTCTTAATTTTATGTTGTCAGCTTAATGAATTAAAAACAAACAGACAGACCTTGAGAGTTGCAAGGCCATAGAACTGAACAAGGTCTCCCGTGGGAGCATGCCCTTTGAAAGGGCCTTCAAAGAAACCCCAGTGCCTAAACTTGAATGCCATCAAAGGAGGTCCTGAGTAAACATGCACAAGTTCCCATGCAAACCCACGTGGGAAAGCCAATCGAAACACTTCATGAGATGATTCAAAGCTTTCTTCATCTGCTTTGTAGTATTGAAATTCCTTTGGCAGAGAGCTCTTGAGAAGGGCGTTGTAGCTTCCTATCCTCAGAGTTTCTTCTGCTGTTAATCCTTCTCTTCCTGTATTATCAATTCACAGACGTTTTTAAAAAGTCACATCCAATATTGATGAATACATATATTGAATCCAATTCGAGGTACATTACAATATGATATAAACCATATGTCTCACAACACAAGTTTGTTCAAATGTTTTTCTGTAACATTTTCTGTTACAAAAAGTTTAAGTTTCTATTTAAACCTATAAGCAAAATGGGTCATAGATTTACCTTCTTTGTTTTTTTTTTAATTGAGTATTCGTAGCATAAGCCTCCTAGAGATATACATGAAATTATATATATGCCCATCGAACTATAATGAATAAAGAAAAATTACTATCTGCGGAGAATTGAACACAATGCACGATCTATAATAAATACATGCCATAGATAATTATAATTGCATATAACCTTTTTCTTTTAATTTTTAGGGGAAAAAATTAAGCTTAAGTAATTTCATCCAACTAATAAATTCAATATCTAGATCTTGAGAACCAAAAGATTAGTTAGGAAAATATATTTCTAGATGTGTCATAATATGAGAGAGATTAAAATTATTAGGAGCAGTTCTCTATCTATAAGAGTTAAACTAGAATTGATGAGAAATGATCAACAGAAGGTAAATTTACCATTAACAAAGAGCTTGAATTTTTTTGGATTGATTGTCTTGAAGTCTTCCAAGCGAGTCTTGTGAGAGAGCTCCATCTCCCATGACTTTATAGCATTTTGTACAATTTCTTCAAGGGATCCCTTTGGCCATTCCTGCCACAAATTCATGACCAAAACCAATATTAAAGATATATCTATAGACATATAAAGTATACAAAAATATCATTAAAATGCATATTAATCATTTTTGTGCTTAAAATATGATTGAATGGAAGAAATTGAGAGAAAACCTTAGTTCTTCCTTGCTCAAATAGCTGGTTAACACTATCATAGCTGGGAGGACCACCATGTCTCCACTCAATGATGTTTTCTTCATCATCCAAGAAAGACCTGTACCTGTCTCCTACCCTCTTAAGTGAAGCTTCTGCACGAGCCATGTGTAAGAAATTCCTCAAAATTAAGGAATTAACAAGGATATATAACTTCCACTTTGAAGCCTTTTGTAGGGGGGAAAAAAAAAAAAATATATATATATATATAGTATATATGCAATAGTTGATATATTTAATATAGGTAGCAATATTACGCAAGTGTTAGGTAATAGCTAGCTGTACATCCATGCGAACAAGTCCAATTGGCAATCAATGTGATCAGATATTTTAGAATTTAAACCTAACCTTTCTTAGTTATCGTAAAAACATCCTCTGTGCAATCGAACAAATATCCATCCACACGTTTCAATTATATAATCCCCATTAATATAGTGTTTTTACCCTTATAATATATCTTATTTATTTAGGTAAAAAATATGTAAGAAAGAACCCTTCCTTTGTCTCATATTAATTATTTGATAACAACGAATGTGAATTTATTTCATTGATTATTGTGCCCAAATTATTTCCATATAAACTGGTCAAATATACGTTTCAAATACCAGGCTTATAAATTATATAAAAACTCATTTCCTTTACCTCTTGGACCACAAAAGATCTTCAATAATAGTTTGCTCTTTGGACAATAAAGGCTTTAGCACTGAAAATTGTATAGTCATTAAAAAAACTATTGTTCCTGATGAGATATGCAATGAATAGACTTAGATATCTAAATGGGGACGATTAAAATAACAATATTCGGCAAAAAAAAAAAGAGAATAATCTACATAAAGGGATTGCATGGTGACGTAAAGAAAGTAATCGTGATGAAAAAACAGCTAAATATTGACAGATATGGCGCCATAAAAATTAGTCAAAAGGGATAGAGGTGGGGCAAATAAAAAAGATGAAGAATTTTAGGGTAGACGGAATAAGATGCCAGGAGGGACTATATACAATTTTAATGAAAGTGAAATACTAGTTTTATTAAATTTTATATACAAATTTAAAAGAAAAAAAAAATTTAAGGTGTGATAGTCCCCCTAATTAGTGAGTGACTTTGCCCCTAAATATTGTTCCTCTGTTGGGAGTAGGGCCGACAATTTTAGATACAGTACGATGACACGATACGAAACTGATACGAGATAAACGAGTTTGGACCACACGTTTATTAATTGTACCATAAATAGGTTGGCACTAATAACATGAAAATAAACAGGCTGGATTCGTGCTAACACACTAAACACGCTTTAACACGTTTAATTAAACGGGCCGTAAACGTGTTGACACGGCACGATACGATCCGCCTATTTATAACACATTTAAACTTAAAAATAAAAATATTTGAAATATTTATAGTAGGTTAGTATTAATTATATATTGTGTTTTTGTTAATTTTCTTTATGGCTTTTTTTAAAATTTTTTTAATTTTTTAATTTTTTTTAAATTTTTAGTTAATTGGGTCATAAACGTGTCATATGCGTGTTGTTATTGTGTCAACCCATCATGGCACGTTTAGTAATCGTGTTAATCATGTCATGTCGTGTTACGTATGTCATAGGCGTGTCATGTTCATGTTTACATTTCTGGCACGTTTATTAATCGTGTCGCGTTCGTGCTCAGGCTAAATGTGTCGTGCTGTAAATATGCCGACATGAACACGACACGAATACGATTTTGCCACCTCTAGTTGGGAGAACACAATCATCCTTTGTTTGGCGTAGGTACTAGGAGGGTCATTTTTCCACAAGCTATCCTTTATCCATTAATAAGCAAAACAAACATATAAATAGATAAACTAATTAAGAAAGAAAAGAAACTATTCCATTAAAACCTTTCGGCCAGCTCAAAAGGGTAAAACGTTTGGTCCAGGGATGAGAGCTATCCACAAGACGTAATAAACCCCGTTTTTTGCAATTGTTACTGCCTTTATGTGTTGCCTTAATTTTGGGTCATCCTGCAAATTTATTTTTTTCCTTCAAGAAAAATAGCTTTTGACTTTAATTAATTTTAGGTAGCATTTCATTAAAATTTACTACTATCAAATTTAGTTAACCAGTACCATACCAAATTTTAACATTAAGGTTAAGATTTTATGAATAGTCCTTTAGGTTTATTCTCAGTCTTGTTTCAGTCTTAACATTTAAACAGTCTTATTTTAGTCTCTAATCTATTACTTTTTTAAAAAATCTAAAGTGAAAAATTAAAACGACTTTGATGCATGTAATTAAAAAAGAAAATAATTTTTTCCAATTGTTATTGATATTAATTTAAAAAATAATAAATTAAACTTTTACTATGAATATATAAGTATTAGATAATTATGCACTTTAAATAACATGCTACACGCTATGATTTATATAGATATAAATTTATATGTTGTGAATAATCATAGTTCTAAATATCATAATTACTGTATCTACATGTACATATATAATATATTGACGATAAATATTCAACTTTACTTTTTTTTATTAAAGCTCTTTAAAATAATAGTATGATAAATTGTTTTTATGTTAGTTACATGAATCAAATTTATTGTATTTAGTTCCTTACTTTAGTGTTTTTTTTTTAATGTTCACGATCTAATAATACCTTGCAACAGAGGAACTAAAAGTAAAACAAAATAATAGATTAGGGACCAAAAGTGAAACAAAGTAGTATATTTGGACTAAAGCGGGACATTTTAAGAATATCTCTTTAAATATTTAACACCTAACTGATGGAAGGACCAAAACTAAAACAAAATAATAAATTAGGGACTAAAAGGGGACTTTTAAATATTGGGGACTAAAATGGGACTAAAGGTAACCATTTGTAAGATTAACCATAACATTAAAATAAAAAAATAGCTCAATGTTATAATTTTATTTGTAATGCTAAATTCCACATATACCATATATAATAGCAAATTACTTAAGCATAACTTATGTCAAAATTTAATATTTAAATATTGTTATTAGTTAACAAATTTATTTTTTCATTTAATCATTAGAATATTAACATTTTCAAATTACTTTACTATTAAAAGTTTATTTTATAATTTTTAAAGCATCGTGATTATAATGAAAAACCTTGATGGAATGCTTATGACAAAATATATGTATAACATTTAAAATAATATTATGCATTGGAAATAAATCAAAATAATATTTTAAATATATCATTTTCTCACTTTTTTAATCCAAACGTGGCATTGGAGATCATCTTACTCTTAAATCTAAAATGTCTACAACTCTAGCACATGCCGGTTTACATTTATGTATTATGCCGTGGCTTGTCGTGCTTAGATGCTCAACGTTTTATGTTTTCTAATACAACTTCAGAAAACTTCAATAAATATATTTTTTTTCTTTTTGATTGATTTTATCCTTCTCTTGTTGACTTGTAAAATAAAATCTGTATATTTAAATCCTCTGTCTAATTTTGATATGTTAAAAATGTTTAATCATTACTATTATGACACATGATTTAAAAAGTTTAAAATAATATCTAATTAATTTTTACATGTTTTTAATTAATTGACATGCCATAATATAATCAGTTAAATATCATTTAGAACATTAAAAATTGAAAGGCAATCTCAATCCATACTAATCAAAGTAGCTTTGCATTTTTCTTTCTTTTTAAAATTAAGATTTTAGGGAAAATTGAGCAAAGTTCACAAATTTAGAATTTTTTTTTTTTGAAGAAATTAGAAAGTCTTTTCCTTCTAGCTAAAAACAAAAATAGGACTTTTTTAGGGGGAAAAAAACAAATTTACCATTAGGAATAATTTGAAAGGCATCAACACCTGATAAACGCATGAGTTGGAGCAGCTAATTGTATTATTCACTATTGATGATATATTGATTCACAATATTAATCTTTTAACTTTAGTCTGATGATATTATATACACTAGTTTTTATGTGTACGTAATACTTTTTAAATTTTAATCTATAAGTCATACTCTACTGATGACACATGGTTGATTTTTTTTTTTTTTTTTGACGTGCATGTATATCCCACCTCTCAAATTAATTTATATTATTTTCATGAATATACGTTGAATATCTGAAAAAGCAGAAGATCAGAACAATATTATATTCAAGAATCCTATTGTTTATCAGTTCCAGTATACTAGTCTAACTTTTAATTTTTAAATATGCTTAATTAGCTTGTTTCAACTTAGGATTTCATTTCCTAGGTTTGACGGAAACTGCTCACCTAATAAATATTTAATAAATAGGATAAACTTTTATCCGCTGTATTTAAACAATATTTGATTTAAATTTTCTTATTTTTTGGTCTTTACAAAAGACTAAATTGTTTTTCTTTTTCTTTTCATACTATTGTTATATTATATAACTAAAGCGCACTTCTATATAGTTTATTTGGTGTTTGAATGCCGCAGGTATATATACCGTAAAATTGACAAGGGGTTAAGGTAAAATCAAATAATTGGGAACTTAAATATACATGATAGCTGAAATTGTCATCTATAGACGGTGAATGAAAAATAAACTACTTTCATTAAAGAACCAACGGAGAAAAATGTAATTAGAGAGGTTAACAGAATTTTGTACTCATCTCTAATTATGAACTAGAAGAATTGATCTATAGGCAACGATTATTCCAATAGATGATTCAATTCTTTAAATTAATTATATTTATAATTTCAAGAGGGCAATTCCAAGTTTGTAGTGAAGTAATTTTGGAATTAATAAAATTAATATATTAATTAAGTTGTTAATTTATTACTAATTTTTTTGGAGCTTGAAATTATTGTTAGACATAGTACCATAAGGATTAAATGATGTAATAAGTTTTTTAAGACATTTAATCAATAATGAGTTTATTTATTATTCATATACTAAATGTTATCCTCTTTCTATTTATTTCTGTTGAATATATGATAAGCAAACAAAAGTCTAAGACTGTCAGTCTAAACTTTTAAGATTATGCATATGATGGACAGATTATACAGAAGACATGAATCTTAAATGTGATAGTCTAAATGATAAGGTACGCAATCAAGGGAATAAGGTTGGGCAATTTATTCATATTAAGATTGTTATGTTGTCTACAACTCTAATGGAAGATGACTTGTCTTGGTCATCGGAGTGGGACTCCACTAGTAAAAGCGTTGGTATATTGTCATAGGCGATGATATATTAGATTGGGACTAAAAGTTGAATTGATTTTATTAATAATTCTGTTTGGTTAAATCAATTCATTTTAGACAATCATATGTGTTATGTCTTAATCCTGAATGAATAAATGGACCCGTATTCTTGATTTATGTCTTTTGATGTATCAAATGGTGATATTTTGATTTGATGATGGTGTGCATGCTGGTACGTTGGAGATATAACTCTTTATTGACACAGACTCGTTATTTATGGATATAAAATCCATAGCTCTTTTGTAGAGTTAATGATATTCTCTTACAGGCAATATCTTGTAATTAGAATACTAGAGCGCTCAACGATTCGAATACATAGATGTAACCAAATGGTATATTATTTATGAATAGTAAGTATTTCAATAGTAAAATAATGGAATATAAGATAAAAATAATCGAAAAGGTAAAACAGAATTTATCCTTAAGCTATTATAAAAATTCTATGGGGATGTTACACCTTATGATATTTCATGGATGATTAATTTATTGAAGCTTCGTAATTTTATATAGTTTGAAAGTGCATCTCTTGCTTTTAGTGGCGTAGCGTTAGAGTTAATAATTATAAAATATATGTATTTGGGATATGTTATTTTATAATTACAGGAGCGTGATCTATATATGTTCATCAGGTCCTCTTTGCTAGCTCATAATAATTTTGTAATAATACGAGATATTTTTTCTACATTTCTTAAGGAATTTTGGGCAAGGTTTTAGGTTAAAATTGAAAATTGATTAGAAAAGGTGTAAATTTATATATTAAATCTAATTGTAAGTATATATTTGATCAGATAAAAAATTAAAGGTGAAAAAATGTATAAAAAATATATCCCTACAAAAATTGTGTACACTACTGAAAAATAGAAGGATCAAGGATGGCTCCGTTACTTAATATTGAGTATCCTTGAGATGGTAAACTTGTACATTAGCTATCCACAGTGACAATACCTGAAGCACATTGTTAATTCAATTAATAATAAATTGAACCTCATATTGTTGATAGTATTTATTTTGATTTGACAAAAGGGGGAGAGCAATAAATTTTTTTCTTCTCATAAAAGGAGTAGTATCAAACATTAAAGAAAGATAGTCACTTTTTAACTAGGTTGACACCCAACTATCTAACCCATTAATAATAAAATGTCTATATACAATTCTGAAAATAAATAAATAAATACAATCTATACAACTGACATTCAGCCTAGCAAAAATAAAATTGATAGAACCACCGTCAATGGATCTACTCATCCCTAATAGGGAGAGGCCTCGTTAAAACCTTGCCAAGTAAAAACCTCACAGGGTAAAAACCTCAACAAGGAAAAAAGAGTGCATGACCCCGATGATTTTATCTTGAACAACTCCTAAATACGTCCTTGCCATTCTCCACGATGAGTCTTGAGCTCTTCATATCCTGCTAAAGAAAAGCATCATTAAAATCTTTGAACAAAAAAAAAAAGCATATTAATAACACACACAGCGCCTATACTGCTCTAATTACTTTCATTAATACATATAGATAATCTGGATTTCTTCACTAAGACAACCAATATCCAATAAAAACAGGCTTCAATTATTAACACAAAAAAAAAAAAAAACAAAAAAGGAAAGTAAGAATGATCAGACAAACCTAAGTATACAGAACATGAACAAAAAGCAATATTGAGAATGGTCAGATTACATACCTGTACTCCTGAATTCACATAATCACGTGTGCAGCTGAAGATCGTAGTGTCGACTGATCTTGCCAACAACCACCGTAATATCATCCACCTTGCCTCCTTTGTGCTTTTTTCCAGCCATTGTATTCTTAATTTCAAAAGGACTAACATAAGATTCATTCAACGAATTTTTATAAGCCGCTCCTGCTATCTTCCACGCCAACACCTCGAGTACAAGTTTCCCTTCTTTCTTCTTCTCGAATCCCTCGATGATCTCCTCGATTTCCGACGGATATATGTTATCCCACAATCCATCAGTTCCCATCACTATAAGATCTCCCTCCTTCGCTCCCTGTAATTCTATCTCCTCAGCACAATCCGGACGGTCGCACTTCTTCGCATTCCCCAACTGATACGGATGGTTGAACCGGTGTTGCTGAGTCGGAGATGTGTAGTACAACTTTCTGTCTCTGAAGACCATGAATCCGCTGTCTCCGACGTTGGCTGCACGCAACACGCCTTCGTTGTGTGTCAAAATACAAGCTGTGGATGCCCCTGGGAGTTTGGTCTTTGAGAAAGCCTCGTGCAAAACCCTTTTAGGGTTAACCTGTACGGATCCTTCTTTGGCTTCCCCTTGGATTGCTGTGATCGAGTTCTTCATTAGTTCTCGGGCATATACACCAGAATCGATGCCACGTTTGGCCCACCCACCAACACCGTCGGCCACTCCAATCGTCTGCTCCTCCGCGGCGATGAAGTGGGCGTCTTCTCCTAGAGGCTTCAAGCGCTGGTCTTTTGGTAGGTATAACGCTGAGGAAACCAACTTTAAACCCTTTTTCTTGATAACTATCTTCATTCGTTTGGAAGGGTTTTCTTTGTTTCCTGCTTCTGCTTCAGCTTCACGTTTCTTGAAAGCGTTGTTCTTGAAAACTATCTTCAAGCTTTGTTTCTCTGGATTTCCCAGATCTTGTACGATGCATGCATATGTAGGCAGTCAGCGTGCAAGTTGACCAGGGAGACAAGTCAAAGACCAAAGATATGAAAACGTATTATTATAAAACGGATTATTCTTAAATAAAACTGCAAGAAAATTAATAACATTTGAAGCAATCGATCTTACTAGATAAAATATTGAATATTTAACATCATTGTTCGGAAATATTTAAATATTCAATATTTAAAAAGCTTAGCCATTTTTCAAAAAAAAAAAAAAAAGAAGTTTAGCTCATCAAAACTTACACTTTTTTTTTTTTGAGAAAAACCAAAAAATACACCTTTCAACCGCATAAAATTAAAGAGTGCTTATATATAGTTTCGTAATATAATTTATGTACTAACGTTGTTAATCTTCAATCATTGTCCCTTCAAAAAACTAATTACCCTTTACAAATGTGTAATTTTCTCTCTTCGCAATTTCTAAAAGTTAAAAAAAAAAAAAGAAAACGGAAAAAAGAGAAAAAAAGGTGATATTTCTGAACTTATATCTTGCAATTTGAGTATATAAAAAAATAATTTGTATTTTACGTGTTCTGAATATTATAAATTTGAATTTGAAATCCATATTAAATTTGTACACACTCTAAGCCAATACTTGTTTTTGACCTCTAGATTGACGAGTTTACCTTTTTGTAAGCTACAAATAAACATATAGTGAAAACTTAGTGGACAAATTATCCTTTGTAACTTAGCTTAAAAAATACATTTTTTTATTGTTTCTTTGTTTTTTTTTTTAAACAATACACCTTATTTATTTTTGGATGTAAGGTCACTTATAAGTTACAAAGGTCATATTTGTCATTTTAAATATCAAAATCAACTGGTGGCCTAAAAAAATATACAAAATTGATACGAAGTTGAAATTCAATAATAAATTTCTTGAAAACATCCAAAATGCACGTTTAATTTTTTATTGGGTTAATTTTGTAAATAGTTCCTAAGGTTTGTCTTCAGTCCTATTGTAGTTCCCAATATTTAAAAAGTCTCATTTTAGGTCCCTAATCTATTCTTTTGTTTTAGTTTTAGTCCCATCTTAGTTGTATATTATATATTTAATAGAATATTCTTAGAAGAGAAATTGTATGAAATAGAAGTTCTTTTTTAAACTGATTAGTAAATAATATCAAGTTTTTTGAAATTGTGTAAATAATAGAATATGACAAGATTTTGAGTTTTAAAATTCTTAAAATACCCCCATAGAAATTCAAATCTTTTTTTCCCTCTATCTTTCCTCGTTTCTCTCTCTTCTCTCTCTTTCTTCTTCCCTAACTTCTCTCTTCTCCGATTTCTTTCCTTCCTAAACGACCTCACAATGGAGCATGGATTTGTCTTCAATGGTGACAAGATGATCTCAGGACAGTGATGGGACGACGATGGCCACGGCAATGGCCAATCTGCACGGTCCTCCAACAGCCATGACCAATGCTGTAAGAACTGATGGCGGCGACATTCGATCCGTGAAGAACTGATGGCAGCAACATTCGATTCATGAATATTTGATGGTGGCAATTTTCAGTCTATAAAGATCTTACAGCGCAACCTTTGATCAGTTATGGCGGATGCATGAGAATTGATGACGACTATTTCTGATTCACAAAGATCTGAGGACAAGACTTTTGATCTACCATGGTGGATGAACAAAGATCTGACATAGGCTATGTCAGATGCGTGGAGATCCATCGTTGTTCGTGAGATCCAAGGTCTTAAGCTCATTGCCTGTCACGCCCTCGGAGTACAGGAGGTGACGTGGCGGATTATTTAAAGTAATTAAAATGAGAATTTAATTAAAATTAAGAGTTTAGGGATTAAATTAAACGATAAAATGCGAAAGTTTCAAAACAACATTTGGTAAAAGAATTCATACATATTAAACAATTGAAATCATTAAACGAATAATAAAACAATAGAGCCGCGAGTATGGGTCCCACAGACCCATAACTTGTGCACACACATAGTACTGACAATATAATAATACATCCACAGTCCAATGCACAAAGAAAGTTTTAAATATTACATGCCTTGTTCAGATAATACAATCAACCTACTAATCCTCCTACTGCTCCTAGGTTCGGTCTATGGAATCCTCTCTGAACCTAAATGGAAATCCACATAGAGAGGGGAAAGTTTAAAACAAATAAAATGTGAGCGAAAGGCTCAGTAGGACTATATTTGACAAATAATTTAATTTAAAGAAGCATTTTATTTTCAAGGAATTAATTAAAAGAAACCTTGAATAAATAAATTTAAATGAAACCATTCTTACCCAAAATGGTTTACTCGGACAACCAGAAATATCATTTTCTTTTCCTAGGCAAACCATAAGAATATCACCACCGAAGTGGCCCAATTGGGTTTCGGGACCTGCCCCCAAGGTCGATCGCTACACTACCCGATCTCTGATATGGCATCATGCCTATATGTTTATTTTCATCATCATTCAAAACCCATTTACCGGGTATTGTCATTTACATTCATTATGAAGTTCCTTTCAGTTCACGGTATATTAAAATATAACCGATAAATTCATTTTCAAACAACCGTTGAAAACATTTAATAGAAATCCTTTTCAAGGCAACTCATTTTGAAACTAGGCTACCAAGGAATGGGGTCGAAGTCCTACCTCGATACTCGTGTCGATGCCCCACACCGTAATCCTGGTCCGCTATACGTTAGCTATGCGAAACCACGAACGATCCTAGATACACACTAAGTCGATCAATATCTACTTCGAGACATTCTATATTACCAAACCACTTCATGATGTCCTAGTGTGCCACTTGATTCATTAAAATCGTTTTATAAGGTTGGAATTTCAATCAGGGCTCAAATAGTGAAAACGGGTGAAAAATTACAAAAAATTTTCATGCACTGCTGGCCTGCTGGACGCCCTGCTTCGGCCAGCCGAACTGTGCAATTTGGCTTGCCAGAAACCAAGTCCGGTCGGCCGGACAAATTCCTAGGTTTGGCCTGTCGGATTGATAAACTTTGGCCTGCCGACCCTTTGAATTCGGCCTGCCGAACTGGGAAAACCCAGAACTCCCAGTTACGGGTTTCGATTCCCCCAAAATCCAAATCTTGATTCTAACCTGTTTTTCTCAAATCTCAGGCATGGAAAACATTCATAGATGATAGAAAAACATGTTTGGACACTTTTCAACTCATTTAAACAAGATTTAAACACAAAAATCCCAAAAATCTGAAAATGGGAAAAATGAGAAAAAAATGAAAAATCTTGAATCTAATCCGTTTTTCTTCAAACAAAGCATAGTTTCTAGTTGTTCTAAGTTCATTTAACTCAAATCAAAGGTTATCTAAGCTCAAACGAACTTAAATCTCAAAAATGCTCAAAATTCAAAATTTTGAAAAAAGTTTAGAAATTTCAAAACTAACCTCGAATTGAAGCTTTAAATTCACGTTTTTGGTTGCCAAATCACGTCCCTAAGCTTCCTCCTTCCTAACCCGAAGCTTGGACTCGAATTTGATTCAAAAATTTCAAAGAAATTTGAGAGAGAGAGAGATAAGGAACCGAGAGAACAAGAGAGAGAGATCACGGGCAAAAGAGAGAGAAGGGAGAGATCAGAGAGAGTGAAGAGAGGGGAGGAGGAGAGAGAATAAATAGAGAGAAACGGTGGGTGATTTTACTGTGCGAAAACCAAATGCTACCCACGGTTTTGTAAAAAGGAATATTTTTAACATTTTACAAATTGTTGTGCTTTAAAACTCAAAACATCATTTTAAAACAATAGGAAATCATTTGAATTTATCAAATTAACAAAACAACCAAAAAAATTCAAAATTCAACCAAATAATCAAATTAATGTTAAAACATTAATTATGGCACACTAATTCATCACTTATATTACAATAACATTAAGTAAATTCCGAGGCGTTACATTGTCAATGCCAAATTTCATCAAATAGTTGGCATGGATGTATGGATCACCACCGTCTAATCAAGGGGAAAGGGCGGTATCGGTGAACATGTAGTGACGGTGGGCAGCGCGTTGCAGCTTGTGGCCACGGTATAATGGTAGATTTTAGGTTTTCTGTATCTTTCGGCCGTCAGCGGTTCAATAAAGTTGTCGATAACTTTTTATATTTATACAGTAATACAACATTACAAAAGTAATACTGTATTTTCAGGCCGTCAATGGTCCAACAAAGTCATCGGTGAATTTTTTGTATTTACATGGCAATACAGTATTACTAAAGTAATGTATTTCTCGGCTGCGACGGTTAAACGATGTTGCTAGTAAATTTTTGTATTTACATAGTGATGTAGTATTACTAGAGTAATACTGTATTTCCTGGCTGCCATTGGTCAGGCAAACCAACATTGCATCAGGTCTACAGTGAAATTTCCTATTAACACCATTTATTATATTTTATCTTTTTTTTTTTACAAAAATACTATTTATGAGGGTAAATTCATTAATTAAATCTAATTAAATATTAGATTTTTATTGATAAATTTCTCTTGATCATTACAACTTACCCTCCTTAGAAATTTTTGTCCCCGAAAATTAAAACAATTCAAGGTAAATTATCCTCATCTCATCTTCCTGTTCCCAGGTTACTTCTTCCACCTGTAAGAAAGAGCATTGTTATAACTTATGAACTAATAGTATTTTGTCCATCTAAAGACATGAAATGACAGAAGACACGAAGCTTAAATATGGGAATCTAAATTCTAAAAGCTTTTTTTTTTTTCCCTTTTCATTATGGATGAGTAGAGTTTTATATTTAATTTGGAACAATGCTAAAGGGTACTAGTGGTGTTACTGAGCACCACAATTAATAGATGACCGTTCCTACCATAGGGTCTTCATCTATTAGAACTTGTGCAGACCCAACTTTTTCCTTTTTTCTAGTTTTGAGCTTTTCTTACTGTTGATACAAAAATTTAAAGAGTTAATTTCATATATAACAATACCTTCTACTTTTAATTAATTTTCATTTTATCCCAATGTTCTTAGAAATTAAAATTATATCCTTTGAATTTAAAAAACTTAAATCCTCAAATATATAAGTTAGACAGTTACCAAAATGAGATTATTCTAATTTGAATTGAATTTAAGTTTGATTTTATTTTTCTTGAATAATGCATAAGATCATAGATTTCCTACACTGTGATTGGATGATTTTCTACACTTCAAGAAGTGCGTCGAAAATCTGAAGAGATAATGCACTATAGTGGACACCAATATCATAGAAAGAGGAAGAAAAATATCTCCTAGATTTTTGATAGACTTATGACTCTCTCTACCACTTTTTTAATAGAGGTCTAGGACACTCATTTATTCATACACTGCTCAAGTGCTTTTCAAAATAATAACTCTCATTATTTGTTCTTTGTACACTTGGTTAGAAGGAGTGTAACAGTAGTGAAAATTTGTTGAGTTATGCCCATACGCACAACAGTCTAAAGGAAGAGAATAATATTGAAGGCTTGATGGTACAGATTTTTTGTTGAAGATTGATTCAATCAGAAGTGTTGTTATCAATCTCTAAATGATACAATAGATTAGATTTAATTTATTCTTTATGGTAACATGAATTAAAAATTAAGTGGTTAGATTAAAATTTTAAAAATTCTGTTGCATTATGGAGCCAATTTTTCAAACATTGATGAGGCATAGGAGGGTGGGTTTTCGGCAAGGTTCCGTCTGGCGAAGGATGGGGAAGGCTTAGATGATGTTGGGTCTGCAAAGGAGGAGGCTATGGCAGCTGCAGCACTGTGTTACGAACACATGGACATGCAAAAGAACACGAACGACGAGGGACACTAGAGAAGGACGACCATGATACTATTGGAAGAAAACGTCGGAGGTCTGACCTGTGGAAGGGCTGGTAGGTGCCGATGTGTGGTGGCTGATATAACGATGACCCTAGGACGACGATGGAGTGGAAGATGGAGCTATTTCTGGGGGAAAAAGAACTAGAAAAAATAAGGAAAGCAATTTTAGGTAAAGTTGAAAATATATTTGGCACCGTAATTTCTCCTACAAGTGGGAGGAATACTGATTCAACCAAAGGTGAAAAAGTCATTCATTTTTAATGATTATTCATTTTCTTAAAATTCACTACTGCAAACAGCTCTATACAAGACTATTTCTTAAGGCTACAGAAGATGCTTAGCAAACCGTAATCTATGGAAGTGTCATCTATTACACCGTCCTTTGGAGGACGGTTTAGAATCCTTTTCAGAAATTTCAAAGAAATAATTTTCATTGGCATAATTTATGCTCCAAAAAGAGAAAAGATCGGCACGAATTTTCTTAGGTGAAGCTTTTAGGCCCCAAATGATGGAGAGGAATGAGTATGTATGTGTATTTATAGGCCAATTCAAACTATTACACATGGAGAAATTAATACTCGACCAAACAAAATGAGTGAAAATGTAAATCCCAATACGTTGATGGAAACACAAATCCCAAACAGTATCATCTAAATAGCATATTTAGTTTCATTATTTTATTTCGCTCTATTTTTTCCCAACTTATATAGATATATATATTTGAAAGCAAAGTTGAATTTCATTAAGTAGGGATAAAGTCCATACAAACTTCCACCAAGATTGAAAGCGGAATCTCAGTAGTCCCTACATAAGCGTCATTAGAAGCTAAAGTTAAATTAACTAACTTATGGGCAACTGTATTACAAGTGCGAGGACAATGAATCACACGGGCACCTCCAACTTCCAACAACAAATCACTAATGTCTGCAAGGAAAGGGCCTCATAACTTAGATCATTGCCTCTGCCCAAAGAGTCAACAACCTGTTTTGCGTCTGTTTCAACAGTAGAAATTGTATAGCCCAGTTGATTGCTCGACAACAGTCCCTCTTGATTGCCAAAGCTTCAGCAAGCTTTTGGGATCATAAACCCAAGGAATTTAATGGAGAAGGCCATAAAAACAACACCCTTGTAGTCACGGAGGACTCCGCCAATGCCTACAAGACCAGCATCAACTGGTACTTTTGTGTCAGTATTTAACTTCAGATAGCCCTCCAGAGGTGCTTCCCAATGATTGGCATGTCACGCCGATTGAACAGGAATGGGCTTCTCCACTAGCTGAGCGTCCTTAAATTCTTTGAGAAAACTAGCAGCGTCTTCCAATATCTTTGAGGCTTGATGTTGGCGCTCTCCATGCACGAACAGATTCCTTTCTCGCCAGAGATTCCACATAATAGTCACCCCAAATTCCAGCTCCGTTCTAGATAACTCCTTAAAGAGGAATAAACATAAATCCAGGCCAGGTGTACCTTTAAACCTGCAAATTCTACCGCCGTGCTCAGAATGGTTCCACACCTCACTACTCCGAGGACACTCAATAAAGGCGTGAACAGAAGATTCCAAACTTTCTATACACCGCTTACAAACACCAGTTAGTTGGATTCCTCTCTGAGCTAAGTTAACAACCGTTGGAATAATGTCATGGTACATCCTCCAAACCGAAATTTTGATCGATCTTGGAACGCCCAAATTCCACATACAAGACCACCAAGCAACCAACCATCAGGCTGGCTGTAGACGAGCCATCCTCTTGATCTAGAAATGCGAGTCGATAACCAAACTTCACCGAGTAGTCCCCCTTTTGATCACAGTGCCATACTAGCTTGTCCAAACGCGAGCAATTACTTACAGGAATGGCCAAGACTAACTGACAATCAACTTCCCATAAGAACTCTCGTACAAATTGATAATTCCAGCCACCCCTCTAGGGATCATTAAATCACAAACACGGCAACTCCCCAATCCATGATGCTTAGGAGTGATTGGCTGGCAAGTGGACGGCCTACGAATCCATGGGTCCTCAAACACCCTTATTTTCGAACCTTCGCCCATTCTCCAACAAATTCCTTTAGATAATAGCTCCTTCCCCCGTATCAAACTCCATCAAAGATGGGAACAACCATTAATAACTTTGGCTTCAATAAAAGAGGTGTTGGAAAAGTACTTGGATTTGAGAACACGTTCATAAGAGAACCCAATAAAGGGACAAGACGCCAACCTTGCTTGGCGAGGCAACGCTTGGTTAAAAGCTTTTAAATCCCTGAAACCAAGGCCACCATCCTTCTTGGACTTGCACATCATATGCCACCATATTCAAAGCTTTTTTTTTTTTTTTTGGCCTTTGCACTTCCCCACCAAAACTTACTCATCATTGCGTGCAAATCATCGCAAAGGGTAGACAGAAGACGAAAAAAACTCATCGCATATGTATGGATTGCTTGGGCTACTACCTTTATTAAAATCTCCTTACCTCCCACAGCAAATAATTTCCTCCTCCACACTTGTAATCTCTTCCAAACCTTATGACGGATGGAACTCATTTATTTCCCCCCGATGACGGATGGAAGGCCAAGATATTTATCATGAGCTTGGCTCGGCTCAAAACCTAATACTTCCGGGATCGCCTCCTCTGCTTCTCCTCGATGCAAGAACTATAAAAGTAATGGCCGATTTAGACATATTCACCAATTGTCCCGTTGCCTTTCCATATAGCAAAGGAATTTCTTTAATCACCTCCCGCTCTTGACGTCTAGCCTTACAGAAGAACACACTATCGTCAGCGAAAAAAAAGGTGGCTAATCTGAGGCACCTCACAGCATGATAGGCCTTGCAAACTCCCTTCTGACTCAGCTTTGACCAGGAGGCTAGTCAAGCCTTCAGCAAATAATAGAACTGCTAGGAATCATATGTTCTTTAGGCGAACCATTCACAAGAAAGGAGAAAGTCGGCGTGCTGATACAGTCCGTATCACAAGAAAGGAGAAACTCTGGCGCGCTGATACAGTCCACATCAACATTAACCCCCCTTGGCGCAAACCCTATTTTTTCCATGATTGCCTTTAAGAAACACCATTCCACCTGGTCATAGGCTTTGCTCATATCCAGTTTCAGTGCCATAAAACCTTCTCAACCTCTGATTTTCTTCCTCAACGTATGCATGAAATACTCATTAGGATTATAAAAAGGATTATTCTCTCAAAAAAGATTATAAAAAGGATCATCATTGAATTCGAATTTCTTTTTCTTTTAGAGTATTGGATTCAAAATTTTGAAATATGATTTGTATCTACCATGAGATCTATACAATCCATTTTCTTAACGGACGAAGATTAATATTCTACTGTCAAAAAGAATTTAATTCCAGGATCCTACTGCCAAACCTTTTTTAGAAATAAGGAGTATATATCCTAGAATTCAGGAAAAAGAAAAAGAAAAAAGAAAACAACACACCAAACATTGTCAACCAAAAAAAAAATATCATAATAGTATATAAGATACGTCTTTAAGACTTTTAGGCAATATTATTGATTGTTGTGGTTTACAATTAGGACTTTTTTCATCAACCGCTTACCTACAATATTTCTATTAGAAAAGGAAAGAAAAAAATGCATGACAATTAAATTGTGGTTTTAAGTTTGAATCCACTCTCTCTTTTTTCTTTTTTTCTTTTTTTCTAAAGAGTAGAATGTGCACAACTAAAAAAAAGTAGCATATATCCTTTCAAAAAAAATATAGCATATAGGTTAGGGCTAGCAGTAAACGTGTTCGTGTCGTATTCATGTCATTATGTTTACAGCACGACACGTTTAAGCCAAATATGAACACGACACAATTAATAAGTGTGCTAGAAATACAAACATGAACATGACCTACTTATGGCACCCATAACATAACACGGCACGATTAACACGATTACTAAGCAGGCCATGACGAGTTGACACGATAACAATACATATATGGCATATTTATGACCTAGTTAACTAAAAATTAAAAAAAAACCAATAAAGAAAATTAACAAAAACACAATATCTAATTAATACTAACCTACTACAAAAATTGTTGGAAAAAGAATGCGCAGCAAAATTTTTTTAAAAAATTATATCAGAGTAATTTCCAAAACACAAGTTTGACATGCTATATCTATAAATTAACCAGATCTTATTGACCTTTGTGTGCTGAAGAACCTCTACAATCTGTGAAGAGAAATAACGTTTCAGAAGAGCCTCAACCAATTGGTCTTCTTTGCTATTCTCTATCCACGACCGGAGTGAGTGTGGGCTCACACGTACAGCTCTTTCACTGGTGACTCTCCTTCCAACCAATCGAGAGAACCCAAAGCAAGCATTCATGATTTGTGAACAAAAGCTCCCAAGGAGTTTTCAGATTCTCACTAGCAGAGTATCACTCTTAATCTCTCAATTGATCTAAGTAACTTGTGAGAATCACTCCCTATTTATAAAGGTTGGTCCTAGGGTCAGTCCTTATCAGATTAAGTCTCAAAACTCGGATTAGAATCAAATTTGGATCAATATCTGATAAGATCTGCGTGGAAACACATGATCTTATCCTTCCCTGATCGACAGGCCAAACCACCTGATCGACAGGCCGAACTGCCGAATAAAAAATCTCACGAATCTTTTATTTTTCACCCGAGATTCTATAGGATAAAGTCTCAGTTTTAATTTAAATAACCCAATAGAGAAGTTATTTGATCAAAACAACTTTATCTAGATAATCTCTAAGAAAATAAATCAATTCCCAATAATTCTACAAGTTTATCTTGATCTAATTTATCCAAAATTAAATCAACCAATAAACAACAAGAATTATCTGATCCTTACAATTCAATAAGTTTATCTTGAATCAATTTTATCACAAAATTAATTCAACTGATAAACAGACATGAATTATCTGATCCTTACAATTCAACAAGTTTATCTTGAATCAATTTTATCACAAAATTAATTCAACCGATAAACAAACATGAATTATTTAATTCTTCTAAATTTAACCAATCTGATAAATCCAACATAAGTCATCAATTATTGGAAAAGCATGCCATATCATTACAGGATGTTGTGAGCTAGCAAAGAGGACCAAATGGACCTATATAGTTCAAGCTCCCGATAATTATGAAACCCAATATCCCAGATATACATTTCATAATTATCAACTCCAACGCTACTCCACTAAAAGCTTGGAGCTGCACTCTCGAACTACATAGAATTACGAATCCCGTATACCTAAGTCTCCATGACATATCATAGTGTATAGTATCCCTATATGATAATCCATAATCGGCTTAAGGATAAGTTCTGTCTTACCTTCTCAATTATTTTTATCTTACATTCCATTATCTCACTATCAGAAAACTTACTATCCAAAGATAGTATACCATTCGGTTACACCTATGTATCCAAATGGTTGAGCGCTCCAGTTTTTCAATTACAAGATAACGCATATAAGAGGATATCATTACTCCTAAAGAGGAGCTATGGATTCCATATCTATGAATAACAAGTCTACGCTATCAAGAGTCATGCCTCCAACGTACCAGCATGCATACCACTATTAAGATGTGAGTGTCACCCTTTGATACATCAAAAGACACAAGTCAAGACAACAGGCCCACTATTCATCTCAGGATTAAGATACAACACAAATGATTGTCTAAAGTGAATCGATTTGTTAAGATAGAATTATTAATCAAAATCAATTCACTTTATGTCCCGATCTAACACATCGTCACCTTTGACAACGTGCTAATATTTTTATTTACGGAGTCCACCTCCGATGGTCAAGACAAACCATCTCCCAAAAGGGATATAGACAATATAACAATCTTTGCATGAACAAAGCGTCCAACTTTATTCCCACGATTGCAGATCATATGATTTAGACCATCACCTTAACAATCGTGTCTTTCGCATAATCTGTCCATCATATGCCCAATTCTTAAGGTTTAGACCGACAGTCTCAGACTATTGTTTGCTTAACATACATTCAACAAATATGAACGTAAAGATGACAAGATTTGGTATATTAATAATAAATAATTCTTTATTGATAAAAATTGTCTCCAAAAACATATTACATTTTTACTCCTTAGGGCATACATGTCTAACAATCTCCCACTTGCACTAAGTGAGTAAATACGACAAATCTCACATCCCCATAGCTTTCACATGCCTCTCGAAGACTCTCCCAGTAAGTGTCTTCGTCAATGGATCAGCTAAATTGTCCTCTGACACGATCTTGCACACCGTGACATGCTCGCCCTCAACGAAGTCCTTTATCACATGATACTTCTGATCAATATGCTCACTCTTCTTGTGAAATCTTAGTTCCTTAGCATTAGCTACCGCTGCACTATTATCACAATACAGTGATACCGCTTTATCCATACCAGGAACTACCTCAAGATCCCCAAGGAACTTGCGAAGCCACACTGCTTCTTTCGAAGCATCACTAGCTGTCACATACTCGACCTCCATCATTGAATCCAAAGTGCAATCTTGCTTAGCACTTCTCCAACTGATGGCACCGCCACCCAAAATAAACACAAAACCCAAAGTCGATTTCCTAGAATCCAAATAGGATTGAAAATCTGTGTCAGTGTATCCTAGAGGAGTCAAGTCCTCACCCGAATAAACAAGCATATACCCTCGAGTCCTTTTCAGGTACTTGAAAATATGCTTCACTGCAACCCAATGGTTTGGTCCTAGATCTGCCTAAAATCGACTTACAATCCCGACCACATAACTAAATCCGGTTGTGTGCAAAGCATGGCATACATGAGACTACCCACTACCGAAGCACAAGGCATCATCTTCATGTATTCTCTTTCTTCATAAGACTTCGGAGAGTCTTTCTTAGAAAGAGTAATTCCAGACCTTGATGGTTGCTCACCTTTCTTGAAATCCTACATTGCAAACCTCATGAGAATTTAATCTATGTAGCTGGCCTGAGACAAAGCTATCATTTTGTTCTTCCTATCCAGAAAGATCTAGATACCAAGAACAAAATTAGCCTCACCTAAGTCCTTTATGTCAAACTGCTTTATCAACCATAATTTGACCAATGACAATGCCCCAACGTCATTGCCAATTAGCATAATGTCATCTACATAGAGCAGTAGAAAAACCACCTTCCTATCCTTAATGTGTTTGTAAACACATGGTTCATCCACATTTTGTGAGAACCCATAAGTCTTGATCACATGATCAAATCTTATGTTCCAAGAAAGAGAAGCCTGCTTAAGTCCATAAATTGACTTCAGCAAGCTTACAAACCTTGCCCTCTTGACCCATGACCTTGAACCCGTCTGGTTGTTCCATATAAATGGACTCATCAAGATAGCCATTCAAAAAATCTATCTTGACATCCATCTGCCAAATCTTGTAGTCGAGAGCGGCAACTATGGACAAGAGAATCCAGATGGACTTAAGCATGGCTACAGGCGAAAAGGTTTCCTCATAATCGATTCATTCCTTTTGCGTATAACCCTTAGCTACCAGTCTAGCCTTAAAGTTTTTGACCTTTCCATCCATTCCTCTTTTCCTCTTGTAGATCCACTTACACCCTATGGGTTTTACCCCTTCAGGAAGATCCACAAGCTCCTAGACCTGATTAGTCTCCATAGACTTTATCTCTTTGTTCATGGCCTCTGTCCAAAGTTTTGAATCAACATCCTCCATAGCTTCTATGTAAGTATAAGGATCCCTATCATGTTCATATGGTTCAGCTAAGAAGACCTCTCCATTGAACATATACGTCTCAAGTTGACGTCCGACCCTCCCACTACGCCGAAGCCCCTAAGGTTATTATTCAGGTTTGTTTGGTTTTTCTACACTGATCGAAACGGTTTCATTCGGAACCTTCGGAGTGATCGGATCACTCCTTAACTCCTTAAGCACCACTTTGCTTCGAGATTTAAAGTCGTTCATGTAACTCTCCTTAAGGAAAGTTGCATTAGTTGAAACCACGACTTTATTTTCCTTTGGGTTATAAAAATAACCCCTTTTAGTCCCTTTTGGATATCCTACAAACATGCAAACTTTTGAACATGCTTCCAACTTATTCGGATCCTTAAACAGGACATGAGCCAAACATCCCCATATGCGAATATGGTTTAAGGATGTCTTCCTACTCATCCACAACTCGTGAGGAGTTTTAGGGACCAATTTTGAAGGCATATTGTTTAAAAGATAACATGCGATTTGTAGTGCATATCCCCAAAAGGATAAAGGCAATGACGAATAACTCATCATGGACCTAATCATATCCAACAAAGTCCTATTTCTTCTCTCTACTATGCCATTCTGCTGTGAAGTGCCCGGCGCAGTCAAATGGGATAAAATCTCATTCTCTAATAAGTGTTCCAAGAACTCATCAGAAAGGTATTCCCCACCTCGATCCAATCGAAGTGCCTTTATGGGTCTACCCAATTGCTTTTCCACTTCAGCCCGAAACTCCTTGAACTTTTCAAAAGTTTTGCTTTTGTGATGCATCAGGAACACATACCCATATCTTGAGTAATTATCAATAAAAGTGATGAAGTACTCATACCCTCCTCGTGCTCGGATGTTCATCGGTCCACAAACATCACTATGCATAAGTTCTAGAACCCCTTCGGCCCTATTGCCCTTAGACCCAAATGGTCTTTTAGTCATTTTACCCTCCAAACAAGATTCACATTAAGGTATAGATTCCACCTTTAAGTGACTTAAAAGTCCATCCCTTACCAACCTTTGAATCCTATTCAGGTTAATATGACCAAGGCGCAAATGCCAAAGATAAGTCTTATTAGAGTGAGAAGTTTTAAGTCTTTTAGAGTCATTATCATTCATTTCAGCATTAAGCAATAAGTCCATCTTAGGTTTGATAAAATATCGATTATTTTGCATCCATCCAGAACAGATAAAAGATTTGTTTTTAGGAATTACCACTTTATCATTAAAAGAAACTAAGTAGGAGTCTTTAAATAAACAAGCTACAAAAATTAAATTCCTTTTAAATTTAGGAACATAAAAACAATCTTGCAAAAATAAATTTCTATAATTATCAAAATAAAGATGGACATCTCCCATGCTTCCGCTAAGACCAAGGATCCATCGCCCATCCGAAGCATGAAGTATTCATGCAACAGACTTCTCATTTCTTTGAACCCCTCCTTTGGAAAGGAAGTCCTTGCAATGCTTCTTGATATGCCCGACCTTCCCACAGAAGAAGCACTTAAGCTTTTTAGGGTTCTTTTTCTTCTTCTTCCTGCTCTTGGTGCTAGCAGGAATAGAAGACTTCCCGTTCTTGGCCCGTTGCTTCTTTCCATTCCCAGAGTTAGGATTGGAACCAGAAGTAGCTACCAAGTTGGCCTCACCACCCACAAGAGACTCCCTGATCAGTAGTTCAAACTCATATAACTGTTTCATTAATTTCGTCAAGGTCATATCTCGTCTATTGCTCAAATTAAATGTAGCTCTAAACAGAATAAATTCCTTAGACAAAGTCTCAAAGACCATAGTCATCTGAGTTTTAGCATCGATGTCGGCTCCATTAGTTTGAGCCTTAGCGAGGTAACTCATGACCAACATCATATGCTCCTCTACAGATGTCCCCAGCCTCTATCTACAATTTAAGAGTTTCTAAAGCACCCCTTGCCACTTTATTATGGCCTGACCTCCAAACATATCCTCAAGATTATCCAAGATCTGCTTCGTAGTTTCATAATCCTGATGTTGAACTTGCAACACGTTGTTCATGCTGGCCATAACATAGCAGCGGGCCTGATCATTAGCATCTTTCCAGCAATCATACGCTTGGAATTGCTCATTAGTTGAGTCTCCCGTAGGCTCGGGAGGACAAGGGATTGTCAGTACATATTTTAGTTTCTCAAAACACAGGACGATATCCAGGTTCCGTTTCTAATCATTATAGTTCTCACTGGTTAATAGGTTTTTGTCAAGTATCGATGATAAAGCGTTTTTAGACATTTTTAATCTACAATAAAGAATCATATACCAAACATAAGCGAACATAAAATAATAATTTAGTAAGGTAACACAATCATGTAAAAATACAAATGTGTTTATGTGTCAAAAACCTTGAAAATATCACAACCTTACAACGATAGTTCCTAACTCATAATTCAACAAGCTCCTAGGGGAGTCATGCCAAATTCAATCAGGAACACGGATCCCCTCCTGATTAATATATGTCATCCAGGACCCGTATGATCCAGCATATATTAATAATCATTTTTTTGGCCATTAATTTTATTAACAAAGCTCCTAGGGGAGGTTAATAATAAAATTAATGTGAGTGTATAACCATCGTTTCAATATTTTATCCATGATTTATAATCACCACCTAGGGGTGTGCAACCATAAATTATGCTAAAATACCTTATCCTCTCAAAGACCCAATCTAGTACATGATACAAATCCCTTCCTAGGGGTCGGGACCACCATGTTCTGCCTATGGACCAACAATGGAGGCCTTAGGTTCTCTCTTCAAAAACCTTCTCTCACTCAATCTTTTGAAATCAAGGTTTTATTTTAAGAATATGCATGAAAAATTTTAATATGAGCGGCACTTCCTATTCTATATGGCATGTTATCAATATACATGGCAAATCATATTATAATGCAGACAAGCAAAGCAATCAAGCAAAGCTACAAGCAAAATAATATATAACCGTAATATTATGGCTCTACCCTAGAGAATAAAAAACTAAGATTACCAGAGAATAATCGAGACATATTATCGATTCTTCATCCTTGAATCCTCAAGCTGTATCCTTCTTCATGTAATTCCATCTTCAAGTCTTCAATCCCGTATGAATTGAACACTTCATATTTTCGGTCATATCCAAATTTATTGTTTCTCAGAATTGTCCCAAAAATAAAATTAAAACTGCACATTTTTTGGAAATTTTTTAGCTCTCGATCAACAAACCAATCTGGGTGATCGGCCTGCCAGTTATGCTCCATCGGCCTACCGATTAGGAAGATCGGCTTGTCGACTCATGAAAGTTTGGCCTGCCGCTAGAGCCATCTGATTTCTGCCCCACTAACGGCTTGCCGAACCACAAGTCTAGCCTACCGGTTTGCAACCATCGGCCTGCCAATCTGCGACCATCGGCCTGCCAAACTGTGAGATTCGGCATGCCGATAGAGCAGAAATCTCCATTCTAGAAAATACAATTTTAAATGAAATTCATCAATTTTATTTTCAACAATTCAAAAACAAAAAATTAGAGACTCAAGAAATACCTAGGAGCATCATCATCAATCTTCTAGATCCGTCTTCTCTGAATAATTATTTAATTATAAAATTCTTACAAATTTAAAACTAAATAATAATCCCTAGATAGAGATGATAGTCCGCCATCTAATTACATGAAAAACCTAGATACACATTCTAACATCTAAGGAACCATAACCGGTATAAATTAATTAATTAATAAATAATTAAATATTAATTTAATCAACCATAATTAATTAATGAATATTCACCATATAATTCATGACAACATATATAATATATCGAAACCTAGAGTGCCAACTCTCTATAAAATTAAATTCTACCATAGGAGAGATTAAGATCACAAAATTTATACATATAACATGTTCACAAACTTGTAAATTTATGTAAAAACCTGGCTTTGATACCAATTGTTAGAAACAATGGTGCGCAGCGGAATTTTAAAAAAAATTATATCAGAGTAATTTCTAAAATACAAGTTTGACATGCTATATGTATAAATTAACCAGATCTTACTGACCTTTATGTGCCAAAGAACCTCCACAATCTGTGAAAAGAAATAACATTCTAGAAGAGCCTCAACCAACTGGTCTTCTTTGCTATTTTCTATCCACGATCGGAGTGAGTGTGGGCTCACACGTACAGCTCTTCCACCGATGACTCTCCTTCCAACCAATCGAGAGAACCCAAAGCAAGTGTTTGTGATTTGTGAACAAAAGCTCTCAGGAAGTTTTCAGATTCTCACTAGCAGAGTATCACTCTTAATCTCTCAATTGATCTAAGTAACTTGTGAGAATCACTCCCTATTTATAAAGGTTGGTCCTAGGGTTAGTCCTTATCAGATTAAGTCTCAAAACTCATATCAGAATCAAATTTGGATCAATATCTAATAAGATCCACGTGGAAACGTATGATCTTATCCTTCGCTGATCGGCAGGCCGAACCACCTAATCCGCAGGCCGAACATGTCCATCGGTAGGCTGAACTGTCAAATAAAAAATCTCGTAAATCTTTTATTTTTCACCCGAGATTCTATAGGATAAAGTCTTAGTTTTAATTTAAATAACCTAATAGAGAAGTTATCTGATCAAAACAACTTTATCTAGATAATCTCTAAGAAAATAAATCAATTCCCAATAATTCTACAAGTTTATCTTGATCTAATTTATCTAAAATTAAATCAACCGATAAACATACAAGAATTATCTGGTCCTTACAATTCGACAAGTTTATCTTGAATCAATTTTATCACAAAATTAATTCAACCGATAAACCAACATGAATTATCCCATCCTTACAATTCAACAAGTTTATCTTGAATCAATTTTATCACAAAATTAATTCAATCGATAAGCAGACATGAATTATTTGATTTTTTTAAATTTAACCAATCTAATAAATCTGACATAAGTCATTAATTATTGGAAAGGCACGTTGTGTTGTTACAGGATGTTGTGAGCTAGCAAAGGGAACCAAATTGACCTATATAGTTCAAGCTCCTGAAAATTATAAAACCCAATATCCCATATATACATTTCATAATTATCAACTCCAACGCTACTCCACTAAAAGCTTGGAGTTGCACTCTCAAACTACATAGAATTACGAAGCCCTATAGCTAAGTCTCCATGACATATCATAGTGTATCGTATCCCCATATGATAATCCATAATTGGCTTAAGGACAAGTTCTGTCTTACCTTCCTGATTATTTTTATCTTACGTTCTATTATCTCACTATCAGAAAACTTATTATCCAAAGATAGTATACCATTCGGTTACACCTATGTATCGAAATGGTTGAGCGCTCCAGTTTTTCAATTACAAGATAACGCATATAAGAGGATATCATTACTCCTAAAGAGAAGCCATGGATTTCATATCTATGAATATCAAGTCTACGCCATCAAGAGTCATGCCTCCAATGTACCAGCATGCATACCACTATTAAGATGTGGGTGTCACCCTTTGGTACATCAAAAGACACAAGTCAAGACAACGAGCCCACTATTTATCTCAGGATTAAGATACAACACAAATGATTGTCTAAAGTGAATCAATTTGCTAAGCCAGAATTATTAATCCAAATCAATTCTCTTTATGTCCCGATCCAACATATCATCACCTTTGATAATGTGCTAATGTTTCTATTCACGGAGTCCACCTCCGATGGTCAAAACAAACCATCTCCCAAAAGAGATATAGACAACATAACAATCTTTGCACGAATAAAGCACCCAACTTTATTCCCTCAATTGTAGATCGTATGAATTATACCATTACCTTAAGAATCGTGTCTTCCACATAATTCGTCCATCATATACTCAATTCTTAAGGTTTAGATGATAGTCTCAGACTATTGTTTGCTTAACATACATTTAACAAATATGAACGTAAAGAGGACAAGATTTGATATATTAATAATAAATAAATTCTTTATTGATAAAAATGTCTCCAAAAGCATATTACATTTTTACTCCTTAGGGCATACATGTCTAACAAATATTTCAAATATTTTTATTTTTAAGTTTAAATGTGCTATAAACGGGGGGTCGTCTCGTGCCGTGTTGATATATTTATGGCCCGTTTAATTAAACGTGTTAAGGCATGTTAGACATGTTTGTACGAATCTTACCCGTTTATTTTCGTGTTATTCGTGCTAACCCATTTATGGCCCAATCAATAAACGTGCAGTCCAAACCCGGTTATCTCGTGTCATTTTCGTATCATGTCATCGTGTTATGTCCAAAAATTACTGGCACTAATATAGGTTACTTTAATATTGGTAGAAACAATTTTCAACTTTAAAATTTTAAAAATATTCAAAATATAAAAGAAGAAAAAAATATCTAACTTTTAGATCTTCATGCAAAGAAAATCTTAAACTATAAGCAAATAGAAATCTTCAACTATTAGCTAGGCACAAAACATGATTAAGTTGATTACTGTTTAGGGGAACAAAGGGAGAAACGAGTGAACTTTATAAAGAGAAGATAGAAATTGAGTTTGAGTATGAGAAGGATTTGAAGTTGCAAATAAATTAGGATGAAAAAAACTATGCTAAATAAAGGACATGCATTAGTTTTTTAATAAAAATAAATGATGGTTTTATAAACTTGTCCTCTTTTAATTATAATGGTGGACAGTTTTATAAACGTGTCCTCTAATGTGAAAAATATATAACACCTTTTTGGCTAATTATTAATTTTTTTTTTAAACTAGGTGTGAAGATTCAAACTTTACACCTAATAGTTAATTTAGGTTACTTGCAGCCACTATGCTAAAGCTTTTATTAATTGAATAATATTAGGAATCGTAATTTATATTTCAATTTCTTAAAACAAAATGGTGTCACATGTAGGGATGATAATTGGGGGCAAGGAGGACGGGATGTTTCTACCATCCTGCCCCATCCTTACTTTTATTGCTATACTACCTATGTACCCACCTTACTTGAGACTGGGTCGGGATCAGGGAATCTTATCTAGGAGGATTTCTCCATATCTTAGCCATTTACCCATTAAGAACTTAAAAAATGAGGGAAATTGGATTGGTTGACCTTTTTAAGGGCCTTTTTTTAAATAATTGACCATACTTTTTCAAAATTAGACAAATGGCCCCACTTTATTAATTATGAAACCAAAATGACAAAAATAACTTTCACTATTATTAATAAAAAATAATGTTCTTTGGCACTCCAAGTGGCCAACCTGACAGAGTGTAGTGCCGACAATGTATGGAGATGCTGTGCATGAGAGAAGAGAGAGAAAGTTAGGGTTTGGGGTTTTTTAAGGCTTCTTATTTATGGGTTTATTAGTGATAAATCAATAAATAGTGTGGCACTACAATGTCTGGAGATTTTGTGTAATGAGAGAAGAGGGAGAGAGAAAATAAAGAGAAAGTTAGAGTTTGGAGTTTTTTTAGGGTTTGTTCTTTATAGGTTTATCAGTGATAAGCTCGAGTTAACAGATAAATAATGTGGTGCTAATAATGTCTGGAGATGCTGTGCAGTGAGATAAGAAAGAGAAAGTTAGATTTGGGGTTTTTTTAAGGTTTGTTATTTATAGGCTTATCTATGATAAACTCAAATTTATCACTAATAAACTATAGCTAATTAATAATTAATAAAGCATGTTTTTGTCATTTGGACTTTATAAATTAATAAGTAGGGGGGGGGGGGGGGGTGTCATTTACCTAATTTAAAAAATGTAAAGTCATTTATTTTAAAAGGGCCTTTAAAAATGCCATTTTCCTTAATCGATGAACAAGTTCCCTTCAATGTCGACAATTTTGTACGTCCCTGATTGGATGATACCAACCACTTTAAATGACCCGTCCCATTTACGATCAAAAGACCTAAGGCTCGGTTGTTGAACAATGACTTTTTTCAAGACCAAATCTCCAACTTTAAAGCTTCTCAATGGGGCCTACTTGTCGTAATATCGGGCCACAACTTGGTTTCGAGTAGTAGTTTGGATATAGGCAAGTTCCTTTTTTCCTCCATCAAGTCAAGCTCAGTCATCCTATGTTTAGTATTTTTCTACTCATCAAAGTGCTCCACTCTAAAGCTCCGCAAGCTAACCTCTACTAGGATTACTGCCTCAACACCATAGACCAAGGAAAAAAAGGCCTCTCCTATGGTCGTCCGAGTAGTTGTTTGGTAGGCCTAGAGGACCTTTGGCAATTTGTTGATCTAAGTACCTTTAAGGCCTTCCAATTTCATCTTTATATTGTCTGTAATGGTCTTGTTGATGGCTTTAACTTGTCCTTTGCTCTATGGACATCTGGCTGATGAAAAGACCTTATTAATGCCAAGCTGCTCGCACATCCTTATGAGGCTCGCCACTTCAAATTGCTTCACATTGTCAGTGACAATAGTGTATAGGATACCATATCCAATATAGATGATGTTCTTGTAGATAAAGTTGGTACACTTGGCTTCAATGATCTCAGTATAGGACTCCACTTCTACCTAGTTCATGAGGTAATCAATGGCCACAATGTTATACTTAAACTGTGATCGGGCTATAGGAAGATATCCTATGGGTTGATGGTCCACTTAGCGAAGGCCCAAGCACATATAACAAAATTTAGCGGTTCGGGTTGGTGATTGAGCATCCGGGCATATTTCTAGCATTTGAGACATTTACGGGCGAAATGTTTACAATCTTGGTCCATGGTCGGCCAATAATATCCTTGACGGAGGCACTTAAGGGACAAAAACCGACCACTAGCATGGTTGCTAAAACAAGCCACTGTGGATTTCTTCCATGAGATACTTGGCCTCTTCTATCGCCCAAAATGATTCTCTAAACACGAACGTTTGTAGTCTATTCGTATCCATAAGGAGGTAGGTTTTTGAAAAATTAAAAATTTTCAATTTAAAATGGAAAGAGATTTTTACAAGCAAAGTTTAAAAGAAAATATTTTTAACAATTGTAAAGAAGATTTTAAAACATAAAATTAAAACAATAAAGTTTTGAGAATCCCTTGCATGTTTTCAAACTGATATGAAATTTTAACTCTAATTATGAATCTAAAGCATTTGATTTATTTTATTTTTTTCTCATTAATTGCAAGCGCTTTAATTAATTTTACAAGTCAACCTACAATAATAATATAGCAAGATAAAATGCAGTAAATGTTTTTCCTATAAAAAATAACAAAATAATAACATCTCACTAGTAATTTAGTGTACTAATTATGAAAATTATAACCGTTATCACTACAATTATAATTAACATAATTTTAAGATAGAAAAGATAATAACAAATCACAATTATTATATGTTAATGGAATAAATTTTTACGTTAATTTCAGTAGAACCTCGTTTTATGAAATATCTAAAATAAAAAATATAGCAAGTCATATTATAGTAAAATAAATTTCATAAAATTAAGCATTATTTTATTATTATTAATATTAATTATGCAACACAATTAAATTATGTAAACACAACATAACTGAATTTATATAAAAATAGGCAACACAAAAATACTACAAATAATTACTAAAAACTTAAAAAGCATAATTTATTCTATAAAATATAAACATTACAAAATAGATATAGAGTAAAAAACTATACTAGAGTACTATATATATAAAATCATCTCTTTGCCTCATCAAACTTTTCTACTCTAATTTGGGCATTATTTTAATATTAAAAGTGGGGTCTAAGGAATATCCTAATAGCTTTCCTCCTAAAAAAAGATATTGTTGAGTTAGAAACTCAGCATTTGAAAGAAAACAAGAAGGGAAAGAAATGAAAGAAGGCCTAAGAAAGCCTTGAATGGGTGTAGAATGACAAGAAGGGGTGCTATTTATAGTCAAAAATTTTCACTATACTTAGTTTTTATTATTTTTATTATTTTTTGTTATTTTTTTCTCCCAAATAAGCATCTGAGTCAAATGCAACGAAGAAGAATTGCTTCTTCATTTATTTTTATCACCACGCAAATCAACTATAAGCTTATTGCTTTTATTTTTTTTCTTTCTTTCTTAATATGCTGATTTGGATTTGTGATCAAGTGTGACACGAAGCATGGATGCACAAAAAGGACAACATCAGATCCAAAGACTTAGCTGCAGCAACTGCTGGAATTATGTGGAGCAAGCGGGACCAAGTTGAGTAGCTCATGACCATTGGATCTAGCGTGGTATGCTGATCTTGCAACTAAGAAAACAATCTTACGTGGGAGCTACAACACCAAATCTAAGACTGATTCTAAAATATCCCTGACATGTGGCAGTCTATCGAATACCCATGATGAATTGACGGCTTGATCCAACAGGTGACAGCGTGCCACGTGTCAAATTTTTATTTTTAATTTCTTGTGCATTTGAGGTCTGCTTTTGCCCCTTTTTGCTCCACTTTATTCCATATTTCCTCTAGATTTCAAATCTAAAGTTAATAAATAGACTAAAGTTAATTATTTTATAAACAAAATATTTACAATAATTTTAAAAAACATATTTTATATTAAAACATACAAAACACACTAAAAATAAATAAAAACTTCTAAAATTAACAAACCTTAACAAATATATTATTTAATACCTAGGAATATTTTTAGAAATTAATAACAATAAAAAATATATTTACAAATTAACAACTTATTTAAAAACACTTTAAGACCAAAAATAAAATTACCACATATTATTTTTATGATTTTAATTATTTATGGACTAAAGATATATTTAACACAAAAATTACTATTAATTAGAAGTTTTAATGAGAAATAAAATTATAAATAAATGATTTTATCCTTAGAAAATGTACACCTTTGTAATCTCATCACACCCCTAACCTGCTTATTACTAGTCCCGAGCAATTAACGCAATAAATTTTGTAATAATTTATAGAATATTCACACAATGCAAATCATTTAACTATAATTTGACTAACCTAGCTAGATAGACCAACAAAACAAAAATTTTATTCAAACAATTTATATGCTATTTAAATTTGTTTGTTGGAATAATCATGAACAAAAACTTAAAACAGAAATATATACAAAAATAAAACAAGCTTTACAACTATGGATAGTGCAATATTTGGTTCCCCTAAGCTTTCTCCACTACCCATTTAGCAAGCTTTGAGTTAGTAACTCACATACCAGTTGACATAAAGTACTAAGTGTTGAAGCACTACTTTAAAATTAATTAGTCGAGTTATAGAGACTACAAAACTAAACTTATCTAACTTTATTCATTAATTTACATACTTAATGCTTTATTTATTTGCACTTTCTTTTTATTTTTTTATTAATTAATTAGTTAATTAATTTAATTTTGAAAATGTTACTATCCTTAATTGTTCATCTTCACAAAAGAATGAAACTTAAATATTCATAGCTTTGACTTACCACCATAATTACAGTACCTTTATAAAAAGAATGGCTTACAAACACTTTGAAAATAAACAAATAAAAATGTTAAATAAAGCCAAAGTATTCAAAATCCTAGAAAATTCAAAGAAAAAAAAATGATATTATATTAGTATGAAATTGAGAAATCAAAACAAAATAATAACACATTAATTACTAAGAAACTAATATTTCCAAAACATTTTTTTATTTTTCTTTTTAATGACTTACACAACTAACAAAAACGCACAAAATAACACGAAAATGAAAAATTTTTACAAAATACACAAAATTTGGAGTAAAAATTAAAAAAGTTGAGCAAAAATTTTAAAAAAAAAATTGTCACAATTTTGCACAGTAGTGATGCACAACCCTCTCCCCTAAATTAAATTGTACATTATTTTCCAATGTATAAAAAGAATATTGAAAGTTGCAAAGATATTACTTGAATCAACACAACTGCAAAGATGATCTATAAAAAATAAATTAAAAAAAAATTTAACAAACTAAACTAAACAAACTAAAATAAACACATAACAATATATTACAAATTGAGCCTTTTAAAGTAAGATTTTGAAGAATTTTTTTTGTTTGAAAATTAAAATCACTTTTATCCCCAAATTCTTCAAAATACGTTTCAAAATTCCACAAGTACAGAATACTTACTAATCACAATGACTATATCCTCTTTAATATCAGCTATTTTAAAAGAATTATTAAGTGATTTAATTTCAATTATTTTTTTAAGAAATAAAATGAGAAATCAAAATACACATTTTTTTATTGAAAATTTATTTGAAAATTCAAATAAATCGTATTTACAAAATAAAACTTATTAGAATGCATCTCGAGAGAAAATTGAAAACAGTTTAACTCTGTATCTCAATCATTCTAAACAAAAATTAATTATAGCTTTCACTTTAAATTTTCAAAATAAATCTCAACAATTTTTTTAAAGAAAAACAAAAGAACACACAACAACACATAAAGATATATTACAGAAGAGAGAAGGTAAAGATATTACTCTGAAAGTGTTTTCCCATCATTTGCTACTCTGAATCTAGCAATTCTTTCTTCCAACTCTATTCCCGGTCGCCAGTCGTCAAAGATCAGCTTCCTCCCATAATAAGTGCCGAAGGACACTATATACAGGTCTTTGTGATTATGCCCTTAAGATTGGCAAAATATGGAACATTTAAACTCATGAAACTTGGACTCATTTTAAGCTCTTGATAAGTCCATAAAAATGATGATAGAGGTGGCAAAGGAAGTGGTGGCCACATAGGATCTTCGTAAAAATAGTTTTTAGTGAACTCTTCTGGTAACTGAGGTTGAGAACTTAGAACTAAAGTTGATGATTGTTCCTCTTCTATAGCTAAGTTTTCATTCTCTTCCTCGCATTCCTCTCCTAACATTTCTTCCTCAAAATAGGTGGGTTGTATATGTTCCTCTTCTATGGTTGGGTCATTTGTTTCTTCCTCAACTAAAGAATCTTCTTTAAACAACTTAAGATGCTCCACAATTAGTTCAACATGTTCTTCTAAGTGACAACTTTGTGCTGAGGTATTTTTGGCAAGAATGGTTTCATTTTGTTTAGCCTTTGACACTAATTAACACAAAGTAGTTTTTATTTCCTCTTAGTCTTTTTGTAGTTCTATCAATGTTTTCGAGAAATTTTCTAAGATTCTTTCTACGGTTTCTTTAAACTCTTCTAGAGTTTCCTCTAAGCTTTTCTTCTTTTGATTTCCTAATGAATTTTTAGGTTAAAACTATGATTATGAAGTCTGGGCCTGAATGTTTAGACAAGATTCTGAATTATTCTCTCTTTTTACATTGTTTCTTTCATTGTTCATTCAATAATCAAATTTGGCCATGTCATCTATCATGATATAGGCTTCGTCAAAGGTTTGTTGGTAAAAAGTGGTGGTACCATATCCTCTCTCTACCCAATTCTTTTTTCAGGACTTAACCTATCTACGAAGACTCCTAACAGATATTTCCTAAAAAGACCATAGTGAGGGCATGTATTTAGCAAGTCTTTATATCTTCACCAAGCACTATAAAATAGTTCTAAGTATTTTTGAGAAAAACTAGCAACAAAATACTGATAAATTTCCCAAAACATTTTTTTATTTTTAAGCTTTGATTTTTTATTTTTTTAATTTTTGAATTTACAAGTAAAAGACAAGATGCTTAGCTTTCTTTATTCAGTGAGAATAAAGTAGTGAGTAAAAAGCATTTGCCTCGTTTATTTTGTAGATTTTAAGAATTATATGCTTTAATGATATTCTTAGAAAAGATTGGTGGAGCAAGGCCTGTTTAAAAACCAACATCCAAGTCAGAACAACATTCCTAAAATGACTGATGTTGGGAGAATCTTTAAAGAAACTGGTTATGAGAAACGTTTCTGAACTAGTGCCAGCCTTTAGACAAAGCTTCCTCAAAGTATACTTTTCACAAAACCACAATGTAATTTATAAAAAACCTAGTTTTAAAGTTTTATGAAATTTCATTTCTGAGTTCAAGACCTAAATCTAAACTTAAATCTAACAAACCACAATACTATACAAACTATAATTAAAAAGAAATTTTTTTTATTTTTTAGATTTTTTGTTTTTTTAATTTTTTTTTCTATTTTTAATAATTGACTCACTAATTAAAACACATGAATAATTAAAATAACATTTACAAAGGATAGGGATAGATCATTGACTAGTTTTCCTGCTTAATTTAGCAATCTGACAAAGTGACGACACCTTCCCAGCAACGATGTCAAATTTTTGTTGTACCGCCCAAAATGATTCTCTAAATATAGACGTTTGGTGCCAAATTTTTGTTGTACTGCCCAAAATGATTCTCTAAACGCGGACATTTGTAGTGTAGAAAGGGGTGGTCATATCCACAGGAAAGTGGGTTTTTAAAAGATTGAAAATTTTTTGTTTAAAGTAAGAAGGGATTTTTACAAGCAAAGTTTAAAAGAAAACAAATATTTTTAACAATTGTAAAGAAGATTTTAAAACAGAAAACTAAAATGGTAAAGCTTTGAGAATCCCTTGCATGTTTTGTAACTTGTAAAATAGAAAGGGATTTTTACAAGCAAAGTTTAAAAGAAAACAAATATTTTTAACAATTTTAGGGAAGATTTTAAAACATATTATTAAAACGGTAAACTTTGATAATCTTTTGTATGTTTTGTTACTGGTATGAAATTTTAACTCTAATTATGAATCTAAAGCATTTGATTTACTTTATTTTTTCTCATTAATTGCAAGTATAAGTCAACCTAAATTGACAATATAGCAATCTATAATACAGTAAGGGTTTTCTTATAAAAAGTACCAAAATAATAATCCCTCACTAATGATTTGGTGCCCTAACTATGAAAATTATAACCGCTATTACTATAATTATAATTAACATAATTTTAAGATAAAAAAGATAATAACAAATCAAAATTATTATATTTAAATAGAATAAATTTTTACGTTAATTTCGACAGAACCACATGTTATGAAATATCTGAAATCAACAACATAACCAGTCATATTATAGTAAAAGACATTCCATAAAATTAAGCATTATTTCATTATTTTTAATATTAATTATGCAACATAATTAAATTATATACAAAGCATTACTGAATTTATGTAAAAATAGGTAACATATCAACACTATAAAAAACTATTAAAGACTTGCACATATAATTTATTCCATAAACATATAAATATTACAAAGCAAATATAGAGTTAAAAGCCATATCAGAGTACTATACATACAAGATCACATCTCTACCTCACCAAACTCTCTACACTAATTTAGGCATTATTTTAATATTAAAAGTGGGGTTAGAGGAGTACTTAACAACATCTCCTCCTAAAAGAGATACTGTTGAGCTAGAAGCTTAGCAATTGAAAAGAAGGCAAGAGAGGGAAGAATTGGCCAAGAACGGCCATGAATGAGCCTTAGGGGGGTTTATATAGTAGTGAAAACTACAATTTATCCAATTTTTTATTATTTTTTATTATTTTTTTTCTATCCACCAAATGAATCAGCTTAGCTGATTGAGATTCTTTCTTCTCCGTGTGAAACAGCTAAAGAGTATGCTGACTTGGGCTCAACATATGTTGCCTCGCGCACATCGTTCGAACGCATGAACGCCCTAAGGTCATTGACCAAAGACTCGCAAATGGCTAGAATTGGCAAAGAACACTAGGACCACTAAAGCTTAAGGCTAGCTGTTCAATTAGTTCTAAAAATCTAATCTGACAACAGCTGAAGCACACGCACGTGCGACCTGCTACACTCAATCCGGAGGGTGGCCTGACTTAGTCAAGGACAACTACCATGAGGCAGATAGCCCAGATTGATTCAGTGGCTTGATCATGCGGTATAGGGCTTGTCACGTGTCATTTCTTTTAATTTTAATTTTTTTTATTTCTTATGCATTTGAGGTCCTTTTTGCCCTTTTTGTGCCGTTTTACTTCATTTTCTTCCAAATTTTAAATCTAACATTAACAAACACACTGAAATTAATTATTTTACAAATAAAATATTTACAATAATTTTAATTTTATTATAAAACTCACAAACCATACTAAAATAAATAAAATTTCTAAAATTAATAAACCTTAATAGATATATTATTTAAGACTCAACAATATTTTTAAAATTACTAGAAATATAATAGAACACATTTAAAAACAAAAAACTTATTTACAAAGACTTTAAAAGTCAAAATAAAATTACGACACATTATTTTGATGGTTTTAATTATTTACAAACTAAATGATTATAAAACACACAAAAAACATATTTTTAAATACATTTATACACTAAGACACAAATATTCAAATCAACACAAAAATGTTATTAATTAGAGGATTTCATAAGAAATAAAAGTATATATAAATTATTTTATAAATAGAAATTGTACACTTTTACAGTTTCATTAGACTCTCCCAAATAACTTATTACTATTCTTGAGCAATTAAAGCGATAAAATTTTGAAATGATTTACTGAATATTCACACAATGCAAACCATTTAACTAAATTTGACTTACCTAACTAAATAAACTAACAAAAGAAAAAATTATTTAAATAGTGCCTATGCTATTTAACAAAATGTAAATAAGCTAGACTTTAGTGCAAAAAGAGCTAATGAATAATTATAAAGTTACATAAAAAAAAAACTAAGAATATAATTCACATGTTATTTTGATTCAAATCACTCCTTTAGGCAACAACACTTCAAATTTATTAATTAGAATAATTAAGAACAAAAACATAAAATAGAAATATATACAAAAATTAAACAAACTTTACAGTTGTGAATAGTGTAATGTCTGATTCCCTTAAGCTTTCTCCGTAACTCATTTAACAAGCTTCGAGTTAGTAAATCCTAGATCAGTTGGCCTAAGGTACTTGATGTTGAAGCACCCCTTAGAACTTACTTACTCGAGTCAAAGAGGCTATGAAACCAAACTTATCCAATTTTATTCATTAATTTATATAATCACTCCCTTTATTTATTTACACATTCTTTTTATCTCTTTTATTTTATTTTATTTTTATTTTTATTTAATTTGTTTATTAATTAGTAAATTTTGAAAATATTATTGCCCTTAATTGTTCATCTTCACAAAAAAAAAAAAAATCAAATATTCATAGTGTTGACTTACTACCACAATTGAGCATAACAATACATGTATGAAAAGAATGGCTTACAAACAATTTGAAAAATAAACACATAAAAATGTTAGATAAAACCAAAGTTTTGAGAGTCCATAAAGTTAAATAATTCTAAGGAAAGAAAATGACATTACATTAATATGAATTTAAGAATCAAAACAAAATAATAACACATTAATTACTAAGAAACTAATATTTACAAAACATTTTAAAATTTTCTTTTTAATTTTATGACTCACAAAAATGAAAATTTTTACAAAACACGCAAAATTTGGAGCAAAAACGAAAAAAGAGAGCAAAAATCAAAAAAAACAATTGGCATAAAATTTTAGCACAATTTCGCATGGCATTAAAGCATAACCTTCTCCTCTAATCTAAATGTACATTAACCCTAATGTATAAACAAATAGTGAGAGCAGTTAAAATATTACCTAAATCCGCACATCTATAGAGATGATTTGTAAAACCTTAATAACCAAACTAAACAAATACACAACAATATATTACAAACTGGGTGGTCTTTTAAAGTAAGATTCCCAAGATTTTATTTTTTTGTTTGAAAATTAAAATCACTTTTTAATTTTTTAAAACGTGTTACAAGATGTTGCAAGGATAGAATACTTACAAATCACAATGACTATATCCTGCTTAAACTTAGCCATTTTAAATAAATTATAAAGTAATTTAATTTCAAGGATTTTTTTGAGGAAAATTAAAATGCAAAATCAAAACACACATTTTTTTATTGAAAATTTATTTGAAAATCCAAACAAATTGCATTTATAAAATCAAACTCTTTAAAATGCATCTCGAGAGAAATTGAAAACAGTTCAACTCCATAACTCAGTCATTCTAAGCAAATTTAATTTTATGGCTTTTTTTAAATTTTTAAATAAATTTCAATATTTTTTATATTTTTAAAAGATAATCAAATTAGCACACAACAACACATTAAATTTTATTATAAAATAAAAAATAAAGATATTAATTGGAAAGTGTTTTCCCATTGTTTGATACTCTAAATTAGCAAATCTTTCTTCCGACTCCGCTCCTAGTAGACAGTCATTAAAGAACAGCTTCTTCCCATAATATGCATCGAAAGACACCATATGCGGGTCTTTTGTGAACATGCCATCAAGATTGGAAAATTTTGAAATATTTAAAGTTGTGAAACTTGGACTCATTTTACATTCTTGATAGGTCTCTAAAACAATGCTGGAGGTGGTGGAGGACGTGATGGCTACATAGGATCTTAGTAAGAATAGTCTTTGGTGAACTCTTGTGGTAACTGAGGTTGAGAACCTAGGACTAAAGGTAATGATTGTACCTCTCCTATAGCTAAGTCCTCTTTCTCTTCCTCGTATTCCTCTCTTGATGGTTCTTCAAAATAGGTGGGTTCTAAATATTCCTCTTCATTTTCTAATATACCCATTACAGATTCCAAATATTTTCTTTGGATTTCCAAACTCTCCCTATTTGAAGTATCTAATGAATTTTACAGTTCAAAAGTTGACTCCAAAATTTTAAGTTGAATTTTAGGCCAAGGTTCCAAAAAGTTTGAATTGTTCTCCCAACCTAAGTCGGTTTCAAAACTATTCAATCTCCAATAATCATACTTGGCCATATCTTTCAACATATAATAGTTTTGTTTATAGGTAATTGGTAAAAGGTGGTAGTACCATCACCACTTTCTACCCAATTTCTAGTTTTAGGACTTAACCTTTCATAAAAATTCCTAAAAGATAATCCCAAAGAAAAACTGTGGTAGGGAAACCTATCTAGCAAATTTGTATATCTCCACCAAGCACTATAAAGTAAATCCATGTGTTTTTTAGAAAACTTACAATAATATGTCGATCAATTTCCCAAAATATTTTTTTTATTTTTTATTTTTTATTTTTTTATTTTTGAAATTTGTTTAAAGAAAAATTTCCAAGCTAACTAATGCTAAATTAATTGGATTCCTTGATCGTTGGGGGTCATGTTGGACACACTTAGAATTCTCAACTTTTTTAGGTAAGAATTTTAGGCTTGTGCTCGTAGGATCGAGTCCCAACGATGGGCCTTTTAGACAGAATTCAATAAATTTTATGATTACCTAAACTTACAAAAAAAAAAAAGGCAAGATGCTAAGCTTTTTCTTATCCAAAATAAATAAAGTAATGAGTGAAAAGCACCCACTTTTTAAATTTTGAATTTTTTAATTTTTTTAATTTTTTAATTTTTTTGATGATAAACAGACTAATTAAAATATTTAAATAATTAAAATAATATTTACAAAGGATAGGGATAGATCACTTACCTATTTTCTTGCTTAATTTAGCAATCTGACAAAGTGACGGCACCTTCTGGCAACGACATCAAAATTTTTGTTGTATCACCTAAAATGTTGTTCTTAAACGTAGACGTTTATAGTATAGAAAAGCTGTCACATCCACATAGAAGTAGGAATTTAAAAGATTGAATTTTTTTGGTATAAAGTAGAAAGGGATTTTTCAAAACAAAACTTAAAAGAAAATAAATACTTTTGAGAATTTTAAAATATAAAATTAAAACGATAAAACTTCAATAATCCCTTGTATGTTTCGTAACTGATATGAAAATTTTAACTCTAAATAATAATCTAAAGCATTTGATTTATTATATTTTTCCTGTTAATAGCAAGCACATTTACTATTTTTATAAGCTAACCTAAAACAAATAATGCAGTGAAGATTTCTTATAAAAAGGAGCAAAATAATCAAAATTATAAAATTTTAACTGTTGTCACTACAATTATAATTAACATAATTTAGAGATAGAAAAGATAATAATAAATCAAAATTAATATATTTAAATGGAATAGACTTTTACATTAATTTCAACAAAACATCGTCTTATAAAATATCTAAAATCGATAGCATAACAAGTCATATCGCAGTAAAATACATTCCATAAAATTAAGCATTATTTCATTATTATTAATATTTATTATACAACACAATAAAATTATATAAAGAAAGCATGATTGAATTTATATAAAAATGAGCAATATAACAACACTATCAAAAATTATTAGAGACTTGAAAATATAATTTATTCCATAAAAATATAAAATTACAAAGCAGATATCAAGTTAAAAACTATACCAGAGTACTATACATACAATATCATGTCTTTGTCTCACCAAACTCTCTACAGTAATTTGGGTGTTATTTTAATATTAAAAGTAGGGTCGGAAGAGTACCCTAATAAAATATCCTCCCACAAAGGATACTGTTAAGCTAGAAGCTCAGTAGTTGAAAAAGAAGGCAGGAGAGGGAAGAATTGGCCAAGAATGGCTGTGAGTAAGTCTCAGGGGAGGAGTTTTAACCTGTTCTAGTTTTGTCTCTTTGGCTGGTCTTCTTAGTTCAGTTGATCGTTTCTCCTTCCACTGTTTCCAAGGGGCAGAACCGCTCTATGAACTACCTAAGGTGCCCATCTCAGACGAGCTTTTCAATTTGATCTTTTAGCTAGATATAGTCCCTAGTGGTATGCGTTACATCATTGTGGAAGTTATAGTATTTGCTCTGATCTTTCTTCGCTTAGTTCCTCTTCAGTGGTGGTGAGTCAACCAACAACTTCCTATTGCTTACCTAGTTTAGCATTTCATCGATGGTAGTGACTAGATGCATGTAATTTTGGAACTTCCCTATGGGCACTTTTGGCTTGTCATTGTTCTACTTCTTGTTCTAGTCTGATTTTTCCTAATTGAACAAATCCTTTTTATTCTTCTTTCTTTTCTTGCTTCCTTCTCCTTCTTAATGGCTCTTCATGTAGTCGAAAGAGTTTGCATGCTTCCGTGTAAAAGTGAGTATCTGGTAAAAGTTACTCGGTTGCTCCAAAGAAAGCACCTAGAGAAGACCCTTTATCTCCAAGACCCTCTTGGAACGCATGTTTGAGGGTCTTATCTTCTATGTGCTTTACCTACAGGGTTGCTAGTGTGAATTGGTTTATGTAACCTCTACCTCTCCTTTAACTTGCTTCACTATATAGAGGTGTATGACTTCCTTTTTTCTTGACCTTAATGGGGCAAAGGCTGTTAAGAGTGCATTAAAGAGCTACTAGAAAGAGTTCATGGTGCCCGACTCAATGTGTTTAAACAACTGCCAAGCAAGGCCTGTCAGTGTTAACACAAAGGCCTTACACATTGTCACGTCATTGGCATTTTGCAGCATCATATGCCCTTTGTAGAGTTCTAGATGCTTGTTGGGATCCGTTGTCCTATCATGGGCCTTTATTTGGGGCACTTTAAACTTGTTCAGCATGGGAGCCCTTAAGATTGCCTCAGTGAAAGTTAGGTCAGTCATACCAACCTCATTGACCCCATACTGGTTGTTCCTAATCTAGTCAATCTATCGCTACAAGTCATGGAGTTGTTGGCTATTGGTGTCCTTAGGAATTTCTACCAATATAAAGCTTCACTTTCTGCTCGATCATTGTTCTAGGTGGCTGGTCGGTCTTGGGCAAGATGGACGCCATGGTGCCCAAGCCTATCAAAGACTAAGGTTTGAAAGCATTATGGGAGTGATCTCGTCTGCCCTGAGTACCAAGTCGATCACTATAGCCTACTCGGTTGCTTCATGACACATTCCTTAATGCTTGAGTTCCTATATGCTTTAAGTCTCCTTCGTTCTAGGAGCCTTCCCCTGCTCTACTCAACCACTAACTCGGTCTTCCTAGGCCACTGGAATGAGTGTGGAGGCAGCCATTGTCGCACACGCTATGCTACCATCTATTCTGTCAAGAGACACACCGCTACAGTGAGCTCTTAGATTGGATCCTCAGCCACTAGGGTTGTTCCTCCCATACTGGCTTGTCTGCTCAAGCAAGACCGAGCTGCATAGGCCTCCTGCGAGGCCAAGCCAGGTTTTGGTTTTGGGCATTCCCTGATCCCTCTTGTCAGGTAGCATCATCCCAAGTCTATCCTCTAGTTACCATGTGTGTAATGCTACAAGGGCATAGTGCCCTTCTTTTAGCACCAAATGTTAATGTTTTTCTCCTTATCAACACCATATTCGACAGCGCATGGTGGTCAGAGCACCTTCCCTACTCTTCTCGGGTGAACCTACAAGAAGAAGGAATGCCTTAGAGATCAAGAGGACACAGTATGGTGCCAGCTAAGGGCTCTCTAAGCTCAAGTCAAATACCTATTCAATCGAGAATACAGTTAGAGTAGGTATGAAAGAGTCTACTTACTTGAGGGTAGAGTTAATGCTCCTATTTATAGCGTCTCATATGGACCGGGTGTAAGGCTGGTCTGCCCAATAACCCAGGTACACCATACAATAGTGTTAGGTTGGTAGGTAACAGGCATCATGATCCCTATGGAGGGGGAACGCCCCCATCCAAGGGTCATAGTGAAGCCATGTGGTGGCCTTATGGGTGAATTATCATCCAAATTCAAATCTCACCAATGTCAAGCAGATCACATATATGTCCTAAGATGACTCGTATCTCATCTAACGATTGGCGGTGGCCTGAGGACCACCTCAGGAATGCTTGCTGATCAATCGAGAATCTCTTTGAAGCCATGGAATGTTTCCATCCAAGCAAGGTGGCCAGCGAGTCCTTTGGACCACGAGCCGAGCACACCTCCAACAACGATACAGATCATTTTAGACATATTTTTTAGATGTACAATATTAATATGTTTAGATTACTATTTTGACAAATTTAAACAAAACCAAGTTTAAAAGGGAAAAATAAAAAATAAAAAAAGGGAAGAACAAAGAAGAAAAAAATGTTTGAGCACATTACATGATAATGCTCCCCTTTACTTAAAGTCCATTTGGAAAGATAATTCTTAACCAAAGTTTTAAACTGAAAACACTATCGCAATTTAGCATGCTATGTCACTATGACCGTGCGACTTCAATTTATTATATTGTACACATGATCATGCGACTTCAATATGATTTTCTTAGTAATATTTTCTATTTCATTCTTTGTATTTTAATTTTATCAAATAAAAAAAAGGTTAATTTCATAAATGGTCTATGAGGTTTACTATCAATCCTCATTTAATCTCTAATGTTTTAAAAGTCTCACTTTAGTCCTTAATCTATTGCTTTGTTTCAGTTTCAGTCCCTACTACAAGAATTTTAACTTTTTTGATGAACCTTTCTGTGAGTACACTAGTAGAAACCGTAGATTACACGACAGTTTAAAACCGTCGTGGTATGTTTTCACGACGGTTTTAACCGTCGTGTAATTGTTTGTCATGGTATCAACAAAACTTTTCACGACAGTTTTTTGCTATCGTGGAATCCTTTTTTTGGCGGGGTTCTAGAATCTAAGGACGAGGCTACCACGACAGTTTTCACTAAAAACTGTCGTGTAAGCTTAGCCTTACATGACGGTTTTGTTGAAAACCGTTGTTTGAGGCATAACATACATAATGGTTTACATAAAAACCATGTGTAAGCTTAATGTTTCACGACGGTTTTTATGAAAACTGTCATATATGCTAGCCTTACACGACGGTTTTCATAAAAACTATCATATAAGGCTCTTGTTTTATGACGGTTTTCACTAAAAACTATCGTGAAAAAGTTGGTTTGAAGCTAATAAAAATAACCAGAATTTTTGGTTTCTCACAATATGAATAGTCCTATATTTTTACCATTAATGCAATGCCCTGACTTCATAATCACATAATTACATTGAACTATAAAATTTTTACAAAATCATATATATATATATATATTTACATTGTAAAGTCATATACTATTTTCATGCTTGAACAAGAGTTGATGGATTCATAGTGTCTAAGTCCATGTTGTCATGTGTGAGTTAAAGAAACGATAACAAAAATAAATAGAATTAACAAAATATTGAAAATAAAACTAATTTACTAAAACACAAACACACAGTCATAGTAGCTTTTCATCAAACATGTGATGGGTATCATAATAATACTTAGGCATCACAAACACATAGAAAGTAACCTATTCTCATGCCAAAATGCTAAATGTTGTTCAAAGTTCTTTCAAACACCAAATACAAGTAATACATACTAAATGGCAAATAACAAAGTAATATAACTAATATTAAAACTAAAACTAAAACTAAAGCTAAATAACACTAAAATTACCAAATGATACTAAGTTTAGAACTAAGAATAACACCAAAACTAAAACAATGGTTTGAAATTTACCAATGGTGGTGGAGTTGGAACGTCAAGGGAAGAGTCAAACGACGGTGGAGTCGGTGGAATGCCACAGGACGAGGACAAACGTCAACGAATGACGCAGAGTTTGTTGGGGGTTAGGTCGAATGATGGTGGGATTGTGAAGAGAGTGACTAGAGAATGTCAAAGTCCATGGAATGTCATGGGTGGCTAGGTTCATCAGTGGTTGGGCCATGAGGGAGAGGAGTTAGAGACAAAAGGGGGAGATATAAGGGGGCTTGAGAGTTAGAGAGGGTTTGAGTTGGAGAAATTTTGAATAAATAGAGAAAGCCATAGCATTGGCATGTGCTTAAATTTGGGCGGGGGACAAAATTTTGAATATGCGAAACCTTTCATGATAGTTTTTAAAAACCGTCATTAAAGGTTGAAATTTTTAGTTTGTCTTTCACGATGGTTTTTATAAAAACTGTTGTGGAAGGTTTCGCATAATCAAAATTTTTAGTCCCCCACCTAAATTTAAGCATGCGGCAATATACAAAACCTTTCACAACGGTTTTTATAAAAACTGTCATAAAATGTAATGCGGAACCTTTCACAACTGTTTTTATAACAACTCTCGTGAAAGGTTATTTGGTAACCTTTCACGATAGTTTTATAAAAACCATCGTGAAAGGTTCCGCATATTGGCGTGTGGTTAAATTTAAGCGGGGGACTAAAATTTTAGAATATGTGGAACCTTTCATGACTGGTTTTTATAGTTTTTATAAAAACCATCATGAAAGGCAACCTGTCACAATGGTTTTTATAAAAACTGTCGTGGAAGGTTCTACATATTCGAAATTTTTAGTGCTCTGTCCAAATTTAAGCACGCGTCAATATACGAAACCTTTCATGACGGTTTTTATAAAAATCATTATGGCAGGTTTCGCATATGCAAAATTTTAGTCCACCGTCCAAATTTATCGCAGAACCTTTTACAACGGTTTTTATAAAAACCGTCGTGGAAAGTTTCACATATTCAAAATTTTAGTTCCCCACCCAAATTTAAGCACACAATACGCAAAACTTTTTACGACGATTTTTATAAAAACCATCGTGGAAGGTTCTGTATATTTAAAATTTTTAGTCCCCTGCCCAAATTTAAGCACACGCTAATATGCGAAACCTTTTATAATGGTTTTTATAAAAACCGTTATGGAAGATCTGCCGCCTAATTTTAAGCACGCGTCAATATACGGAACCTTTCACGACGGTTTTTATAAAAATAGTCGTAGAAGGTTCTGCATATTTGAAATTTTTAGTCATCCGCCTAAATTTAAGCAAATATTTGGAACCTTTCACAATGGTTTTTTATAAAAACCATCGTAGAAAGTTGAATCTTACACAACTATTTTGCTAAAAACCATCGTGAAAGTTAATCTTATACGATGGTTTTTTGCAAAAACCGTAGTGTAAAATTACACATACTATTATAGCTTTTACAAAAAACCATCATGAAAGGTTTCACATTAGAAACACGATAGTTTTCATATTTTTAGGCGTACTTTTCATGTTTTTACCTCTCTTTACTATGACGGGTTTTAAAAAAACGTTGTTAAATAAGTGTTGTGTAATCTCAAGTTTCTAGTAATGGTAAAAAAATTTGGTCACAAAAAGCAATTTTCTACGACCAAATTTTGGTCATTAAAATGTGGAAAAACAACAGAACTTTCTTTGACCAAATTTGATCACTAAAACATATAAATAAGTGACAAAAGAAAATTTTTTGGTTGTTGAATACTTAGGGGGAAACTGAAAATTTGTTGGCGCCAAGTGTATTTGGTGGTGAAATCAAAGTTGGTTGTGGATAGTGGAATTTCTATGACCAATTTTGGTTGCAACTCGCAGGAAAAAGATTTTCTACAATTAAAACTTATTTGGTCACCGAAAGGTAGCACGAAAAAAAAATTCCAAGCCACACCAAGAATTTCAATAATTCGTGACCAAATACTTGTCGTGAATTCCAATATTTTGTGACTAAAATGCTATTTTTATTTGGTCACAAGTTATAATATTTTTTGTATTTAGATTTTTTAGCTTACATTAATCTTGCTTTTTAAAATTTTATGTTTAACTCATTTTAAAAATTTAGAACTTGCTATACTATGAGTAGTTTAAGTGCCTAATATCATATAAAAATATTTATTTCAATATAAAAATATAATTTAGTTTTTTGAATTATTATTAAAAAATGAAGATCTATGATCAAAAAGTTGTTTGATCACAAAAGATACTGTTTCACGACCAAATTTTGGTCACCCAAAGATGCTTTCTGCAATCAAATTTATTATTTGGTTGTAGAAAACTATTTTCGATGACCAAATTGTATATTTCTCATGAAATATTTTTTTTATTGTTTAAACCCTTGTTTTTGTGTTATTTAGGCATTAAATAATTCATGAGAAACTTTTTAAATATCTCACTTTAGTTTCCAACCTATTACTTTGCTTCATTTTTTGTCCCTCTATTACAATTAAGAGTTATTAGGAGTAAAAGCTTAAAAATCGAAAGTGAAAAACTAAATCTAGTGATTTTGATTCATGTAATTTTTTTAAAAAAAAGTTTCGTCCTATTATTAGTAAGATAAGCTTTAATTTAGAATAAGGATAAGTGTATTTTGAATAACAAATTATGCATTATGACTCATATATCTTTATATTTATATACTATGCTAGATAATTATAATTTGAATATCATAGTTGCTATATATACATGTTCAGATATAATATATTGATATTAAATATTCAACTTTATCTTTTTTAAGAAAATTAAAGCTAATTAAATAACAATATGATAAATTGTTTTATTTTATTTACATAAATCAAAATCATTATATTCAGTTTCTCACTTCTTTTTTTTAATTAATTTATGTAACTTACTGAGGAGGTCCCCATCTTTTTTATAAAGGTAGTATTTGGTCCACAACCCCTCCCCCCCCCCCCCCCCTTTTTTTTTTTTTTTTTGCTAAATTACTAATCTTTCAATTTAGGTGCAAAAGGACTAAAAGTAACTAAGGTCTGTTTATTTCCCCTCACGTGGGCCGCTTGTTAAACACATAAGAGACATTTTGGTAAACGTAATTGAAAAAGAGAAAAATAAAATAAAATGGATTAATGTGGCCCATGGAAGCCGATCAAAATATGCCACATGGGCTTATTGCCTATATCATTCCAAAAACCTTTATTGAATAAACAAACCAAAAAAATGTATTAAGCCTAAACAAAAAAAAAAAATCTTTTTCTTCCTAAATTGAAAGATTAATTAGACCCTATTCAGTAACAAAAAATGGGGACAAAATCGCACTTTTTAAAAGGGTTTCAGATATCCCAAGCAATTAAACCTATTAATTTTTAGGGACCAAACTTGGACATGCTAAGAATATTCCATTAAATATATAATACTAACTAAGTAGGGACCAAAACTAAAACAAAAGATTAGATTAGGCACCAAAATAAGACTTTTTAAATGTCTGGGACTAAAATGGGATTGAAGATAAACTTCAGGGACCATTTATGAAACTAACATGCAATAAAAAAAATAACTGTGTTTTTGGATGCTTTTAAGAAATTTATTATTGATCTATATTTTTTGCGTAACCAGTTGATTTTGATATTGAAACTACAAATTTGACCTTATAGTTTATAGGAGACCTTAAATCCAAAAATGAATAAGATGTATTGTTGATTACTAACAAAACCTTACTAATAGAGGGATCAAAAGTGAAATAAAGTAATACATGTCGGGAGCAAAAGTGAAACAAAGTAATAGATTAGGGACCAAGCTTAAACATTTTAAGAAGAGAGAAATAGTAGTTGAGGTTAAAGCTTAAAAAACTAATGTCATATAGTTTTAAAATGTGTAGTAAATAATATATCATGATAAATTGAATCATATTTCATGAGAAATTGAAAACAGAATACCCCACCTCTTTCTCTTCTATATCTCCTATACTCCTCCTTCGCTGAGACCATTAACGGCTGGAAAATATAATATTATTCTAGTAATACTATATCACTGTGAAGATACAAAAAATTCACGAACGACTTCGCCGAACCGCCAATGGTGAGAAAATACAATATTACTCTAGTAGAACTCTATTACAATACAAATACAAAAATTCACCAGTAACTTCGTCAGACCATAATGGCTGAAAAATACTATATTACTTTTGTATTGCTATATTACCATGTAAATATAAAAAATTCACCAGCGACTTCGTTGGACCGCCGACAGCCGAGAAATATAGTATTACTCTGATAACACTATATTACCACATAAATATAAAAATTCACTGGTGGTTAGGAAATATAGTATTACTTTGGTAATAGTGTATTACAGTGTAAATATAAAAAATTCATTGACGACTTTATCGGACCACCATTGACCAAAAAATACAATATTACTCTGGTAATATTGTATTACCGTATAAATACAAAAAGTTCGTCGACGAATTTGCCTGACCAATGGCAGCCAGGAAATATAGTATTACTCGAGTAATACTGCATCACTATGCAAATACAAAAATTCACCAGCAGCATCACTTGACCGTTGCAGCTGGGAAATATATTACTTTAGTAATATTGTACTACCGTGTAAATACAAAAAATTCACCGATGACTTTGTCGTATCATCGACGGCCTGAAAATATAGTATTACTTTTGTAATATTGTATTATCGTATAAATACAAAAATTTATCGACAACTTTATCGAATAGCCGATGGCCGAGAAATACAGAAAACCTAAAATCTGCCACTATACAGTGGCCACAACTGACAATGAGCTGCCCAACGTCACTACATGTTCATCGACATTGCCCTTTCCCCTTGATTAGACCGTGGTGATCTATACATCTATGCTGACTATTTGATGAAATTTGGCATTGGCAATGAGCTTAAGACCTCAGATCTCATGAGCAATGATGGATCTCCACGCATCGAACATAGCCTATGTTAGATCCTTGTTCATCCACCGTGGTAGATCAGATGTCTTGTCCTCAGATCTTTGTGAATAGGAAATAGTCGTCATCAAATCTCGTGCATCCGCCAGAACTGATCGAAGGTTGCGCTGTCAGATCTTTGTAGATTGAAAGTTGCTGCCATCAGATATTCATGAATCGAATGTTGCTGCCATCAGTTCTTCACGGATCGAATGTCGCCGCCATCAGTTCTTACAGCATTGGCCATGGCTGTTGGAGGACCGTGGAGATTGGTCATTGCCATCGCCATCGTCATCCCATCATTGTCCTGAGATCATCTTGTCACCATTGAAGACAAATCCATGCTCCATTGTGAGGTCGTTTAGGAAGGAAAGAAATCAGAGAAGAGAGAGGTTGAGGAAGAAGAAAGAGAGAGAAGAGAGAGAAACGAGGGAAGATGGTGGGAAAAAAAAGATCTGAATTTCTTTGGCGGTATTTTAAGAATTTTAAAACTCAAAATCTTATCATATACTATTCTTTACACAACGTCAAAAAACTTGACATTATTTACGAATCAGCTTAAAAAAGAACTTCTATTTCATGCAATTTCTATTTTAAGAATATTTGATTAAATATATAATATATAACTAAGATGGGACTAAAACTAAAACAAAAGAATAAATTACAGACTAAAATAAGACTTTTTAAACGTTGGGGACTAAAATAGGACTAAAGAAAAATCTTATGAACTATTTGTGAAATTAACCCAATAAAAATTAAACCTGTATTTTGGATGTTTTCAAGAAATTTATTATTGAATTTCAACTTCGTATCAATTTTGTTTAGTTTTTAGGCTATCAGTTGATTTTGATATTTAAAATGACAAATTTGACCTTTGTAACTATAGGTGACCTTATACCCAAAAATAAATAAGGTGTATTGTTTAAAAAAAACAAAGAAACAATAAAAAAATGTATTTGTTAAGTTAAGTTACAAAGATTAATTTGTCCACTAAGTTTTCACTATATGTTTATTTGTAGCTTACAAAAAGGAAAACTCATCAATCTAGAGGTCAAAAACAAGTATTGGCTTAGAGTGTGTACAGATTTAATATGGATTTCAAAGTCAAATTTATAATTTTTAGAACACGTAAAATACAAATTATTTTTTTATATACTCAAATTGCAAGATATAAGTTCAGAAATATCAGCCTTTTTTTCTTTTTTCTTTTTTTTACTTTTAGAAATTGCGAAGAGAGAAAATTACACATTTGTAAAGGGTAATTAGTTTTTTGAAGGGACAATGATTGAAGATTAACAACGTTAGTACATAAATTATATTACGAAACTATATATAAGCACTCTTTAATTTTATGTGGTTGAAAGGTGTATTTTTTGGTTTTTCTCAAAAAAAAAAGTGTAAGTTTTGATGAACTAAACTTCTTTTTTTTTTTTTTTGAAATATGGCTAAACTTTTTAAATATTGAATATTTAAATATTTCCGAACAATGATTTTAAATATTGAATATTTTATCTAGTAAGATCGATTGCTTCAAATGTTATTAATTTTCTTGCAGTTTTATTTAAGAATAATCCGTTTTATAATAATACGTTTTAATATCTTTGGTCTCTAACTCGTCTCCCTGGTCAACTTGCACGCTGACTGCCTACATATGCATGCATCGTACAAGATCTCAGGAATCCAGAGAAACAAAGCATGAAGATAGTTTTCAAGAACAACGCTTTCAAAAAACTCAAATCTTAAGATCTGAATTTCTATGGGGGGGACTTTAAGAATTTTAAAACTCAAAATCTTATCATATACTATTATTTACACAATTTCAAAAAACTTGACATTATTTACTAATCAGTTTAAAAAAGAATTTCCATTTCATGCAATTTCTCTTTTAAGAATATTCCATTAAATATATAATATACAACTAAAATGGGACTAAAACTAAAACAAAAGAATAGATTGGGGACTAAAATGAGACTTTTTAAACGTTGGGGACTAAAATAGGACAGAAGAAAAATCTTAGGAACTATTTGTGAAATTAACCCAATAAAAAATTAAACCTATATTTCAGAATCCTAATAATTCTGTCTCGGCAAATCGATTCACTTTAGACAATCATTTGTATTGTATCGGCAAATCGATTCACTTTATTCATATGTTGTCTTGGCTTATGTCTTTTGATGTACCAAAGAGTGACACCCATATCTTAATAGTGGTATGCATGCCGGTACGTTGGAGGCATGATTCTTGATAGCTTAGACTTATTATTCATAGATATGGAATCTATAGCTCATCTTTAGGAGTAATGATATCCTCTTATATGCGTTATCCTGTACTTGAAAAACTGGAGCGCTCAACCATTTGGATACATAGGTACAACCGAATAGTATACTGTCTATGGATGGTAAGTTTTTCAATGGTGAGATAATGGAACGTAAGATAAAAATAATCAGCAAAGTGAGACAAAACTTGTCCTTAAGCCGATTATAGATTATCATATGGGGATACGGTACACTATGATATGTCATGGAGACTTAGCTATACGAGCTTCGTAATTCTATGTAGTTTGAGAGTGCAGCTCCAAGCTTTTAGTGGAGTCGCGTTGGAGTTGATAATTATAAAATGTATATCTGGGATATTGGGTTTCATAATTATCGGGAGCTTGAACTATATAGGTCCATTTGGTCCCCTTTGCTAGCTTGCAACATCTTGTAACGGCACAGCGTGCTTTTCCAATAATTAGTGACTTATGTCAGATTTATCAGATTGGAAGAATCAAATAATTCTGTTTATTGGTTAAATTAATTTTGTGATAAAATTAATTTAAGATAAACTTGTTGAATTGTTGGGATTGGATAATTCTTGTCTATTTATCGGTTGATTTAATTTTGGATAAATTAGATCAAGATAAACTTGTAGAATTATTAGGAATTAATTTATTTTCCTAGAGATAATCTAGATAAAGTTGTTTTGTTCAGATAACTTCTTTATTGGGTTATTTGAATTAAAACTGAGACTTTATCCTATAGATTCTTAGGTGGAAAAAAAAAGATTCACGGAGATTTTTTTATCGACAATTCGGCCTACCGATCCACGTGTTCGGCCTGCCGATGGTGAGTATTCGGCCTACTGATCAGGTTGTTTAGCCTATCGATGAGCGAAGGATAAGATTACACGTTTCCACGCAGATCTTATCAGATATTGATCTGAACTTGATTATGTTTCAAGTTTTTGAGACCTAATCTGATAAGGACTGACCCTAGGCTCAACCTCTATATAAAGGGAGTAAGTCTTAAGAGTTACTTAGATCAATTAAGAGATTAAGAGTGATACTCTGCTAGTAGAATCTAAAAATCCTTGAGAGCTTTTGTTCACAAATCATGAACACTTGTTTTGGGTTCTCTTGATTGGTTGGAAGGAGAGTCACTTGGTGGAAGAGCTATACGTATGAGCCCACACTCACTCTGGTCATGGATAGAGAATAGCAAAGAAGACCAGTTGGTTGAGGCTTTTTTGGAACGTTACTTCTCTTCACGTTTTGTGAGGGTTTATCAGCATACCAAGGTTAGTAAGATATGGTTAATTTATGCATATAGCATGTCAAACTTATGTTTTGGAAAATCTTTGATTTTTATTTTTTTTTTAAATTCCGTTGCGCACTCTTTTTCCAATAATTGGAATCAGAGCCATGGTTTTCACATAAATTATGAGTTTGTAATCATGTTATATGTATAAATTTTGTGATCTTAATCTCTCCTATGCTTGAATTTAATTTTATAGAGAGTTGGTACTCTAGGTTTTTATATATTTTTTTATGTTATCATGGATTATATGGTGAATATTTATTAATTAATTATGGTTGATTAAATTATTATTTAATTATTTATTAATTAATTAATTTATGCTGGTTATGGTTTCTTAGAGGTTAGAATGTGTATCTAGGTTTTTCATGTAATTAGATAGCGGACTATCATTTCCGTCTAGGAATTGTTGTTTAATTTTAAATTTGTAAGAATTTTATAATTAAATAATTATTCGGAGAAGACGGATCTAGAAGTCGGATCTAGAAAATAGATGATGGCGCTTCCAAGTATTTCCTAAGTCTCTAATTTTACGTTTTTTAATTGTTGAAAATAAAATTGATGAATTGCATTAAAAATTGTATTTTCTAGAATGGAGATTTATGCTCGGTCGGCATGCCAAACCTACCAGTTCGGTAGGCCGATGCTCACAGATTGACAGGCCAGACGTAAGGTTCGGTAGGCCATCAGTGTGGCATAAATCAGGCGGCCTTGGCGGTAGGCCAAACTTTCATGAGTCGGCAGGCCGATCGTCTAGATCGGCAGGCTGATGGAGCATGACCGGCAGGCCGATCGTCCAGATCGGCCTACCGACCAAGAGTTGGAAAATTTTCAAAAAAGGTGTAGTTTTTCCAGTGTAGTTTTAATTTTATTTTTTGGGACAATTCTGAGAAACATTAAATTTGGATACGACCGGAAATATGAAGTATTCGATTCATACAAGATTGAAGACTTGAAGATGGGCATTACATGAAGAAGGATACAGCTTGGGGATTCAAGGATGAAGAATCGATAATATGTCTCGATTATTCTTTTGTAATCTTAGTTTTCTATTCTCTAGGGTAGAACCATAATGTTATGGTTATTTATTATTTTACTTGTAGCTTTGCTTAATTGTTTTGCTTGTCTGCATTATAATATGATTTGTTATGTATATTGATAACATGTCATATAGAATAGGGAGTGCCGCTCATATTAAAATTGTTCATGCATGTTCTTAAAATAAAACATTGATTTCAAAAGATTGAGTAGGAGAAGGTTTTCGAAGAGAGAACCTAAGGCCTCTGTCGTTGGTCCATAGGTAGAACATGGTAGTCTCGACCCCTAGGAAGGGATTTCTATCATGTACCAGATTGGCTCTCTAAAAGGATAAGGTATTTTAGCATGATTTATGATTGCACACCCCTAGGTGGTGATTATAAATCATGGATAAAATATTGAAACGATGGTTATACACTCACGTTAATTTTATTATTAACCTCCCCTAGGTGCTCTGTTAATAAAATTAATGGCTAAAGAAACGATTATTAATATATGCTGGATCATACGGGTCCTGCATGGCAAATATTAATCAGGAGGGGATCCGTGTTCCTGATTGAATTTGGCATGACTCCTCTAAGACCTTGTTGAATTTTGAGTTGGGAATTATTGTTGTAAGGTTGTGATATTTTCAAGGTTTTGACACATAAACACATTTGTATGTCTTTATATGATTGTGTTATCTTACTAAATTAGAATGATATGTTTGCTTATGTTTGGTATATGATTCTTTATTGTAGATTAAAAATGTCTAAAACGCTTTATCATCGATACTTGACAAAAACCTATTAACCGATAAGAACTATAATGATTAGAAATGGAACCTGGATATCGTCCTGTCCTTTGAAAAACTGAAATATTTACTGACAACCCTTTGTCCTCCCGAGCCTACGGGAGACTCAACTAATGAGCAATTCCAAGCGTATGATCGTTGGAAAGATGCTAATGATCAGGGCCGCTGCTATGTTATAGCAAGCATGAATAATGTGCTGCAGGCTCAACATCAGGATTTTGAGACTATGAAGTAGATCTTAGATAATCTTGAGGATTTGTTTCGAGGCCAGGCCATAATAAAGCGGCAAGGGGCATTTTGAAAACTTCTAAACTATAGATAGAGGCCGAGGACATCTGTAAAGGAACATATGATGTTGGTCATGGGTTACCTCGCTGAAGCTCAAACCAATAGAGCCGACATCAATGCTGAAACTTAGATGACTATGGTCTTTGAGACTCTGTCAAAGGAATTTATTCCATTTGGAGCTAATTTAATTTAAGCAATAGATGGGATATGACCTTAACAAAATTGATGAAACAGTTACATGAGTTCAAACTGCTGATCAGGGAGTCTCCTACGGGTGGAGAGGCCAACATGGTAGCTGCTTCTGATTCCAATCCTAACTCTGAGAATGGAAAGAAGCAACGGGCGAAGAACGGGAAGTCTTCTATTCCTACTAGCACCAAGAGCAAGAAGAAGAAGAAGAAGAACCTGAAGAAGCTTAAATGCTTCTTCTATGGAAAGGTCTGGCATATCAAGAAGCATTGCAAGGACTTCCTTTCCAAAGGAGATAGGTGTGATCTTCTATATTTATAAACTTGTTTGGTTGAGGAATCCAATAACATTTGGATCATAGATTCCGGTGCAACTAATCATGTTTGTGTTTCTCTATAGGGGTTCAAAGAAACGAGAAATCTGCTACATGAGGACTTCACGCTTTGGATGGGTGATGGATCCTTGGTCTCAGCAGAAGCAGTGGGAGATGTCTATCTTTATTTTGATAATTATAGGAATTTATTTTTGCAAGATTGTTTTTACGTTCCTAAATTTAAAAGGAATTTAATTTTTGTATCTTGTTTATTTAAAGACTCCTACTTGGTTTCTTTTAATGCTAAAGTGGTGATTCATAAAAACAAATCTTTTATATGTTCTGGAGATATCGTGGGTGGTTGTTTTTGTTTTATGAATAAATTATGATCACATCATTTAAAAACTATATGTTAAAATGATAGTTATAATGGTTTTCCCTTATTAGATGTGGAATAATTTAAATTTTTCAGAGAATTTGTTAATCTGTGTAATCCTTTGCCATTTCCCACACACAATCACCATAAGAGTTTTATGATCATTGGTCTCGCCATTGATTTTGTTTTATCATTTGGATGAGCGCTGGGGTCGTCACCATATGATACATCGAAACTCAACCATAGTCTTCATAATACTATAGCCCGTACTTACTCACTGTCGCATCTCTTTTCCAATCTTCGAGAGCCAAACAAGCGAGAATTCTAGAAGACTTCCGACTGAGTGCATCTGCGACCACATTAGCTTTCCTGGGATGGTACTACAACGCAAAATCATAATCCTCCATGTATTCCATCCACCTTCGCTGCCTCAAGTTTAGATCTCTCTAGGTGAACAAATACTTCAAACTCTTATGGTCAGAGAAGAACTAAAATGTTGCCCCGTACATATAATATCTCCAAATCTTTAGCGCATGGATCACAGCTGCAAGCTCCAAGTCATAACTAGGGTAGTTCTGCGTGGTATCTTAATCCTAAGATGAATAGTAGGCCCGTTGTCTTAATTTATGTCTTTTGATGTACCAAAAGGTGATATTCACATTTTATGTTGGTATGCATGTCGATACGTTGGAGGCATGACTCTTGATAACGTAGACTTGTTATTCATAGATACGGAATCCATAGCTCCTTTTTAGGAGTCGTTGATATACTCTTATACGCGTTATCCTGTAATTCAAAAACTAGAGTGCTCAACCATCAGATATTCATCTTAGGATTAAGATACTATGCATATGATTGTTTAAAGTGAATCGATTTTAGTTTATTGCATTTTAGCTGTTATTGAATTATTTAGTGTGTTTTTAATATAATTATTAATATTTATAATGCTATAATCATTATTAACATATATTAGTAATAATACATTTATTATTAAATTCAAAAAAATTTACCATATGTTATTGAAATCATACAGTTAATAGTTGTTGGGGAAATCATATTTATAATTATAAGATAATATCATACTATAATGGTTTTCCCTTTTTAATACAAGATAATTAGGCACCCACGATGGTATAGAAAAATCACAAATCTTTTATATGTTCTGCATCGTGAAATGTAATGTGGAATTTTTCACGACGGTTTTTATAAAAATCATTATGGAAGGTTTCGTATATTCAAACTTTTAGTCCCTCGTCCAAATTTATCGTAGAACCTTTCACAACGGTTTTTATTAAAACCGTTGTGGAAGGTTTCACATATTCAAAGTTTTAGTCCTCCATCCAAATTTAAGCACACGATATGCAAAACCTTTCATGATGGTTTAAAAACCATCTTGGAAGGTTCCGTATGTTCAAAATTTTTAGTTCCCCCACCCAAAACCGTCGTGGAAGGTTCTGTATATTCAAAATTTTTAGTCCTTGCCCAAATTTCAGCACGCGCCAATATGTGGAACCTTTCACAACGGTTTTTATAAAAACCATTGTGAAGGTCCGCCGCCTAATTTTAAGCATGCGCCAATATGCAGAACCTTTCACGACGATTTTTATAAAAACCGTCGTGGAAGGTTCCGCATATTTGAAATTTTTAGTCCCCCACCCAAATATAAGCAAATATTTGGAACCTTCCATGACGGTTTTTTAGAAAAATCATCATAGAAAGTTGAATCTTACACGACTGTTTTGCTGAAAACTATCGTGCTAAAAACTATTGTGAAAGGTTACTCTTATACGATAGTTTTTAGCAAAAACCATCATGTAAAATTACACCTACTACGATGGTTTTTATCAAAAACCGTCATAAATGGTTCTGCATCACTAACACAACGGTTTTTTGTATTTTCAAGCATACTTTTTGTGTTTTTACCTCTTCTTACTATGACGGGTTTTGAAAAAACATCATTACATAAGGTTGTGTAATCTTAAGTTTCTAGTAGTGGTAAAAAATTGGTCATAAAAAGCAATTTTCTACGACTAAATTTTGGTCATTAAAACGTGGAAAAACAACAAAACTTTCTATGACCAAATTTGATGACTAAAACATACCAATCAATGACAAAAGAAATTTTTTTGGTTGCTGAACACTTAGTGGGAAACTAAAATTTGTCGGCGCCAAGTGTATTTGGTGGTGAAATCAAAGTTGGTTGTGGATAGTGGAATTTCTATGACCAAATTTTGGGTGCACTTGTAGGAAAAGATTTTCTACGATTAAAACTTATTTGGTCACTGAAAGGTAGCGCAAAAAAATTTCCAAGCCACGCCAAGAATTTCAATAATTTATGACCAAATACTCGATCGTGAATTCCAATATTTTGTGACTAAAATGCTATTTTTATTTGGTCACAAGTTAAATATTTTTTGTATTTATATTTTTTAGCTTATGTTAAACTTACTTTTTTAAATTTTATGTTTAACTCATTTTAAAAATTTAGAACTTGCTATACTATGAGTAGTTTAAGTATCTAATATCATATGAAAATATTTATTTCAATATAAAAATATAATTTAGTTTTTGAATTATTCTTAAAAAAGGAAGATCTATGATCAAAAAGCTATTTGATCACAGAAGATACTGTTTCACGACCAAATTTTGGTCATCCAAAGATGCTTTCTACAATCGAATTTATTACTTGGTTGTAGAAAACTATTTTCGGTAACCAAATCTGTATTTTTCTCATGAAATATTCTTTTATTGTTTAAACCCTTGTTTTTGTGTTATTTAAGCATTAAATAATTCATGAAAAACTTTTTAAATATCTCACTTTATTTCCTAACCTATTACTTTGCTTAATTTTTTGTTCCTCTATTACAATTAAGAGTTATTAAGGACTAAAAGCTTAAAAATCGAAAGTGAAAAACTAAATCTAGTGATTTTGATTAATGTAATTTAAAAAAAAAAGTTTTGTCCTATTATTAATAAGATAAGCTTTAATTTAGAAAAAGGATAAGTGTATTTTGAATAACAAATTATGCATTATGACTTGTATATCTTTATATTTATATAGTATGCTAGATAATTATAATTTGAATATCATAGTTGCTATATATACATATGCATATATAATATATTGATATTAAATATCCAACTTTATCTTTTTTTAAGAAAAGTTAAAGCTAATTAAATAACAATATGACAAATTCTTTTATTTTCTTTACATAAATCCAAATAATTATATTCAGTTTCTCACTTCTTTGTTTTCATTAATTTAGGTAAATTACTGAGGAGGTCCCCAACCTTTATATAAGGTACTATTTGGTCCCCTTTTTTTTGCTAAATTGCTAATCTTTCAATTTAGGTGCAAAAGGACTAAAAGTAACTAATGTCTGTTTATTTTCCCTCACGTGGGCCACATATGTTAAACACATAACAGACATTTTGGTAAATGTAATTGAAAAAGAGAAAATTAAATAAAATGGATTAATGTGGCCCATGGACGCCAATCAAAAAATGCCACGAGATTATTGCCACATCATTAAAAATACCTTTACTAAATAAATAAACCCAAAAAATTTATTAAGCCTAAACAAAAAAAAATCTTTTTCTTCCTAAATTGAAAGATTAATTAGACCCAATTCAGTAAAAAAAAATATGGGGACAAAATCACATTTTTTAAAAGGGTTCTAGATATCCCGAGCAATTAAACCTATTAATTTTGATCCCTAGTAACACCATCATAACAGAGGGATTAAAAGTGAAACAAACTAATAGATCTAGGGACCAATAGTGACACAAAATAATAAAATTAGAGACCAAACTTGCACATGCTAAGAATATTCTGTTAAATATATAATACCAACTAAGCAGGGACCAAAACTAAAACAAAAGAATTTATTAGGAACAAAATGAGACGTTTTAAATATTGGGGACTAAAATGGGACTGAAGATAAACTTCAGGGACCATTTATGAACTAACGTGCAATAAAAAACATAACTATGTGTTTTTGGATGCTTTTAAGAAATTTATTATTGATCTATATTTTTTGTGTTACCAGTTGATTTTGATATTGAAACTACAAATTTGACCTTTATAGTTTATAGGTGACCTTAAATCCAAAATGAATAAGATGTATTGTTGATTCCCAACAACACCTTACTAATAGAGGGACCAAAAGTGAAATAAAGTAATACATTTAGGGACTAAAAGTGAAACAAAGTAATAGATTAGGGACCAAGCTTAGACATTTTAAGAAGAGAGAAATAGCAGTTGAGGTTAAAGCTTAAAAAATAACGTCATATAGTTTTAAAATGTGTAATAAATATCATATCATGATAAATTGAATCATATCTCATGAGAAATTAAGAACAAAATACCCCACCTCTTTCTCTTCTATATCTCCTATACTCCTCCCTCGCTGAGACCATTGACGGCTAAGAAATACAATATTATTCTAGTAATACTATATCACCGTGTAGATATAAAAAATTCACCGACGACTTCATCAAATCGCCAGTGGAGAGAAAATACAGTATTACTCTAGTAAAACTGTACTATCGTATAAATACAAAAATTCACCGGCAACTTCCTCGAACCGTAATGGTTAAAAAATACTGTATTACTGTGTAGATATAAAAAATTCACTGATGGCTTCGCTAGACCTCCAGTAGCTGAGAAATAAAGTATTACTCTGGTAATACTATATTACCACATAAAGACAAAAATTCACTGGTGGTTTGAGAATATAGTATTACTTTTGTAATAGTGTATTATAGTATAAATAAAAAAAATTCACCGATAAATTTATCGGACCACAGTTGACCAAGAAATACAATATTACTTTGGTAATATTGTATTACCGTATAAATACAAAAAATTCATCGACGAATTTGCCTAACCAACGGCAACCAGGAAATACAGTATTACTCTAGTAATACTGTATCACTATATAAATACAAAAATTCACCAGCAGTATTGCTTGATCGTCGCAGCTAGGAAAAACATTACTTTAGTAATACTTATTACGGTGTAAATACAAAAAATTCATCGATGACTTTGTCGGACCACTGATGGCCTAGAAATATAGTATTACCCTTGTAATATTGTATTACCGTATAAATATAAAAATTCATGGACAACTTCATCAAACCGCCGATGGCCATGAGATACAAAAAACCTAAAATCTACCATTATATAGTGGCCACAACCGACAACGCGCTGCCCACCGTCACTAAATGTTCACCGACACCGCCTTTTCCCCTTGATTAGACGGTGGTGATCTATACATCCATGCCAACTATTTGATGTAATTTGGCATTGGCAATGAGCTTAAGACCTCAAATCTCACGAACAACGATGGATCTCCACGCATCGAACATAGCCTATGTCAGATCCTTGTTCATCCACCATGGTAGATCAAAAGTCTTGTCCTCAGATCTTTGTGAATCAGAAATAGTCGTCATCAAATCTCATGCATCCGCCATAACTGATCAAAGGTTGCACTGTAAGATCTTTATAGATTGAAAATTCTGCCATCAAATATTCGTAAATCGAATGTTGCTGCCATCAGTTCTTCACAGATCAAATGTCACCACCATCAGTTCTTACAGCATTGGTCATGGCTGTTGGAGGACCGTGCAGATTGGCCATCGCCGTTGCCATCGTTGTCCCATCATTGTCCTAAGATCATCTTGTCACCATTGATGACAAATCCATGCTCCATTGTGAGGCCGTCTAGGAAGGAAAGAAATCGGAGAAGAGAGAGGTAAGGGAAGAAGAAAGAGAGAGAAGAGAGAGAAACGAGGGAAGATAGAGAGAAAAAAAGATCTGAATTTTTATGGGGGGTATTTTAAGAATTTTAAAACTCAAAATCTTATCATATACTATTATTTACACAATTTCAAAAAACTTGACATTATTTACTAATCAGTTTAAAAAAGAATTTCCATTTCATGCAATTTCTCTTTTAAGAATATTTCATTAAATATATAATATACAACTAAAATGGGACTAAAACTAAAACAAAAGAATAGATTGGGGACTAAAATGAGACTTTTTAAACGTTGGGGACTAAAATAGGACAGAAGAAAAATCTTAGGAACTATTTGTGAAATTAACCCAATAAAAAATTAAACCTATATTTCAGAATCCTAATAATTTTGTCTCGGCAAATCGATTCACTTTAGACAATCATTTGTATTGTATCGGCAAATCGATTCACTTTATTCATATGTTGTCTTGGCTTATGTCTTTTGATGTACCAAAGAGTGACACCCATATCTTAATAGTGGTATGCATGCCGGTACGTTGGAGGCATGATTCTTGATAGCTTAGACTTATTATTCATAGATATGGAATCTATAGCTCATCTTTAGGAGTAATGATATCCTCTTATATGCGTTATCCTGTACTTGAAAAACTGGAGCGCTCAACCATTTGGATACATAGGTACAACCGAATAGTATACTGTCTATGGATGGTAAGTTTTTCAATGGTGAGATAATGGAACGTAAGATAAAAATAATCAGCAAAGTGAGACAAAACTTGTCCTTAAGCCGATTATAGATTATCATATGGGGATACGGTACACTATGATATGTCATGGAGACTTAGCTATACGAGCTTCGTAATTCTATGTAGTTTGAGAGTGCAGCTCCAAGCTTTTAGTGGAGTCGCGTTGGAGTTGATAATTATAAAATGTATATCTGGGATATTGGGTTTCATAATTATCGGGAGCTTGAACTATATAGGTCCATTTGGTCCCCTTTGCTAGCTTGCAACATCTTGTAACGGCACAGCGTGCTTTTCCAATAATTAGTGACTTATGTCAGATTTATCAGATTGGAAGAATCAAATAATTCTGTTTATTGGTTAAATTAATTTTGTGATAAAATTAATTTAAGATAAACTTGTTGAATTGTTGGGATTGGATAATTCTTGTCTATTTATCGGTTGATTTAATTTTGGATAAATTAGATCAAGATAAACTTGTAGAATTATTAGGAATTAATTTATTTTCCTAGAGATAATCTAGATAAAGTTGTTTTGTTCAGATAACTTCTTTATTGGGTTATTTGAATTAAAACTGAGACTTTATCCTATAGATTCTTAGGTGGAAAAAAAAAGATTCACGGAGATTTTTTTATCGACAATTCGGCCTACCGATCCACGTGTTCGGCCTGCCGATGGTGAGTATTCGGCCTACTGATCAGGTTGTTTAGCCTATCGATGAGCGAAGGATAAGATTACACGTTTCCACGCAGATCTTATCAGATATTGATCTGAACTTGATTATGTTTCAAGTTTTTGAGACCTAATCTGATAAGGACTGACCCTAGGCTCAACCTCTATATAAAGGGAGTAAGTCTTAAGAGTTACTTAGATCAATTAAGAGATTAAGAGTGATACTCTGCTAGTAGAATCTAAAAATCCTTGAGAGCTTTTGTTCACAAATCATGAACACTTGTTTTGGGTTCTCTTGATTGGTTGGAAGGAGAGTCACTTGGTGGAAGAGCTATACGTATGAGCCCACACTCACTCTGGTCATGGATAGAGAATAGCAAAGAAGACCAGTTGGTTGAGGCTTTTTTGGAACGTTACTTCTCTTCACGTTTTGTGAGGGTTTATCAGCATACCAAGGTTAGTAAGATATGGTTAATTTATGCATATAGCATGTCAAACTTATGTTTTGCAAAATCTTTGATTTTTAATTTTTTTTAAATTCCGCTGCGCACTCTTTTTCCAATAATTGGAATCAGAGCCATGGTTTTCACATAAATTATGAGTTTGTAATCATGTTATATGTATAAATTTTGTGATCTTAATCTCTCCTATGCTTGAATTTAATTTTATAGAGAGTTGGTACTCTAGGTTTTTATATATTTTTTTATGTTATCATGGATTATATGGTGAATATTTATTAATTAATTATGGTTGATTAAATTATTATTTAATTATTTATTAATTAATTAATTTATGCTGGTTATGGTTTCTTAGAGGTTAGAATGTGTATCTAGGTTTTTCATGTAATTAGATAGCGGACTATCATTTCCGTCTAGGAATTGTTGTTTAATTTTAAATTTGTAAGAATTTTATAATTAAATAATTATTCGGAGAAGACGGATCTAGAAGTCGGATCTAGAAAATAGATGATGGCGCTTCCAAGTATTTCCTAAGTCTCTAATTTTACGTTTTTTAATTGTTGAAAATAAAATTGATGAATTGCATTAAAAATTGTATTTTCTAGAATGGAGATTTATGCTCGGTCGGCATGCCAAACCTACCAGTTCGGTAGGCCGATGCTCACAGATTGACAGGCCAGACGTAAGGTTCGGTAGGCCATCAGTGTGGCATAAATCAGGCGGCCTTGGCGGTAGGCCAAACTTTCATGAGTCGGCAGGCCGATCGTCTAGATCGGCAGGCCGATGGAGCATGACCGGCAGGCCGATCGTCCAGATCGGCCTACCGACCAAGAGTTGGAAAATTTTCAAAAAAGGTGTAGTTTTTCCAGTGCAGTTTTAATTTTATTTTTTGGGACAATTCTGAGAAACATTAAATTTGGATACGACCGGAAATATGAAGTATTCGATTCATACAAGATTGAAGACTTGAAGATGGGCATTACATGAAGAAGGATACAGCTTGGGGATTCAAGGATGAAGAATCGATAATATGTCTCGATTATTCTTTTGTAATCTTAGTTTTCTATTCTCTAGGGTAGAACCATAATGTTATGGTTATTTATTATTTTACTTGTAGCTTTGCTTAATTGTTTTGCTTGTCTGCATTATAATATGATTTGTTATGTATATTGATAACATGTCATATAGAATAGGGAGTGCCGCTCATATTAAAATTGTTCATGCATGTTCTTAAAATAAAACATTGATTTCAAAAGATTGAGTAGGAGAAGGTTTTCGAAGAGAGAACCTAAGGCCTCTGTCGTTGGTCCATAGGTAGAACATGGTAGTCTCGACCCCTAGGAAGGGATTTCTATCATGTACCAGATTGGCTCTCTAAAAGGATAAGGTATTTTAGCATGATTTATGATTGCACACCCCTAGGTGGTGATTATAAATCATGGATAAAATATTGAAACGATGGTTATACACTCACGTTAATTTTATTATTAACCTCCCCTAGGTGCTCTGTTAATAAAATTAATGGCTAAAGAAACGATTATTAATATATGCTGGATCATACGGGTCCTGCATGGCAAATATTAATCAGGAGGGGATCCTTGTTCCTGATTGAATTTGGCATGACTCCTCTAAGACCTTGTTGAATTTTGAGTTGGGAATTATTGTTGTAAGGTTGTGATATTTTCAAGGTTTTGACACATAAACACATTTGTATGTCTTTATATGATTGTGTTATCTTACTAAATTAGAATGATATGTTTGCTTATGTTTGGTATATGATTCTTTATTGTAGATTAAAAATGTCTAAAACGCTTTATCATCGATACTTGACAAAAACCTATTAACCGATAAGAACTATAATGATTAGAAATGGAACCTGGATATCGTCCTGTCCTTTGAAAAACTGAAATATTTACTGACAACCCTTTGTCCTCCCGAGCCTACGGGAGACTCAACTAATGAGCAATTCCAAGCGTATGATCGTTGGAAAGATGCTAATGATCAGGGCCGCTGCTATGTTATAGCAAGCATGAATAATGTGCTGCAGGCTCAACATCAGGATTTTGAGACTATGAAGTAGATCTTAGATAATCTTGAGGATTTGTTTCGAGGCCAGGCCATAATAAAGCGGCAAGGGGCATTTTGAAAACTTCTAAACTATAGATAGAGGCCGAGGACATCTGTAAAGGAACATATGATGTTGGTCATGGGTTACCTCGCTGAAGCTCAAACCAATAGAGCCGACATCAATGCTGAAACTTAGATGACTATGGTCTTTGAGACTCTGTCAAAGGAATTTATTCCATTTGGAGCTAATTTAATTTAAGCAATAGATGGGATATGACCTTAACAAAATTGATGAAACAGTTACATGAGTTCAAACTGCTGATCAGGGAGTCTCCTACGGGTGGAGAGGCCAACATGGTAGCTGCTTCTGATTCCAATCCTAACTCTGAGAATGGAAAGAAGCAACGGGCGAAGAACGGGAAGTCTTCTATTCCTACTAGCACCAAGAGCAAGAAGAAGAAGAAGAAGAACCTGAAGAAGCTTAAATGCTTCTTCTATGGAAAGGTCTGGCATATCAAGAAGCATTGCAAGGACTTCCTTTCCAAAGGAGATAGGTGTGATCTTCTATATTTATAAACTTGTTTGGTTGAGGAATCCAATAACATTTGGATCATAGATTCCGGTGCAACTAATCATGTTTGTGTTTCTCTATAGGGGTTCAAAGAAACGAGAAATCTGCTACATGAGGACTTCACGCTTTGGATGGGTGATGGATCCTTGGTCTCAGCAGAAGCAGTGGGAGATGTCTATCTTTATTTTGATAATTATAGGAATTTATTTTTGCAAGATTGTTTTTACGTTCCTAAATTTAAAAGGAATTTAATTTTTGTATCTTGTTTATTTAAAGACTCCTACTTGGTTTCTTTTAATGCTAAAGTGGTGATTCATAAAAACAAATCTTTTATATGTTCTGGAGATATCGTGGGTGGTTGTTTTTGTTTTATGAATAAATTATGATCACATCATTTAAAAACTATATGTTAAAATGATAGTTATAATGGTTTTCCCTTATTAGATGTGGAATAATTTAAATTTTTCAGAGAATTTGTTAATCTGTGTAATCCTTTGCCATTTCCCACACACAATCACCATAAGAGTTTTATGATCATTGGTCTCGCCATTGATTTTGTTTTATCATTTGGATGAGCGCTGGGGTCGTCACCATATGATACATCGAAACTCAACCATAGTCTTCATAATACTATAGCCCGTACTTACTCACTGTCGCATCTCTTTTCCAATCTTCGAGAGCCAAACAAGCGAGAATTCTAGAAGACTTCCGACTGAGTGCATCTGCGACCACATTAGCTTTCCTGGGATGGTACTACAACGCAAAATCATAATCCTCCATGTATTCCATCCACCTTCGCTGCCTCAAGTTTAGATCTCTCTAGGTGAACAAATACTTCAAACTCTTATGGTCAGAGAAGAACTAAAATGTTGCCCCGTACATATAATATCTCCAAATCTTTAGCGCATGGATCACAGCTGCAAGCTCCAAGTCATAACTAGGGTAGTTCTGCGTGGTATCTTAATCCTAAGATGAATAGTAGGCCCGTTGTCTTAATTTATGTCTTTTGATGTACCAAAAGGTGATATTCACATTTTATGTTGGTATGCATGTCGATACGTTGGAGGCATGACTCTTGATAACGTAGACTTGTTATTCATAGATACGGAATCCATAGCTCCTTTTTAGGAGTCGTTGATATACTCTTATACGCGTTATCCTGTAATTCAAAAACTAGAGTGCTCAACCATCAGATATTCATCTTAGGATTAAGATACTATGCATATGATTGTTTAAAGTGAATCGATTTTAGTTTATTGCATTTTAGCTGTTATTGAATTATTTAGTGTGTTTTTAATATAATTATTAATATTTATAATGCTATAATCATTATTAACATATATTAGTAATAATACATTTATTATTAAATTCAAAAAAATTTACCATATGTTATTGAAATCATACAGTTAATAGTTGTTGGGGAAATCATATTTATAATTATAAGATAATATCATACTATAATGGTTTTCCCTTTTTAATACAAGATAATTAGGCACCCACGATGGTATAGAAAAATCACAAATCTTTTATATGTTCTGCATCGTGAAATGTAATGTGGAATTTTTCACGACGGTTTTTATAAAAATCATTATGGAAGGTTTCGTATATTCAAACTTTTAGTCCCTCGTCCAAATTTATCGTAGAACCTTTCACAACGGTTTTTATTAAAACCGTTGTGGAAGGTTTCACATATTCAAAGTTTTAGTCCTCCATCCAAATTTAAGCACACGATATGCAAAACCTTTCATGATGGTTTAAAAACCATCTTGGAAGGTTCCTTATGTTCAAAATTTTTAGTTCCCCCACCCAAAACCGTCGTGGAAGGTTCTGTATATTCAAAATTTTTAGTCCTTGCCCAAATTTCAGCACGCGCCAATATGTGGAACCTTTCACGACGGTTTTTATAAAAACCATTGTGAAGGTCCGCCGCCTAATTTTAAGCATGAGCCAATATGCAGAACCTTTCACGACGATTTTTATAAAAACCGTCGTGGAAGGTTCCGCATATTTGAAATTTTTAGTCCCCCACCCAAATATAAGCAAATATTTGGAACCTTCCATGACGGTTTTTTAGAAAAATCATCATAGAAAGTTGAATCTTACACGACTGTTTTGCTGAAAACTATCGTGCTAAAAACTATTGTGAAAGGTTACTCTTATACGATAGTTTTTAGCAAAAACCATCATGTAAAATTACACCTACTACGATGGTTTTTATCAAAAACCGTCATAAATGGTTCTGCATCACTAACACAACGGTTTTTGTATTTTCAAGCATACTTTTTGTGTTTTTACCTCTTCTTACTATGACGGGTTTTGAAAAAACATCATTACATAAGGTTGTGTAATCTTAAGTTTCTAGTAGTGGTAAAAAATTGGTCATAAAAAGCAATTTTCTACGACTAAATTTTGGTCATTAAAACGTGGAAAAACAACAAAACTTTCTATGACCAAATTTGATGACTAAAACATACCAATCAATGACAAAAGAAATTTTTTTGGTTGCTGAACACTTAGTGGGAAACTAAAATTTGTCGGCGCCAAGTGTATTTGGTGGTGAAATCAAAGTTGGTTGTGGATAGTGGAATTTCTATGACCAAATTTTGGGTGCACTTGTAGGAAAAGATTTTCTACGATTAAAACTTATTTGGTCACTGAAAGGTAGCGCAAAAAAATTTCCAAGCCACGCCAAGAATTTCAATAATTTATGACCAAATACTCGATCGTGAATTCCAATATTTTGTGACTAAAATGCTATTTTTATTTGGTCACAAGTTATAATATTTTTTGTATTTATATTTTTTAGCTTATGTTAATCTTACTTTTTTAAATTTTATGTTTAACTCATTTTAAAAATTTAGAACTTGCTATACTATGAGTAGTTTAAGTGTCTAATATCATATGAAAATATTTATTTCAATATAAAAATATAATTTAGTTTTTGAATTATTCTTAAAAAAGGAAGATCTATGATCAAAAAGCTATTTGATCACAGAAGATACTGTTTCACGACCAAATTTTGGTCATCCAAAGATGCTTTCTACAATCGAATTTATTACTTGGTTGTAGAAAACTATTTTCGGTAACCAAATCTGTATTTTTCTCATGAAATATTCTTTTATTGTTTAAACCCTTGTTTTTGTGTTATTTAAGCATTAAATAATTCATGAAAAACTTTTTAAATATCTCACTTTATTTCCTAACCTATTACTTTGCTTAATTTTTTGTTCCTCTATTACAATTAAGAGTTATTAAGGACTAAAAGCTTAAAAATCGAAAGTGAAAAACTAAATCTAGTGATTTTGATTAATGTAATTTAAAAAAAAAAGTTTTGTCCTATTATTAATAAGATAAGCTTTAATTTAGAAAAAGGATAAGTGTATTTTGAATAACAAATTATGCATTATGACTTGTATATCTTTATATTTATATAGTATGCTAGATAATTATAATTTGAATATCATAGTTGCTATATATACATATGCATATATAATATATTGATATTAAATATCCAACTTTATCTTTTTTTAAGAAAAGTTAAAGCTAATTAAATAACAATATGACAAATTCTTTTATTTTCTTTACATAAATCCAAATAATTATATTCAGTTTCTCACTTCTTTGTTTTCATTAATTTAGGTAAATTACTGAGGAGGTCCCCAACCTTTATATAAGGTACTATTTGGTCCCCTTTTTTTTGCTAAATTGCTAATCTTTCAATTTAGGTGCAAAAGGACTAAAAGTAACTAATGTCTGTTTATTTTCCCTCACGTGGGCCGCATATGTTAAACACATAACAGACATTTTGGTAAATGTAATTGAAAAAGAGAAAATTAAATAAAATGGATTAATGTGGCCCATGGACGCCAATCAAAAAATGCCACGAGATTATTGCCACATCATTAAAAATACCTTTACTAAATAAATAAACCCAAAAAATTTATTAAGCCTAAACAAAAAAAAAATCTTTTTCTTCCTAAATTGAAAGATTAATTAGACCCAATTCAGTAAAAAAAAAATGGGGACAAAATCACATTTTTTAAAAGGGTTCTAGATATCCCGAGCAATTAAACCTATTAATTTTGATCCCTAGTAACACCATCATAACAGAGGGATTAAAAGTGAAACAAACTAATAGATCTAGGGACCAATAGTGAAACAAAATAATAAAATTAGAGACCAAACTTGCACATGCTAAGAATATTCTGTTAAATATATAATACCAACTAAGCAGGGACCAAAACTAAAACAAAAGAATTTATTAGGAACAAAATGAGACGTTTTAAATATTGGGGACTAAAATGGGACTGAAGATAAACTTCAGGGACCATTTATGAACTAACGTGCAATAAAAAACATAACTATGTGTTTTTGGATGCTTTTAAGAAATTTATTATTGATCTATATTTTTTGTGTTACCAGTTGATTTTGATATTGAAACTACAAATTTGACCTTTATAGTTTATAGGTGACCTTAAATCCAAAAATGAATAAGATGTATTGTTGATTCCCAACAACACCTTACTAATAGAGGGACCAAAAGTGAAATAAAGTAATACATTTAGGGACTAAAAGTGAAACAAAGTAATAGATTAGGGACCAAGCTTAGACATTTTAAGAAGAGAGAAATAGCAGTTGAGGTTAAAGCTTAAAAAATAACGTCATATAGTTTTAAAATGTGTAATAAATATCATATCATGATAAATTGAATCATATCTCATGAGAAATTAAGAACAAAATACCCCACCTCTTTCTCTTCTATATCTCCTATACTCCTCCCTCGCTGAGACCATTGACGGCTAAGAAATACAATATTATTCTAGTAATACTATATCACCGTGTAGATATAAAAAATTCACCGACGACTTCATCAAATCGCCAGTGGAGAGAAAATACAGTATTACTCTAGTAAAACTGTACTATCGTATAAATACAAAAATTCACCGGCAACTTCCTCGAACCGTAATGGTTAAAAAATACTGTATTACTTTGTAATACTGTATTACTGTGTAGATATAAAAAATTCACTGATGGCTTCGCTAGACCTCCAGTAGCTGAGAAATAAAGTATTACTCTGGTAATACTATATTACCACATAAAGACAAAAATTCACTGGTGGTTTGAGAATATAGTATTACTTTTGTAATAGTGTATTATAGTATAAATAAAAAAAATTCACCGATAAATTTATCGGACCACAGTTGACCAAGAAATACAATATTACTTTGGTAATATTGTATTACCGTATAAATACAAAAAATTCATCGACGAATTTGCCTAACCAACGGCAACCAGGAAATACAGTATTACTCTAGTAATACTGTATCACTATATAAATACAAAAATTCACCAGCAGTATTGCTTGATCGTCGCAGCTAGGAAAAACATTACTTTAGTAATACTTATTACGGTGTAAATACAAAAAATTCATCGATGACTTTGTCGGACCACTGATGGCCTAGAAATATAGTATTACCCTTGTAATATTGTATTACCGTATAAATATAAAAATTCATGGACAACTTCATCAAACCGCCGATGGCCATGAGATACAAAAAACCTAAAATCTACCATTATATAGTGGCCACAACCGACAACGCGCTGCCCACCGTCACTAAATGTTCACCGACACCGCCTTTTCCCCTTGATTAGACGGTGGTGATCTATACATCCATGCCAACTATTTGATGTAATTTGGCATTGGCAATGAGCTTAAGACCTCAAATCTCACGAACAACGATGGATCTCCACGCATCGAACATAGCCTATGTCAGATCCTTGTTCATCCACCATGGTAGATCAAAAGTCTTGTCCTCAGATCTTTGTGAATCAGAAATAGTCGTCATCAAATCTCATGCATCCGCCATAACTGATCAAAGGTTGCACTGTAAGATCTTTATAGATTGAAAATTCTGCCATCAAATATTCGTAAATCGAATGTTGCTGCCATCAGTTCTTCACAGATCAAATGTCACCACCATCAGTTCTTACAGCATTGGTCATGGCTGTTGGAGGACCGTGCAGATTGGCCATCGCCGTTGCCATCGTTGTCCCATCATTGTCCTAAGATCATCTTGTCACCATTGATGACAAATCCATGCTCCATTGTGAGGCCGTCTAGGAAGGAAAGAAATCGGAGAAGAGAGAGGTAAGGGAAGAAGAAAGAGAGAGAAGAGAGAGAAACGAGGGAAGATAGAGAGAAAAAAAGATCTGAATTTTTATGGGGGGTATTTTAAGAATTTTAAAACTCAAAATCTTATCATATACTATTATTTACACAATTTCAAAAAACTTGACATTATTTACTAATCAGTTTAAAAAAGAATTTCCATTTCATGCAATTTCTCTTTTAAGAATATTCCATTAAATATATAATATACAACTAAAATGGGACTAAAACTAAAACAAAAGAATAGATTGGGGACTAAAATGAGACTTTTTAAACGTTGGGGACTAAAATAGGACAGAAGAAAAATCTTAGGAACTATTTGTGAAATTAACCCAATAAAAAATTAAACCTATATTTCAGAATCCTAATAATTCTGTCTCGGCAAATCGATTCACTTTAGACAATCATTTGTATTGTATCGGCAAATCGATTCACTTTATTCATATGTTGTCTTGGCTTATGTCTTTTGATGTACCAAAGAGTGACACCCATATCTTAATAGTGGTATGCATGCCGGTACGTTGGAGGCATGATTCTTGATAGCTTAGACTTATTATTCATAGATATGGAATCTATAGCTCATCTTTAGGAGTAATGATATCCTCTTATATGCGTTATCCTGTACTTGAAAAACTGGAGCGCTCAACCATTTGGATACATAGGTACAACCGAATAGTATACTGTCTATGGATGGTAAGTTTTTCAATGGTGAGATAATGGAACGTAAGATAAAAATAATCAGCAAAGTGAGACAAAACTTGTCCTTAAGCCGATTATAGATTATCATATGGGGATACGGTACACTATGATATGTCATGGAGACTTAGCTATACGAGCTTCGTAATTCTATGTAGTTTGAGAGTGCAGCTCCAAGCTTTTAGTGGAGTCGCGTTGGAGTTGATAATTATAAAATGTATATCTGGGATATTGGGTTTCATAATTATCGGGAGCTTGAACTATATAGGTCCATTTGGTCCCCTTTGCTAGCTTGCAACATCTTGTAACGGCACAGCGTGCTTTTCCAATAATTAGTGACTTATGTCAGATTTATCAGATTGGAAGAATCAAATAATTCTGTTTATTGGTTAAATTAATTTTGTGATAAAATTAATTTAAGATAAACTTGTTGAATTGTTGGGATTGGATAATTCTTGTCTATTTATCGGTTGATTTAATTTTGGATAAATTAGATCAAGATAAACTTGTAGAATTATTAGGAATTAATTTATTTTCCTAGAGATAATCTAGATAAAGTTGTTTTGTTCAGATAACTTCTTTATTGGGTTATTTGAATTAAAACTGAGACTTTATCCTATAGATTCTTAGGTGGAAAAAAAAAGATTCACGGAGATTTTTTTATCGACAATTCGGCCTACCGATCCACGTGTTCGGCCTGCCGATGGTGAGTATTCGGCCTACTGATCAGGTTGTTTAGCCTATCGATGAGCGAAGGATAAGATTACACGTTTCCACGCAGATCTTATCAGATATTGATCTGAACTTGATTATGTTTCAAGTTTTTGAGACCTAATCTGATAAGGACTGACCCTAGGCTCAACCTCTATATAAAGGGAGTAAGTCTTAAGAGTTACTTAGATCAATTAAGAGATTAAGAGTGATACTCTGCTAGTAGAATCTAAAAATCCTTGAGAGCTTTTGTTCACAAATCATGAACACTTGTTTTGGGTTCTCTTGATTGGTTGGAAGGAGAGTCACTTGGTGGAAGAGCTATACGTATGAGCCCACACTCACTCTGGTCATGGATAGAGAATAGCAAAGAAGACCAGTTGGTTGAGGCTTTTTTGGAACGTTACTTCTCTTCACGTTTTGTGAGGGTTTATCAGCATACCAAGGTTAGTAAGATATGGTTAATTTATGCATATAGCATGTCAAACTTATGTTTTGGAAAATCTTTGATTTTTAATTTTTTTTTAAATTCCGCTGCGCACTCTTTTTCCAATAATTGGAATCAGAGCCATGGTTTTCACATAAATTATGAGTTTGTAATCATGTTATATGTATAAATTTTGTGATCTTAATCTCTCCTATGCTTGAATTTAATTTTATAGAGAGTTAGTACTCTAGGTTTTTATATATTTTTTTATGTTATCATGGATTATATGGTGAATATTTATTAATTAATTATGGTTGATTAAATTATTATTTAATTATTTATTAATTAATTAATTTATGCTGGTTATGGTTTCTTAGAGGTTAGAATGTGTATCTAGGTTTTTCATGTAATTAGATAGCGGACTATCATTTCCGTCTAGGAATTGTTGTTTAATTTTAAATTTGTAAGAATTTTATAATTAAATAATTATTCGGAGAAGACGGATCTAGAAGTCGGATCTAGAAAATAGATGATGGCGCTTCCAAGTATTTCCTAAGTCTCTAATTTTACGTTTTTTAATTGTTGAAAATAAAATTGATGAATTGCATTAAAAATTGTATTTTCTAGAATGGAGATTTATGCTCGGTCGGCATGCCAAACCTACCAGTTCGGTAGGCCGATGCTCACAGATTGACAGGCCAGACATAAGGTTCGGTAGGCCATCAGTGTGGCATAAATCAGGCGGCCTTGGCGGTAGGCCAAACTTTCATGAGTCGGCAGGCCGATCGTCTAGATCGGCAGGCCGATGGAGCATGACCGGCAGGCCGATCGTCCAGATCGGCCTACCGACCAAGAGTTGGAAAATTTTCAAAAAAGGTGTAGTTTTTCCAGTGCAGTTTTAATTTTATTTTTTGGGACAATTCTGAGAAACATTAAATTTGGATACGACCGGAAATATGAAGTATTCGATTCATACAAGATTGAAGACTTGAAGATGGGCATTACATGAAGAAGGATACAGCTTGGGGATTCAAGGATGAAGAATCGATAATATGTCTCGATTATTCTTTTGTAATCTTAGTTTTCTATTCTCTAGGGTAGAACCATAATGTTATGGTTATTTATTATTTTACTTGTAGCTTTGCTTAATTGTTTTGCTTGTCTGCATTATAATATGATTTGTTATGTATATTGATAACATGTCATATAGAATAGGGAGTGCCGCTCATATTAAAATTGTTCATGCATGTTCTTAAAATAAAACATTGATTTCAAAAGATTGAGTAGGAGAAGGTTTTCGAAGAGAGAACCTAAGGCCTCTGTCGTTGGTCCATAGGTAGAACATGGTAGTCTCGACCCCTAGGAAGGGATTTCTATCATGTACCAGATTGGCTCTCTAAAAGGATAAGGTATTTTAGCATGATTTATGATTGCACACCCCTAGGTGGTGATTATAAATCATGGATAAAATATTGAAACGATGGTTATACACTCACGTTAATTTTATTATTAACCTCCCCTAGGTGCTCTGTTAATAAAATTAATGGCTAAAGAAACGATTATTAATATATGCTGGATCATACGGGTCCTGCATGGCAAATATTAATCAGGAGGGGATCCGTGTTCCTGATTGAATTTGGCATGACTCCTCTAAGACCTTGTTGAATTTTGAGTTGGGAATTATTGTTGTAAGGTTGTGATATTTTCAAGGTTTTGACACATAAACACATTTGTATGTCTTTATATGATTGTGTTATCTTACTAAATTAGAATGATATGTTTGCTTATGTTTGGTATATGATTCTTTATTGTAGATTAAAAATGTCTAAAACGCTTTATCATCGATACTTGACAAAAACCTATTAACCGATAAGAACTATAATGATTAGAAATGGAACCTGGATATCGTCCTGTCCTTTGAAAAACTGAAATATTTACTGACAACCCTTTGTCCTCCCGAGCCTACGGGAGACTCAACTAATGAGCAATTCCAAGCGTATGATCGTTGGAAAGATGCTAATGATCAGGGCCGCTGCTATGTTATAGCAAGCATGAATAATGTGCTGCAGGCTCAACATCAGGATTTTGAGACTATGAAGTAGATCTTAGATAATCTTGAGGATTTGTTTCGAGGCCAGGCCATAATAAAGCGGCAAGGGGCATTTTGAAAACTTCTAAACTATAGATAGAGGCCGAGGACATCTGTAAAGGAACATATGATGTTGGTCATGGGTTACCTCGCTGAAGCTCAAACCAATAGAGCCGACATCAATGCTGAAACTTAGATGACTATGGTCTTTGAGACTCTGTCAAAGGAATTTATTCCATTTGGAGCTAATTTAATTTAAGCAATAGATGGGATATGACCTTAACAAAATTGATGAAACAGTTACATGAGTTCAAACTGCTGATCAGGGAGTCTCCTACGGGTGGAGAGGCCAACATGGTAGCTGCTTCTGATTCCAATCCTAACTCTGAGAATGGAAAGAAGCAACGGGTGAAGAACGGGAAGTCTTCTATTCCTACTAGCACCAAGAGCAAGAAGAAGAAGAAGAAGAACCTGAAGAAGCTTAAATGCTTCTTCTATGGAAAGGTCTGGCATATCAAGAAGCATTGCAAGGACTTCCTTTCCAAAGGAGATAGGTGTGATCTTCTATATTTATAAACTTGTTTGGTTGAGGAATCCAATAACATTTGGATCATAGATTCCGGTGCAACTAATCATGTTTGTGTTTCTCTATAGGGGTTCAAAGAAACGAGAAATCTGCTACATGAGGACTTCACGCTTTGGATGGGTGATGGATCCTTGGTCTCAGCAGAAGCAGTGGGAGATGTCTATCTTTATTTTGATAATTATAGGAATTTATTTTTGCAAGATTGTTTTTACGTTCCTAAATTTAAAAGGAATTTAATTTTTGTATCTTGTTTATTTAAAGACTCCTACTTGGTTTCTTTTAATGCTAAAGTGGTGATTCATAAAAACAAATCTTTTATATGTTCTGGAGATATCGTGGGTGGTTGTTTTTGTTTTATGAATAAATTATGATCACATCATTTAAAAACTATATGTTAAAATGATAGTTATAATGGTTTTCCCTTATTAGATGTGGAATAATTTAAATTTTTCAGAGAATTTGTTAATCTGTGTAATCCTTTGCCATTTCCCACACACAATCACCATAAGAGTTTTATGATCATTGGTCTCGCCATTGATTTTGTTTTATCATTTGGATGAGCGCTGGGGTCGTCACCATATGATACATCGAAACTCAACCATAGTCTTCATAATACTATAGCCCGTACTTACTCACTGTCGCATCTCTTTTCCAATCTTCGAGAGCCAAACAAGCGAGAATTCTAGAAGACTTCCGACTGAGTGCATCTGCGACCACATTAGCTTTCCTGGGATGGTACTACAACGCAAAATCATAATCCTCCATGTATTCCATCCACCTTCGCTGCCTCAAGTTTAGATCTCTCTAGGTGAACAAATACTTCAAACTCTTATGGTCAGAGAAGAACTAAAATGTTGCCCCGTACATATAATATCTCCAAATCTTTAGCGCATGGATCACAGCTGCAAGCTCCAAGTCATAACTAGGGTAGTTCTGCGTGGTATCTTAATCCTAAGATGAATAGTAGGCCCGTTGTCTTAATTTATGTCTTTTGATGTACCAAAAGGTGATATTCACATTTTATGTTGGTATGCATGTCGATACGTTGGAGGCATGACTCTTGATAACGTAGACTTGTTATTATAGATACGGAATCCATAGCTCCTTTTTAGGAGTCGTTGATATACTCTTATACGCGTTATCCTGTAATTCAAAAACTAGAGTGCTCAACCATCAGATATTCATCTTAGGATTAAGATACTATGCATATGATTGTTTAAAGTGAATCGATTTTAGTTTATTGCATTTTAGCTGTTATTGAATTATTTAGTGTGTTTTTAATATAATTATTAATATTTATAATGCTATAATCATTATTAACATATATTAGTAATAATACATTTATTATTAAATTCAAAAAAATTTACCATATGTTATTGAAATCATACAGTTAATAGTTGTTGGGGAAATCATATTTATAATTATAAGATAATATCATACTATAATGGTTTTCCCTTTTTAATACAAGATAATTAGGCACCCACGATGGTATAGAAAAATCACAAATCTTTTATATGTTCTGCATCGTGAAATGTAATGTGGAATTTTTCACGACGGTTTTTATAAAAATCATTATGGAAGGTTTCGTATATTCAAACTTTTAGTCCCTCGTCCAAATTTATCGTAGAACCTTTCACAACGGTTTTTATTAAAACCGTTGTGGAAGGTTTCACATATTCAAAGTTTTAGTCCTCCATCCAAATTTAAGCACACGATATGCAAAACCTTTCATGATGGTTTAAAAACCATCTTGGAAGGTTCCGTATGTTCAAAATTTTTAGTTCCCCCACCCAAAACCGTCGTGGAAGGTTCTGTATATTCAAAATTTTTAGTCCTTGCCCAAATTTCAGCACGCGCCAATATGTGGAACCTTTCACAACGGTTTTTATAAAAACCATTGTGAAGGTCCGCCGCCTAATTTTAAGCATGCGCCAATATGCAGAACCTTTCACGACGATTTTTATAAAAACCGTCGTGGAAGGTTCCGCATATTTGAAATTTTTAGTCCCCCACCCAAATATAAGCAAATATTTGGAACCTTCCATGACGGTTTTTTAGAAAAATCATCATAGAAAGTTGAATCTTGCACGACTGTTTTGCTGAAAACTATCGTGCTAAAAACTATTGTGAAAGGTTACTCTTATACGATAGTTTTTAGCAAAAACCATCATGTAAAATTACACCTACTACGATGGTTTTTATCAAAAACCGTCATAAATGGTTCTGCATCACTAACACAACGGTTTTTGTATTTTCAAGCATACTTTTTGTGTTTTTACCTCTTCTTACTATGACAGGTTTTGAAAAAACATCATTACATAAGGTTGTGTAATCTTAAGTTTCTAGTAGTGGTAAAAAATTGGTCATAAAAAGCAATTTTCTACGACTAAATTTTGGTCATTAAAACGTGGAAAAACAACAAAACTTTCTATGACCAAATTTGATGACTAAAACATACCAATCAATGACAAAAGAAATTTTTTTGGTTGCTGAACACTTAGTGGGAAACTAAAATTTGTCGGCGCCAAGTGTATTTGGTGGTGAAATCAAAGTTGGTTGTGGATAGTGGAATTTCTATGACCAAATTTTGGGTGCACTTGTAGGAAAAGATTTTCTACGATTAAAACTTATTTGGTCACTGAAAGGTAGCGCAAAAAAATTTCCAAGCCACGCCAAGAATTTCAATAATTTATGACCAAATACTCGATCGTGAATTCCAATATTTTGTGACTAAAATGCTATTTTTATTTGGTCACAAGTTATAATATTTTTTGTATTTATATTTTTTAGCTTATGTTAATCTTACTTTTTTAAATTTTATGTTTAACTCATTTTAAAAATTTAGAACTTGCTATACTATGAGTAGTTTAAGTGTCTAATATCATATGAAAATATTTATTTCAATATAAAAATATAATTTAGTTTTTGAATTATTCTTAAAAAAGGAAGATCTATGATCAAAAAGCTATTTGATCACAGAAGATACTGTTTCACGACCAAATTTTGGTCATCCAAAGATGCTTTCTACAATCGAATTTATTACTTGGTTGTAGAAAACTATTTTCGGTAACCAAATCTGTATTTTTCTCATGAAATATTCTTTTATTGTTTAAACCCTTGTTTTTGTGTTATTTAAGCATTAAATAATTCATGAAAAACTTTTTAAATATCTCACTTTATTTCCTAACCTATTACTTTGCTTAATTTTTTGTTCCTCTATTACAATTAAGAGTTATTAAGGACTAAAAGCTTAAAAATCGAAAGTGAAAAACTAAATCTAGTGATTTTGATTAATGTAATTTAAAAAAAAAAGTTTTGTCCTATTATTAATAAGATAAGCTTTAATTTAGAAAAAGGATAAGTGTATTTTGAATAACAAATTATGCATTATGACTTGTATATCTTTATATTTATATAGTATGCTAGATAATTATAATTTGAATATCATAGTTGCTATATACATATGCATATATAATATATTGATATTAAATATCCAACTTTATCTTTTTTTAAGAAAAGTTAAAGCTAATTAAATAACAATATGACAAATTCTTTTATTTTCTTTACATAAATCCAAATAATTATATTCAGTTTCTCACTTCTTTGTTTTCATTAATTTAGGTAAATTACTGAGGAGGTCCCCAACCTTTATATAAGGTACTATTTGGTCCCCTTTTTTTTGCTAAATTGCTAATCTTTCAATTTAGGTGCAAAAGGACTAAAAGTAACTAATGTCTGTTTATTTTCCCTCACGTGGGCCGCATATGTTAAACACATAACAGACATTTTGGTAAATGTAATTGAAAAAGAGAAAATTAAATAAAATGGATTAATGTGGCCCATGGACGCCAATCAAAAAATGCCACGAGATTATTGCCACATCATTAAAAATACCTTTACTAAATAAATAAACCCAAAAAATTTATTAAGCCTAAACAAAAAAAAATCTTTTTCTTCCTAAATTGAAAGATTAATTAGACCCAATTCAGTAAAAAAAAAAATGGGGACAAAATCACATTTTTTAAAAGGGTTCTAGATATCCCGAGCAATTAAACCTATTAATTTTGATCCCTAGTAACACCATCATAACAGAGGGATTAAAAGTGAAACAAACTAATAGATCTAGGGACCAATAGTGAAACAAAATAATAAAATTAGAGACCAAACTTGCACATGCTAAGAATATTCTGTTAAATATATAATACTAACTAAGCAGGGACCAAAACTAAAACAAAAGAATTTATTAGGAACAAAATGAGACGTTTTAAATATTGGGGACTAAAATGGGACTGAAGATAAACTTCAGGGACCATTTATGAACTAACGTGCAATAAAAAACATAACTATGTGTTTTTGGATGCTTTTAAGAAATTTATTATTGATCTATATTTTTTGTGTTACCAGTTGATTTTGATATTGAAACTACAAATTTGACCTTTATAGTTTATAGGTGACCTTAAATCCAAAAATGAATAAGATGTATTGTTGATTCCCAACAACACCTTACTAATAGAGGGACCAAAAGTGAAATAAAGTAATACATTTAGGGACTAAAAGTGAAACAAAGTAATAGATTAGGGACCAAGCTTAGACATTTTAAGAAGAGAGAAATAGCAGTTGAGGTTAAAGCTTAAAAAATAACGTCATATAGTTTTAAAATGTGTAATAAATATCATATCATGATAAATTGAATCATATCTCATGAGAAATTAAGAACAAAATACCCCACCTCTTTCTCTTCTATATCTCCTATACTCCTCCCTCGCTGAGACCATTGACGGCTAAGAAATACAATATTATTCTAGTAATACTATATCACCGTGTAGATATAAAAAATTCACCGACGACTTCATCAAATCGCCAGTGGAGAGAAAATACAGTATTACTCTAGTAAAACTGTACTATCGTATAAATACAAAAATTCACCGGCAACTTCCTCGAACCGTAATGGTTAAAAAATACTGTATTACTGTGTAGATATAAAAAATTCACTGATGGCTTCGCTAGACCTCCAGTAGCTGAGAAATAAAGTATTACTCTGGTAATACTATATTACCACATAAAGACAAAAATTCACTGGTGGTTTGAGAATATAGTATTACTTTTGTAATAGTGTATTATAGTATAATAAAAAAAATTCACCGATAAATTTATCGGACCACAGTTGACCAAGAAATACAATATTACTTTGGTAATATTGTATTACCGTATAAATACAAAAAATTCATCGACGAATTTGCCTAACCAACGGCAACCAGGAAATACAGTATTACTCTAGTAATACTGTATCACTATATAAATACAAAAATTCACCAGCAGCATTGCTTGACCGTCGCAGCTGGGAAAAACATTACTTTAGTAATACTTATTACGGTGTAAATACAAAAAATTCATCGATGACTTTGTCGGACCACTGATGGCACTGATGGCCTAGAAATATAGTATTACCCTTGTAATATTGTATTACCGTATAAATATAAAAATTCATGGACAACTTCATCAAACCGCCGATGGCCATGAGATACAAAAAACCTAAAATCTACCATTATATAGTGGCCACAACCGACAACGCGCTGCCCACCGTCACTAAATGTTCACCGACACCGCCTTTTCCCCTTGATTAGACGGTGGTGATCTATACATCCATGCCAACTATTTGATGTAATTTGGCATTGGCAATGAGCTTAAGACCTCAAATCTCACGAACAACGATGGATCTCCACGCATCGAACATAGCCTATGTCAGATCCTTGTTCATCCACCATGGTAGATCAAAAGTCTTGTCCTCAGATCTTTGTGAATCAGAAATAGTCGTCATCAAATCTCATGCATCCGCCATAACTGATCAAAGGTTGCACTGTAAGATCTTTATAGATTGAAAATTCTGCCATCAAATATTCGTAAATCGAATGTTGCTGCCATCAGTTCTTCACAGATCAAATGTCACCACCATCAGTTCTTACAGCATTGGTCATGGCTGTTGGAGGACCGTGCAGATTGGCCATCGCCGTTGCCATCGTTGTCCCATCATTGTCCTAAGATCATCTTGTCACCATTGATGACAAATCCATGCTCCATTGTGAGGCCGTCTAGGAAGGAAAGAAATCGGAGAAGAGAGAGGTAAGGGAAGAAGAAAGAGAGAGAAGAGAGAGAAACGAGGGAAGATAGAGAGAAAAAAAGATCTGAATTTTTATGGGGGGTATTTTAAGAATTTTAAAACTCAAAATCTTATCATATACTATTATTTACACAATTTCAAAAAACTTGACATTATTTACTAATCAGTTTAAAAAAGAATTTCCATTTCATGCAATTTCTCTTTTAAGAATATTCCATTAAATATATAATATACAACTAAAATGGGACTAAAACTAAAACAAAAGAATAGATTAGGGACCAAAATGAGACTTTTTAAACGTTGGGGACTAAAATAGGACTGAAGAAAAATCTTAGGAACTATTTGTGAAATTAACCCAATAAAAAATTAAACCTATATTTTGGATGTTTTCAAGAAATTTATTATTGATTTTCAACTTCGTATCAATTCTGTATATTTTTTTAGGCCATCAGTTGATTTTGATATTTAAAATGACAAATTTGACCTTTGTAACTTATAGGTGACCATATATCCAAAAATAAATAAGGTGTATTGTTTAAAAAAAAAAAGAAACAATAAAAAAATGTATTTTTTAAGCTAAGTTACAAAGGATAATTTGTCCACTAAGTTTTCACTATATGTTTATTTGTAGCTTACAAAAAGGTAAACTCGTCAATCTAGAGGTCAAAAACAAGCATTGGCTTAGAGTGGGTACAAATTTAATATGCATATCAAATTCAAATTTATAATTTTTAGAACACGTAAAACACAAATTATTTTTCTATATACTCAAATTGCAAGATATAAGTTCAGAAATATCACCTTTTTTGCTCTTTTTTCCGTTTTCTTCTCTTTTTTTTTTTAACTTTTAGAAATTGCGAAGAGAGAAAATTACACATTTGCAAAGGGTAATTAGTTTTTTGAAGGGACAATGATTGAAGATTAACAACGTTAGTACATAAATTATATGACGAAACTATATATAAGCACTCTTTAATTTTATGCGGTTGAAAGGCGTATTTTTTTGTTTTTCTCAAAAAAAAAAAGTGTAAGTTTTGATGAACCAAACTTCTTTTTTTTTTTTTTTTTGAAAAATGGCTAAACATTTTAAATATTGAATATTTAAATATTTCCGAACAATGATTTTAAATATTGAATATTTTATCTAGTATGATCGATTGCTTCAAATGTTATTAATTTTCTTGCAGTTTTATTTAAGAATAATCCGTTTTATAATAATACGTTTTTATATCTTTGGTCTTTGACTTATCTCCCTGGTCAACTTGCACGCTGACTGCCTACATATGCATGCATCGTACAAGATCTCGGAAATCCAGAGAAACAAAGCATGAAGATAGTTTTCAAGAACAACGCTTTGAAGAAACGTGAAGCTGAAGCAGAAGCAGGAAACAAAGAAAACCCTTCCAAACGAATGAAGATAGTTATCAAGAAAAAGGGTTTAAAGTTGGTTTCCTCAGCGTTATACCTACCGAAAGACCAGCACTTGAAGCCTCTAGGAGAAGACGCCCACTTCATCGCCGCGGAGGAGCAGACGATTGGAGTGGCCGACGGTGTTGGTGGGTGGGCCAAACGTGGCATCGATTCTGGTGTATATGCCCGAGAACTAATGAAGAACTCGATCACAGCAATCCAAGGGGAAGCCAAAGAATGATCCGTACAAGTTAACCCTAAAAGGGTTTTGCACGAGGCTTTCTCAAAGACCAAACTCCCAGGGGCATCCACAGCTTGTATTTTGACACACAACGAAGGCGTGTTGCGTGCAGCCAACGTCGGAGACAGCGGATTCATGGTCTTCAGAGACAGAAAGTTGTACTACACATCTCCGACTCAGCAACACCGGTTCAACCATCCGTATCAGTTGGGGAATGCGAAGAAGTGCGACCGTCCGGATTGTGCTGAGGAGATAGAATTAGAGGGAGCGAAGGAGGGAGATCTTATAGTGATGGGAACTGATGGATTGTGGGATAACATATATCCGTCGGAAATCGAGGAGATCATCGAGGGATTCGAGAAGAAGAAAGAAGGGAAATTAGTACTCGAGGTGTTGGCGTGGAAGATAGCAGGAGCGGCTTATAAAAATTCGTTGAATGAATCTTATGTTAGTCCTTTTGAAATTAAGAATACAATGGCAGGAAAAAAACACAAAGGAGGCAAGGTGGATGATATTACGGTGGTTGTTAGCAAGATCAGTCGACACTACGATCTTCAGCTGCACACGTGATTATGTGAATTCAGGAGTACGGTATGCAATCTGACCATTCTCATTATTGCTTTTTGTTCATGTTCTGTTAATAATTGAAGCCTGTTTTTATTGGATATTGGTTGTCTTAGTGAAGAAATCCAGATTATCTATATGTATTAATGGAAGTAATTAGAGCAGTATAAGCACTGTGTGTTATTAATATGGCTTTTTTTTTTTTTTTGTTCAAAGATCTTAATGACGCTTTTCTTTAGCAGGATATGAAGAGCTCAAGACTCATCGTGGCGAACGGCAAGGACGTATTTAGGAGTTGTTCAAGATAAAATCATCGGGGTCATGCACTCTTTTTTCCTTGTTGAGGTTTTTACCCTGTGAGGTTTTTACTTGGCAAGGTTTTAACGAGGCCTCTCCCTATTAGGGATGAGTAGATCCATTGACGGTGATTCTATTAATTTTATTTTTGATAGGCTGAATGTCATCTGTATAGGTTGTATTTATTTCTTTATTTTACAGAATTGTATATAGACCTTTTATTATTAACGGTTAGATAGTTGGGTGCCAACCTAGTTGGGATGTGACTATCTTTTCTTAATATTTGATACTGCTCGTTTTATGAGAAGAAAAAAAATTATTACTCTCTCCTTTTTGTCAAATCAAAATAAATATTATAAACAATATGATGTTCAATTTATTATTATTTGAATTAACGATTTGCTTCAGGTTTTGTTACTGTGGATAGCTAATATACAAGTTTACTATCTCAAGGATACTCAATATTAAGCAACCTAGCCATCCATGATCCTTCTACTTTTCAGTAGTGTACACAATTTTTGTAGGGATATACTTTTTTATACCTTTTTTCACCTTTAATTTTTTATCTGATTAAATATATACTTTTAAATTAGATTTAATACATAAATTTACAACTTTTTTTAATCAACTTTCAATTTTAACCTAAAATTTTGCCCAAAATACCTTAAGAAACATAAGAGAACTAAAAACACACTTTGAATTAAGGGTTTTAAGCTCAAAAATGTCTAGAATACTCATAGGATTTTTTGTGTTGATTTTTTGTTTTCTTCTTATTTTTTATAAGTTTAGTTTTTTCTCTTTACATAAGGATAATTTGGTCATTTTAAATGTCAAAATCAATTGTTAGCCAAGAGAAAGTATAGATTTGTATATTAAATCTAATTTAAAGGTATACATTTGATGAGATCTAAAACTGAAAATATAGCGTTTGAATAAACCTAAACACAGAGTATAAAAAGGTAAATAACTATTTTTTATAAACAAATACATAACATCATGAAATATATAGTGCTCACGATATATATAATTGTTGATGTAATAAAATGCATAAACTTTTCCTCTATCATCCATCATTAACAAGGACTATGGAAGTGACTAAGTTAATTAACAAGGCCAATGGAGGTAACCAACTAAAAATTACAAACAAATAATCTAGAAATGAGAGGTACAAACAGTTAGGACACGCGAGAGGGTATGAGAATCAAAATCAATAGCATGGCTATTGAAGGAAGCAGCCAATTTAGACTAGCTTCTAATTTTGCTTAAGAAAATATAACTCGTTTAGTTAGTAGGTTTGAAGTTTGAACAAAAAAAAAATGGTCTGAAATGTAATTCAAACCATTTAAATCAAACGCCACAATAACTATCCATTTTAAGATTTTAAGATTTTCATGTTATATAACTAATCTCAAAATAACTCCACATTTAAGTAATATGAATGAAATTCAAATGTTCACAAAACTTGAAAGCAGCTTAAAGAATTTACATACAAGATATTTACGGCTGCAAGAGACGTTCGCAAAAATTTGATTCCAAAATTGGGAACATGTTGCTTGGACGAGATAGTTAGGGAGGGATATTATTACTTTTTGTCAGCAACAAATAACTAGAAAGTGAAAGTATAGTTTAAGGGCTTCACAGGTAGAGAAATATACCTACAATGAGTTTTTTTTTTTAAAAAAAATCTCAGAACATTGCATGGATTTGTCTGTTAAACTAAAACTTTACCATGAAAAAATGGAGCTTAGAAATGTGAACACAATACCAAGATTTTGGAAGCTCTCAAATATTTTACTTAAACCTTGCAGCTATTGATTCTAGCAATCCTCAGCTCGAGACCAGTAAGGAATAGCGCAAACTACCCTTTGATTAACTTTAACACATAAATCTAACTCTAATGAGTACAATGGCCTTCAATCAGCTAGCAAAACAAGAGTTCGTTTCCTTGGATTAGGCATGATAAAACGTGTAGGTTCAAACATTTTGTCAGAGATCATCGGTCTTTCTCACTCCGAGCAACAACAACAACGTATGGATTCAAACGCTGCCTGAATATATTTGTAGAGAATGACTCGGTGATGTGCTGTCGAGCTTCTATCCCCATTCTCTCTGCCAACTGTGGGTCTTGAATGAACATAGCCATGGCTAAAGAAAAATCTCGTGGGGTAGGGGCACAGATATCCTGTCGCGCCATTTTTAACAGTCTCTACAGGTCCCCCGCTATTGCATGCAATAACAGGTTTTTGTGCTGCCATTGCCTCCAGAGGAATGATGCCAAAGTGTTCATCCTACATCAATTGAATAATTTGTGTTATTTTTTGTTCCATAGCATCCAATAAAATAAAAACATGACATAATATCCATACCTTTGGTGTATAAAGGACACATAAACATTGGGAGAGAAGTTCATTTCTCTGGGATGTTGAGCACAATGTGATGAAATTAACCCGACCAGATACTCCTTCCCTCTTGGCTAAAGTTTTGAGCCCCTCCAAGTATTCAACATTCTCCCGAAGACGTTTCTCAAAACCACCTACAATAATTGCTATGTCAGTTTTGTGCCAACAAATATGCAAAACCATGAACTTGTACCACCAAGAATCTAATGTTTTCTTTTAGGTACTAAAAATGTAACTGGTGAACTACGTAATGTGTGCACACATTTCTCTGATGTGTTGTGGACGAACAGAAGTGCTGGTTTTCAAACTAAAGATTCAGTAATAACCACTCAAACAGCTTTTGCAATAAAAATAACATGAAGATGTCAGAGGACATCCGTACTCTTTGGTGAAAAATCTAGGTCTTGAATTTAGGCCTTTGATCAGATTAGAGTACTACATCATCTAATGTTAAGAAAATTCAATTTCCTGTGCCCAAAACACACAAGGTATTGTCCTACATGCATAGAGTAAATAACAAACACCAACAGTGAACGAACGTGCAACTGTTCTAGAATTTAGAGCAGTTATTCAATGCAAAAGAATGTCCTTTCCATGTCTGAATCACTTAAACGAAGACAAACCAAAACGTCAAACTTAATTGTCCAAAAATATGTTACTATTAAACCAAACAATACATGGTGATGATGGTACAGAGACTCTTATCTATATAAGGGTGCCTATTATAGTTATCAAAAAGCAACTCTGTATGAAAACACTAGTCCGGATACTAATTTGGAACTTGCCTGCAATTAGTCAGTGACACGATCCAGATTAAGACCTTGCAAAGCATCACGTTCACCCTTGTGGAGCACAGAAAAAGCTAAAATTGGCAAGTCAATGTTCTTTTTTCTTTCAAAGTGGTTGATGGACAAAAAATCCAGCCTGAAGAAGAGAGAGGATGAGGAGAGAAAAACACTCATCACTCGAAAAAGGTGATCTACATAAATGGTTAATGGTTATATATAAATCATAGAAGTATCTCTAGAATCAAAACGCATAGAAAGATTGTTCGTTACTCGGAGGATTTAGGTTTGTCAAACTGATCCACGTTCACTGCAGTGTAAAGGACTGCTGGTTGAATTCCTTGTGCATCAAGATGCTTGAATGTATTTGCAAAAGTGGAGGCCGTAAATTTGCTATTACTGCAATCGTTAAAACCAAAGCAATAAGAAACGGAGAATATAAATGCCTGAAAAGAAGAGGTGAAATCCAATTGACATGCATGAGACAGATGACTGACCAGTTGTCATTTCTTCTACAAAGTCTATCGGTTACCTGTAAATTCTCTTTAGAAGAGTTGTGTGCTGAGCCAGCAACAAATCTGGAAAATGACAATAGAAGACAACCTGGAAATAAAAATTAACTTATAAACAACAACAATAGCAGAGACTAAGATAAAAATTCATATAAACTAGGCAAGCATATCTTTGTTCATTTTTTGAGTTTCAATAGAGTGTTGACAACAGAAACCTGATCTGCTAGGACTACATCAAATGATGGCCACATAACCAATACACAGAGTGCAACAAAAAGGCATCGCAGATAAGCACACAAAGCATAAAGATGGTAAAAAATATGTCGAGGTAGAAAAGCACCATACAATGTAACTGGAAAGGTAACCGCAAATATTTGGACATTCAATAATGCTTTGCAATATTAATTAGAAGATAAAGGAGTATGCTAAAAGATTATATACATATATATATATATATATATAATAGAATGGAATAAGAAGAAAGATTGACTGCATAAAGTTCTTTCTGCTCAATCAAACGCACCAGCATCTACACTACATCTGTGACCATCGATTCCCTTCTTCCTACTGCTGCACGCTGCCTTTTTACGGTTTCCCTTTACCCAGTTTTCTCATTAAGTTGAGTCAATTCAGCTCTCATGCTAACTTTTCCTTAGGTCTTCATAAACTTAAACAAATATCCTCCTTGCCCCTATACTTTAAATTTTTTTTTTTTGGTTGCTAATGCCAGTCAGCCATTAATGTGTACATCTTTAATGTCTACATCTATCTAGATAGTAGACTCTAAATATCTGATGGAAATACAGAATGTACTAGACCAGAATGAAGCAACTATTAGAGAACAAAATCCTTCTTTTTCTTTCAGTGAGTAAGCAAGGTTTAAAGATTAAGCCTAAACCAAGATTTTGGTCTTCTAAATCATTAATCCTCCATCTCTTAAAAAATAATATTAAAAAAAGAGAGACAACATAGAACAAAGAAGTTAAATCAAAAAAGAGAAATCAGATATGAAAACATACCAGAAACAGTCTCCTCAAAGCATCAGTTTTGTCATGGCGTGCGGTGAAGACATGAACTTTATGCCCATGAAATGAAAGTTCAACAGCAGCATCAACAATCAATCTCTCAGCTCGGCCTAAAGAGACGAAGTCAACATGAAATAATTTATAAACAAAAGAGATGTGTTACGTCAGACCATATTCATACTTGCGCATATTAACCACAAGCCAATTATTGGAGTCTCAATTCATTTCGACCAATAACTCCATCAGCTAAATAGCAAATACATTATAGATGTAACCTCAACTGAACCCACAAAAAAAGCTTAAAATTTTAGCAAAAGAAAAAGGCTTAAATTCTTTAAATGTCATATCTACATATTTTGTCAACTTGTTTTGCGGGTTTTTTCCGCCTTTTTTCTACTTGTTCTTGGTTTACCATGTCACGTTATTTTCAACAGAAAATCCAATGGTTTCTTGATCTTTCTAGGCAACCAAACAGAGGATAATGCCCAAATTCGAAAGCAATTCAAATTCATGAGAAATTCAAATAGCTAAGTAAATCCAGCAATCCAAGCTTTTCATATTAGTTGCATGCTCAAAAAATAATCAAAAGATGGAAAATTATGAAAATAATAACATAAAGAAGATTTTCGATAGCATGATACCAATACCAAGATCAGGATGAATCACAGCGATGTTTAGCTTTGAGTTCTCTTTCTTGGCCATCTTCTATCTACCTTCTGGTTTTTTAAATTAGAGAATGAAATCTCTCTGTAAGATTGACAAATTCTTTCACATAAATTCAGAAGTAAATCAAGATTTGAACGTCTTCATAGGACAGCAATAGGTTTCTTGCACCCCCAAACTGACACATCTTATGAATAAAACCGCTCTTTGCATCATCCACTCCTCAAATTCTTAAGGATCAAGATATATGATAAAGATGATAAGGGACAATAATCAAAACCATTTTGTCTAAATTTAAATGTGGATCCTTTATTACTTTGAGCAACAATCTGAGAATTCAGCAAAACAACGGCACACCCACATATTATTTTTGTCTGCCTTGAAAATTCTTCACTTTTATTGTAGGGGTTTCAATCCAATCAACTCAAAGAAGGCTTAAAACAATTGAAATTTCTCATGGTGAGAGGACTTTATTTTTTATTCATCAGCCAAAATTCAATTTAGAAAATAGAAACAAATAAAGAAAAAACAATCATTTGATAATTGAGGAACAGAAATAAACACATATCAAGTGCGATTGGATGCAGCAGGAGAATGGGAATGGGAATGGGAATGGGAATGGGATAGGAATGGGTTGGAAACCATCGCAAATTCTTTTCTTGATTAGGGTTATGGAATCAATACCTAATCATTTTGACCCAAAAAAAAAAAAAGAACCTTAACTTAAAGATTATTATATGTTTAAAATAGTTTAATTATTTTATCATATAAAAATTCATTATTTGTAGGAATATGCAGTTAACGGACTAACAGAAAAACCTATGCCCTTGCCAACAATTTATTTTAGACATTCCTGTGTGAGTAAAAATAACCTCTTGCTGAAGGCATTGACAGAGAATTGAAATCATGAAAATTTCATAATTATTTTTGATAATTTATATCCAATAAGGTTGAGTCCTAGCTGCTGAATTGCTCAACAATATCACTTCTTAAATTATACCTGCAAAATTTCTTTCTTATATCAATATTGCATTAAAACTCCTCAGTTCTAGTAACAACAGAATCAAACTTTTACTACATTCAAAGTTCTTTCAGACTAAAGTTTCCAATAAGTTAAAAGACAATATTTTCTAATAAAAAGGTTAGTGTGCTTGTCCAAAGTCTAAAAACAGACTAACTTTTTTCTTGGATAAGAAACGAAATTTTATTAGGAAGGGGAAAAGGAATTACAACAAAGAACAAGCAGTCCTCAACTGAAAAAACCCACAGAACACCAAGACAACAACGAAACAAAAACAACGACAATCCCAGCAGAAACACAGCCTCACAAAATCAGAATCGGATCCCATGCCCTAAGAAGATCAGAATTAGAGAAAACAGCCAAGTCTCTATCCTGAGATGCCCACAAAGCCACCCAGAGTTTAACTCTATCCCACAGAACACTAAAATCTCCTTCCACTTCTTCGAAAATACGATTGTTTCTTTCCAGCCAAGTAAGCCAAGTGACCACAAGAACCACCAGGTTCCAAGCCTCCTACATTTCTTATTCCTTCCAATCATAAACTCAACCCGCATCAAATGCACAATTTTACTAGGCATAGACCTACTAGTGTTAAACTCCCTCAAAATTTTGTGCCAAAGCTTCAGAGAAAAAGCACAATGCAGGAATAAATGATCTACTGATTCATGGTCATATGGGCAGAGAAACAGCATCCCAGCAAAAGGTAAAGATAAGGCTTCCTCCTTCGCAAAACATCACGAGTATTCAAGTTGCTAAGAGCAAGTAGCTAAGATTTTTCAAATAAAATTAAATGGTTTAAAAGGAGGAAAACAATGATCATCAAGCAAGACTCTAAAGAGGGATTTACAAGAGAACAACCCGACTCCTCTAAGCTCCAAGCCCAATGATCAACCAATCCTTCATAAATCCTCACTCCCTCTAAGCTAGTCAACAAATCCACCACCTCCCCCATCTCCCTCTCGCTAGGGTCTGTTCTGAAATGAAAATTCCAAGAAATTGTAAGACCATCATTAACAGAGAAGAAAGAACAAAATTGCCTCATTATGAAGAGAGGAAATTTTGAAACATTAGGAAATTTGGAAGAAAATGACTCCTCACCCACCCACACATCCTTCTCCCACTTTAAGTTGACAAAAAGAATTAGTAGTTAGTAGTTGTTAGGTTGTTAACTACCGTTGGTAGTAAGTTACATTGGTTAGAAGAATAGTAGTATAAATGGAGGTATTAGTAACTGGGTATTTTGAAAAGTGGCTTTAAGAAAAAGTATTTTTGGTAAAATGATTTTTTTTTACAGTTTTTTGACATCAAAAAATAAGCTTTTTCAGCATAAAAATTGCTCCAGTTTTTTTTCTTTTCACTTTGTTGAGGTTTCTTTTCTTGCAACAAGTATTTTTCTTATATTTCTGCAAAAAACTAAAGCAGTTTTACTGCATAAAAAAGCGTGTTTTTTAGTGTAAAAAAAAAAGAGGTCATTTGTTTAATTCAAAATTTTTTTTGGCTCTTTTGTCAAAATATCCCATTGGTAACAAAGTGCGATATCTAGAAATTAGTAGCGAATTGGGTTAGGGAATGTCTTGGCTTGCCAAGCGGGGGAGGTCTAAGTGGTTCCTCAAATCTTCTCTAATCTCTAAATGTTTTCCCACCATCTTTCCCAAGATACGAGAACTACTCTGAGACTAAAATTGTTAAGACCAGAACTCTAAACAAAAGCATGGGTGCGAAAAAGAGGGCGTTCCGGCATGTGTGCTTGGATTTTTGCTTGTTTGGTTCTAGGGTGTCAACTTTTCGCCCTCTGGCATTGGGGAACTAGCTCCTTGATTCTTCACCTAGTTTCGTCTTGTGTCAAGCTATGGAGCTCAAAATTGGTCCAAACTATAGTTTTTGAGTCCAAAACATTTTTTAGCATCTAAAATACCTATAAAACATAAAAGCACAAATAAAACACAAAAAAACCAATAAACTAATAAAGACAACATAAGCAAAAATAATAGAAAAATATGTGAAATTAAAGCACTATCAACTAAAGTTTGAATCATCCTTTACTAGGGATTGGTGTGTTCTTTAAGGAAGGAAGGAGCAAAATTTCTCTCACATTTTACTGTTTTAAATTTTCTAACACTAGGTGCTAAGTTATTGAATGGTAATTGACAGGCTAAGGTTTAGCGGATCTTAAAGAATGATTGGCAAGCGGTGTTGCTCAAATCAGAGGTTAGAAGTGGTATAAGTTTAAGCTCTAGTAATTTTCTCCTATGTATATTTGTTGTAACTGCATTGTATGACTTGCCCTAAAGTTAGTTTTTGGTATTGTAATGTTTCTAAGAAACGTTCTATACATAGATTATTTTTTATTATTTTTATAGACATTTAAGCCCTCATAAAGCTATGGTTTTATATTTATTGATTTTCGAGGGGATGTCTCGAGTGTTTCGAATTTGGGTTATTTAAATCCATGATTATTTTACTTTAATTTTTAATTACTTGCAGCCTCCTTTTTAGGTCATGACATTTTTCAATGGTGCCAATTCATTAATGAACCCTAACCTGTTTTTAGAATAAAGTTGTTATCGTATCGCGTCAACTTGTTATGCCTTGTCAACTCATTTGTAATTAAGAGATAATTACATTAATATACTTTATAGTTTTAACTATTTCTCAATCTATCCATCTGTTTTTAAAAACTACAAAAGTATTATTTGAATTTAAAAAACTTATTTCAATTTTATCCCTATGATTAGAAAAAAATAGCCAAAACAACATAACTTCCATTACACAGTTATGAAAAAAATATTTAATGATTTAAAAACATAAAAAATCCCTAAAACAAAACATCAAGTTAAAAAAAAAGATGTTTAAGTTTTATGACTTTTTTAATGTTAATATAATTAAAAAAAATTTAAGAAGAAACATATATTTTAAAAATAAATTTGGTCTAATGAAGGGTATATTTGTCTTATCATCATGTTTTTTTGGTTCAAAAAGTCTGTGAGGATAAAATCGAAATAAGTTTTTCAAATTCAAATGATACATTTGTAATTTCTAAGAATAAAGAGATAAATTAAGAAATAATTAAAACTATGAGGCATAGTTATATGATTAAACCTTTATATTAAATTAAGTTTTAGGTTGAAACAAATCAAAAGAACTTAACTTCAAAAGTTAAGTAAAAAATTGAGATTAGATTTATTCAATTTCAAATATATAAGCCTAATACAACCAAATCTAAATAACTTAACCTTAAACGCAATGCAATAAAACATATATGTGTTAGACATGTATGCCCTAAGGAGTAAAAATGTAATAAGTTTTTGGAGACATTTTTATCAATAAAGAATTTATTCATTGTTTATATATCAAATCTTGTCCTTTTTATGTTCATATTTGTTGAATGCATGTTAAACAAATAATAGTCTGAGACTGTCAGTCTAAACCTTAAGAATTGGGCATATGATGGACGGATTATGCGGAAGACACGGTTCTTAAGGTGATGGTCTAAATCATAAGATCTGTAATAAAGAGAATAAAGTTGGGTGCTTTATTCATGCAAATATTGTTATATTGTCTATATCCCTTTTGGGAGATGGTTTGTCTTGACCATCGGAAGTGGACTCCGTGAATAAAAACATTGAGACATTGTCATAGGTGACGATGTGTTGGATCGGGACATAAAATGAATTGATTTGGATTAATAATTTTGTCTCGGCAAATCGATTCACGTTAGACAATCATTTGTATTGTATCTTAATCCTAAGATGAATAGTGTGCCTGTTGTCTTGGCTTGTGTCTTTTGATGTACCAAACGGTGACACCCACATCTTAATAATGGTATGCATATTGGTACGTTGGAGGCATGACTCTTGATAGCGTAGACTTATTATTCATAGATATAGAATCCATAGCTCCTCTTTAGGAGTAATGATATCCTTTTATATGCGCTATCTTGTAATTGAAAAACTGGAGCGCTCAACCATTTGGATACATAGGTGTAACCGAATGGTATACTGTCTATGGATGGTAAGTTTTTTGATGGTGAGATAATGGAACGTAAGATAAAAATAATTGGGAAGGTAAGACAGAACTTGCCTTAAGCCTATTATGGATTATCATATAGGGATACGATACACTATGATATATCATGGAGACTTAGCTATACGAGCTTCGTAATTCTATGTAATTCGAGAGTGCAGCTCCAAGCTTTTAGTGGAGTAGCGTTGGAGTTGATAATTATGAAATGTATATATAGGATATTAGGTTTCATAATTATCGGGAGCTTAAACAATATAGGTTCATTTGGTCCCCTTCGCTAGCTCAAAACTTCCTATAACGACATGGTGTGCTTTTCCAATAATTGGTGACATATGTCAGATTTATCAGATTGGTTGAAATTTGAAAGAATCAAATAATTCATGTCTGTTTATCGGTTAAATTAGTTTTGTGATAAAATTAATTTAAGATAAATTTGTTGAATTATTGGGATCGGATAATTCTTGTCTGTTTATCGATTGATTTAATTTTGGATAAATTATGTCAAGATAAACTTGTAGAATTATTGGAAATTAATTTAGTTTCCTAGAGATAATCTAGATAAAGTTGTTTTGATCATATAACTTCTCTATTGGGTTATTTGAATTAAAATTGAGACTTTATCCTATAAATTCTCAGGTGAAAAATAAAAGATTCGCGGAGATTTTTTTATCGACAGTTCGGCCTGTCGATGGGGACTGTTCGGCCTGCCGATCAGGTTGTTTGGCCTGCCGATAAGTGAATGATAAGATTACACGTTTCCACACAGATCTTATCGTATATTAATCCAAAATTGATTCTGTTTCGAGTTTTTGAGACCTAATCTGATAAGGACTGACCCTATGCCCAACCTCTATATAAAGGGAGTAAGTCTTAAGAGTTACTTAGATTAATTAAGAGATTAAGAGTGATACTCTGCTAGTGAGAATCTAAAAACTCCCTGAGAGCTTTTGTTCACAAATCACAAACACTTGCTTTGGGTTCTCTTGATTGGTTGGAAGGAGAGTCACTTGGTGGAAGAGCTGTACGTGTGAGCCCACACTCACTCTGGTCATGGATAGAGAATAGCAAAGAAGACCAGTTGGTTGACGCTCTTTTGGAACGTTACTTCTCTTCACGTTTTGCGAGGGTTTTTTAGCATACCAAGGTTAGTAAGATCTGGTTAATTTTTACATATAGCATGTCAAACTTGTGTTTTAGAAAATACTTTGATGTTAAATGTTTTTTAAAAATTTTGCTGCGCACTCTTTTTCTAACAATTGGAATCAGAGCCATGGTTTTTACATAAATTTATGAGTTTGTGATCATATTATATGTATAAATTTTGTGATCTTAATATCTCATATGCTTGAATTTAATTTTATAGAGAGTTGACACTCTAGGTTTCTATATATTTTTTATGTTGTCATGGATTATATGGTGAATGTTTATTAATTAATTATGTTTGATTAAATTGTTATTTCATTATTAATTAATTAATTAATTAATGCCAGTTATGGTTCCTTAAAGGTTAGAATGTGTATCTAGGTTTTTAATGTAATTAGAAAGCGGACTATTATCTCCGTCTAGGAATTGTTATTTAATTTTAAATTTGTAAGAATTTTGTAATTAAATAATTATTCAGAGATGACGGATCTAGAAGGCAGATCTAGAAAATGGATGATGGCGCTTCTAGGTATTTCCTAAGTCTCTCATTTTATGTTTTTGAATTGTTGAAAATAATATTGATAAATTTCATTAAAAATTGTATTTTCTAGAATAGAGATTTCTGCTCGGTCGGCATGCTGAACCCACTAGTTCGGCAGGCCGATGGTCACAGATCGACAGGCCGGACGTAAGGTTCGGCAGGCCGTTAGTGGGACAGAAATCAGACGGCTCTAGCGGCAGGCCAAACTTTCATGAGTCGATAGGCCGATCATCTAGATTGACAGGCAGATGGAGCATGACCAGTAGGCTGATCGTCTAGATCGGCCTGCCGACCAAGAGCTGGAAAATTTCCAGAAAATGTGCAGTTTTTCCAGTGCAGTTTTAATTTTATTTTTTGGGACAATTCTAAGAAACATTAAATTTGAATATGACCGGAAATATGAAGTATTCAATTCATACAGGATTGAAGACATGAAGATGGGTATTACATGAAGAAGGATACAGCTTGAGGATTCAAGGATGAAGAATCGATAATATGTCTCGATTATTCTCTTGTAATCTTAGTTTTCTATTCTCTAGGGTGGAACCATAATATTAAGGTTATTTATTATTTTGCATGTAGCTTCGCTTAATTGTTTTGCTTGTAGCTTTGCTTGTCTGCATTATAATATGATTTGCCATGTATATTGATAGCATGTCATATAGAATGGGGAGTGCCGCTCATATTAAAATTGTTCATGCCTGTTCTTAAAATAAAACCTTGATTTCAAAAGATTGAGTAGGAGAAGGTTTTCGAAGAGAGAACCTAAGGCCTCCGTCGTTGGTCCATAGGCAGAACATGATGGTCTCGACCCCTAGGAAGAGATTTCTATCATGTACCAGATTGGATCTCTAAAAGGATAAGGTATTTTAGCATGATTTATGGTTGCACACCCCTAGGTGGTGATTATAAATCATGGATAGAATATTGAAACTATGGTTATACACTCACGTTAATTTTATTATTAACCTCCTCTAGGAGCCCTGTTAATAAAATTAATGGCCAAAGAAACGATTATTAATATATGCTGGATTATACGGGTCTTGCATGGCAAATATTAATCAAGAGGGGATCCGTGTTCCTGATTGAATTTGGCATGACTCCTCTAGGACCTTGTTGAATTTTGAGTTGGGAATTATCGTTGTAAGGTTGTGATATTTTCAAGGTTTTGACACATAAACACATTTGTATGTTTTTATATGATTGTGTTATCTTACTAAATTAGAATGATGTGTTTGCCTATGTTTGGTATATGATTCTTTATTGTAGATTAAAAATGTCTAAAACGCTTTATTATCAATACTTGACAAAAACCTATTAACCGGTAAGAACTATAATGATTGGAAATGGAACCTGGATCTTGTCCTGTCCTTTGAAAAACTAAAATATGTACAGACAACCCCTTGTCCTCCCGAGCCTACGGGAGACTCAACTAACGAGCAATTCCAAGCGTATGATCACTGGAAAGATGCTAATGATCAGGCCCGCTGCTAGGTTATGGCAAGCATGAATAATGTGCTGTAGGCTCAACATCAGGATTATGAGACTGCGAAGTAGATCTTAGATAATCTTGAGGATTTGTTTCGAGGCCAGGCCATAATAAAGCGGCAATGGGCGTTTTGAAAACTTCTAAACTGTAGATAGAGGCCGGGGACATCTGTAAAGGAGCATATGATATTGGTCATGGATTACCTCACTGAGGCTCAAACCAATAAAGCCGACATCGATGCTGAAACTTGGATGACTATGGTCTTTGAGACTCTGTCAAAGGAATTTATTCCATTTGGAGCTAATTTAATTTAAGCAATAGATGGGATATGACCTTAACAGAACTGATGAAACAGTTACAAGAGTTTAAACTGCTGATCAGGGAGTCTCCTGCGGGTGGAGAGGCCAACATGGTAGCTGCTTCTAATTCCAACCCTAACTCTGAGAATGGAAAGAAGCAACGGGCCAAGAACGGGAAGTATTCTATTCCTACTAGCACCAAGAGCAAGAAGAAGAAGAAGAACCCGAAGAAGCTTAAGTGCTTCTTCTGTGAAAGGTCAGGCATATCAAGAAGCATTGCAAGGACTTCCTTTCCAAAGGAGGTAGGTGTGATCTTCTCTATTTAGAAACTTGTTTGGTTGAGGAATCCAATGACATTTATATCATAGATTCTGGTGCAACTAATCATGTTTGTGTTTCTCTACAGGGGTTCAAAGAAATGAGAAATCTACTACATGAGGACTTCACGCTTTGGATGGGCAATGGATCCTTGGTCTCAGCAGAAGCAGTGAGAGATGTCTATCTTTATTTTGATAACTATAGGAATTTATTTTTGCAAGATTGTTTTTATATTCCTAAATTTAAAAGGAATTTAATTTCTGTATCTTGTTTATTTAAAGACTCCTACTTGGTTTCTTTTAATGCTAAAGTGATGATTCATAAAAACAAATCTTTTATATGTTCTGGAGATATCGTGGGTGGTTGTTTTTGTTTTATGAATAAATTATGATCACATCATTTAAAAACTATATGTTAAAATGATAATTATAATGGTTTTCCCTTATTAGATGTGGAATAATTTTAATTTTTTAGAGAATTTGTTAATCCGTGTAATCCTTTGCCATTCCCCACACACAATCACCATAAGAGTTTTATGATCATTGGTCTCGCCACTGATTTTGTTATATCATTTGGATGAGTGCTGGGGTCGTCTCTATATGATACATTGAAACTCAACCATAGTCTTCATAATACTGTAGCCCGTACTCACTCACTGTCGCATCTCTTTTCCAATCTTCAAGAGCCAAACAAGCAAGAATTCTCGAAGACTTCCGACTGAGTGCATCTACGACCACATTAGCTTTCCTAGGATGGTACTGCAACGCAAAATCATAATCCTCCATGTATTCCATCCACCTTCGCTGCCTCAAGTTTAGATCTCTCTAGGTGAACAGATACTTCAAACTCTTATGGTCGGAGAAGATCTAAAATGTTGCCCTGTACAGATAACATCTCCAAATCTTTAGCACATGGATCACAGTTGCAAGCTCTAAGTCATAAGTAGGGTAGTTCCGCGTAGTATCTTAATCCTAAGATGAATAGTAGGCCCGTTGTCTTAACTTATGTCTTTTGATGTACCAAAGGGTGACATTCACATTTTATGTTGGTATGCATGTCGATACATTGGAAGCATGACTCTTGATAACGTAGACTTGTTATTCATAGATACAGAATCCATAGCTCCTTTTTAGGAGTCGTTGATATACTCTTATATACGTTATCCTGTAATTCAAAAACTAGAGCGCTCAACCATCGAATATTCATCTTAGGATTAAGATACTACGCATATGATTGTTTAAAGTGAATCGATTTTAGTTTATTGCATTTTAGTTGTTATTGAATTATTTAGTGTGTTTTTAATATGATTATTAATATTTATAATGCTATAATCATTATTAACATCTATTAGTAATAATACATTTATTATTAAATTGAAAAAAATTTACCATATGTTATTGAAATCATATAGTTAATAGTTGTTGGGGAAATCATATTTATAATTATAAGATAGTATCATGATATAATGGTTTTCCCTTTTTAATACAAGATAATTAGGCACCCACGATGGTATAGAAAAATCACAAATCTTTTATATGTTCTGCATCGTGAAATGTAATGTGGAACCTTTCACAATGATTTTTATAAAAATCATTATGGAAGGTGTCGTATATTCAAAATTTTAGTCTCTCGTCCAAATTTATCGCAGAACCTTTCACAACAGTTTTTATTAAAACCGTCGTGGAAGGTTTCACATATTCAAAATTTTAGTCCTCCATCTAAATTTAAGCACACGATATGCAAAACCTTTCATGACGGTTTAAAAACCATCTTGGAAGGTTCTGTATGTTCAAAATTTTTAGTCTTCCCACCCAAAACCATCGTAGAAGGTTCTGTATATTCAAAATTTTTAGTCCCTGCCTAAATTTCAGCACGTACCAATATGTGGAACCTTTCACAACGGTTTTTATAAAAACTGTTGTGGAAGGTCCGCCGCCTAATTTTAAGCATGCGCCAATATGCAGAACCTTTCACGATGGTTTTTATAAAAACCGTCGTGGGAGGTTCCGCATATTCAAAATTTTTAGTCCCCCACCCAAATTTAAGCAAATATTTGGAACCTTCCATGACGGTTTTTTAGAAAAACCATCGTAGAAAGTTGAATCTTACACGACTGTTTTGCTAAAAACTACCGTGAAATGTTACTATTATACGATAGTTTTTAGCAAAAACCGTCGTGTAAAATTACACCTACTATGATGGTTTTTACAAAAAATCGTCGTGAATGGTTCCGCATCACTAACACAATGGTTTCCGTATTTTCAGGCATACTTTTTGCGTTTTTACCTCTTCTTACTATGACGGGTTTTTAAAAAATATCATTACATAAGGTTGTATAATCTCAAGTTTCTAGTAGTGGTAAAAAAATTTGGTCACAAAAAGCAATTTTCTACGACCAAATTTTGGTCATTAAAACGTGGAAAAACAACAAAACTTTCTATGACCAAATTTGATGACTAAAACATACCAATCAGTGACAAAAGAAAATTTTTTGGTTGCTGAACACTTAGTGGGAAACCAAAATTTGTCGGCGCCAAGTGTATTTGGTGGTGAAATCGAAGTTGGTTGTGGATAGTGGAATTTCTATGACCAAATTTTGGGTGCAACTTGTAGGAAAAGATTTTCTACGATTAAAACTTATTTTGTCACTAAAAGGTAGAGCAAAATTTCAAAAATTCGTGACCAAATACTCGGTCGTGAATTCCAATATTTTGTGACTAAAATGCTATTTTTATTTGGTCACAAGTTATAATATTTTTTGTATTTATTTTTTTTAGATTATGTTAATCTTACATTTTAAAATTTTATGTTTAACTCATTTTAAAAATTTAGAACTTGCTATACTATGAGTAGTTTAAGTGTCAATATCATATGAAAATATTTATTTCAATATAAAAAATATAATTTAGTTTTTGAATTATTCTTAAAAAAGGAAGATCTATCATCAAAAAGCTATTTGATCACAGAAGATATTGTTTCACGACCAAATTTTGGTCATCCAAAGATGCTTTCTACAATCAAATTTATTACTTGGTTGTAGAAAACTATTTTCGATAACCAAATCTGTATTTTTCTCATGAAATATTTTTTTATTGTTTAAACCCTTGTTTTTGTGTTATTTAAGCATTAAATAATTCATGAAAAACTTTTTAAATATCTCACTTTATTTTCCAACCTATTACTTTGCTTCATTTTTTGTTCCTCTATTACAATTAAGAGTTATTAAGGACTAAAAGCTTAAAAATCGAAAGTGAAAAACTAAATCTAGTGATTTTGATTCATGTAATTTAAAAAAAAAGTTTTATCCTATTGTTAATAAGATAACCTTTAATTTAGAAAAAGGATAAGTGTATTTTGAATAACAAATTATGCATTATGACTTGTATATCTTTATATTTATATAGCATGCTAGATAATTATAATTTGAATATCATAGTTGCTATATATACATATGCATATATAATATATTGATATTAAATATCCAACTTTATCTTTTTTTAAGAAAAATTAAAGCTAATTAAATAACAATATGATAAATTCTTTTATTTTCTTTACATAAATCCAAATGATTATATTCAGTTTCTCACTTCTTTGTTTTAATTAATTTAGGTAAATTACTGAGGAGGTCCGCAACCTTTATATAAAGGTACTATTTGGTCTCTTTTTTTTGCTAAATTGCTAATCTTTCAATTTAGGTGCAAAAGGACTAAAAGTAACTAATGTCTGTTTATTTTTCCTCACGTAGGCCGCATATGTTAAACACATAATAGACATTTTGGTAAATGTAGTTGAAAAAGAGAAATTAAATAAAATGGATTAATGTGGCCCATGGAAGCCAATCAAAAAATGCCACGAGATTATTGCCACATCATTAAAAATACCTTTACTAAATAAATAAACCCAAAAAATTTATTAAGCCTAAACAAAAAAAAAATCTTTTTCTTCCTAAATTGAAAGATTAATTAGACCCAATTCAGTAAAAAAAAAATGGGGACAAAATCACACTTTTTAAAAGGGTTCTAGATATCCCGAGCAATTAAACCTATTAATTTTGATCCCTAATAACACCATCATAACAGAGGGACTAAAAGTGAAACAAACTAATAGATCTAGGGACCAATAGTGAAACAAAATAATAAAATTAGAGACCAAACTTGCACATGCTAATAATATTCTGTTAAATATATAATACTAACTAAGCAGGGACCAAAACTAAACCAAAAGAATATATTAGGAACAAAATGAGATGTTTTAAATGTTGGGGACTAAAATGGGACTGAAGATAAACTTCAGGGACGATTTATGAACTAACGTGCAATAAAAAAAAATAACTATGTGTTTTTGGATGCTTTTAAGAAATTTATTATTGATCTATATTTTTTGTGTTACCAATTGATTTTGATATTGAAACTACAAATTTGACCTTTACAGTTTATAGGTGACCTTAAATCCAAAAATGAATAAGATGTATTGTTGATTCCCAACAACACCTTACAAATAGAGGGACCAAAAGTCAAATAAAGTAATACATTTAGGGACCAAAAGTGAAACAAAGTAATAGATTAGGGACCAAGCTTAGACATTTTAAGAAGAGAGAAATAGCAGTTGAGGTTAAAGCTTAAAAAATAATGTCATATAGTTTTAAAATGTGTAATAAATAGCATATCATGATAAATTGAATCATATCTCATGAGAAATTAAGAACAAAATACCCCAACTCTTTCTCTTCTATATCTCCTATACTCCTCCCTCGTTGAGACCACTGACGGCTAAGAAATACAATATTATTCTAGTAATACTATATCACCGTGTAGATATAAAAAATTCACCGACGACTTCATTGAACCGCCAGTGACGAGAAAATACAGTATTACTCTAGTAAAACTGTATTATCGTGTAAATACAAAAATTCACCGGCAACTTTGTCGGACCGTAATGGCTAAAAAATACTGTATTACTTTTGTAATACTGTATTACTATGTAGATATAAAAAATTCACTGATGGCTTCGCTAGACCGCCGACAGCCGAGAAATAAAGTATTACTCTGGTAATACTATATTACCACATAAAGACAAAAATTCACTGGCAGTTTGAGAATATAGTATTACTTTTGTAATAGTATATTATAGTATAAATACAAAAAATTCACCGATGACTTTATCGGACCACAGTTGACTAAGAAATACAGTATTACTCTGGTAATATTTTATTACCGTATAAATACAAAAAATTCATCGACGAATTTACCTGACCAACGGCAACCAGGAAATATAGTATCACTCTATTAATATTGTATCACTATATAAATACAAAAATTCAGCAGCAGCATCGCTTGACCGTCACAGCCGGGAAATACATAACTTTAGTAATACTGTATTACCGTGTAAATACAAAAAATTCACCGATGACTTTATCGGACCACTGATGGCCTACAAATATTGTATTACCGTAAAAATATAAAAATTCATGGACAACTTCATCAAACAGCCGACGGCCATGAGATACAGAAAACCTAAAATCTACCATCATACAGTGGCCACAACCGACAACGCACTGACCACCGTCACTACATGTTCACTGACATTGCCTTTTCCCCTTGATTAGACGGTGGTGATCTATACATCCATGCCAACTATTTGATGAAATTTGGCATTGGCAATGAGCTTAAGACCTCAGATCTCACGAACAACGATGGATCTCCATGCATCGAACATAGCCTATGTCAGATCCTTGTTCATCCACCATGGTAGATCAGAAGTCTTGTCCTCAGATCTTTGTGAATCAGAAATAGTCGTCATCAAATCTCATGCATCCGCCATAACTGATCAAAGGTTGCACTGTAAGATCTTTATAGATTGAAAATTCTGCCATCAAATATTTGTGAATCGAATGTTGCTGCCATCAGTTCTTCACAGATCAAATGTCACCACCATCAGTTCTTATAGCATTGGTCATGGCTGTTGGAGGACCGTGCAGATTGGCCATTGCCGTTGCCATCTTCGTCCCATCATTGTCCTAAGATCATCTTGTCACCATTAAAGACAAATCCATGCTCCATTGTGAGGCCGTCTAGGAAGGAAAGAAATCAGAGAAGAGAGAGGTAAGGGAAGAAGAAAGAGAGAGAAGAGAGAGAAACGTGGGAAGATAGAGAGAAAAAAATATCTGAATTTCTATGTGGGGTATTTTAAGAATTTTAAAACTCAAAATCTTATCATATACTATTATTTACACAATTTCCAAAAACTTGACATTATTTACTAATCAGTTTAAAAAAGAACTTCAATTTCATGCAATTTCTCTTTTAAGAATATTCCATTAAATATATAATATACAACTAAAATGGGACTAAAACTAAAACAAAAGAATAGATTAGGGATCAAAATGAGACTTTTTAAACGTTGGGGACTAAAATAGGACTAAGAAAAATCTTAGGAACTATTTGTGAAATTAACCCAATAAAAAATTAAACCTGTATTTTGGATGTTTTCAAGAAATTTATTATTGATTTTCAACTTTGTATCGATTTTGTATATTTTTTTAGGCCACCAGTTGATTTTGATATTTAAAATGACAAATTTGACCTTTGTAACTTATAGGTGACCTTATATCCAAAAATAAATAAGGTGTATTGTTTAAAAAAAAAAGAAACAGTAAAAAACGTATTTTTTAAGCTAAGTTACAAAGGATAATTCGTCCACCAAGTTTTAACTATATGTTTATTTGTAGCTTACAAAAAGGTAAACTCGTCAATCTAGAGGTCAAAAACAAGTATTGGCTTTGAGTGTGTACAAATTTAATATGGATTTCAAATTCAAATTATAATTTTTAGAACAAGTAAAATACAAATTATTTTTTTATATACTCAAATTGCAAGATATAAGTTCAGAAATATCACTTTTTTTTTTCTCTTTTTTCCGTTTTCTTTTTTTTTAACTTTTAGAAATTGCGAAGAGAGAAAATTACACATTTGTAAAGGGTAATTAGTTTTTTAAAGGGACAATGATTGAAGATTAACAACGTTAGTCCATAAATTATATTACGAAACTATATATAAGCACTCTTTTATTTTATGCGGTTGAAAGGTGTACGTTTTGGCTTTTCTCAAAAAAAAAAAAAAAAGTGTAAGTTTTGATGAACTAAACTTCTTTTTTTTTTTTTTTGAAATATGGCTAAACTTTTTAAATATTGAATATTTAAATATTTCCGAACAATGATTTTAAATATTGAATATTTTATCTAGTAAGATCGATTGCTTCAAATTTTATTAATTTTCTTGCAGTTTTATTTAAGAATAATCCGTTTTATAATAATACGCTTTTATATCTTTGGTCTCTAACTTGTCTCCCTGGTCAACTTACACGCTGCTGCCTACATATGCATGCATCGTACAAGATCTCGGAAATCCAGAGAAACAAAGCATGAAGATAGTTTTCAAGAACAACGCTTTGCAAGAAACGTGAAGCTGAAGCAGAAGCAGGAAACAAAGAAAACCCTTCCAAACGAATGAAGATAGTTATCAAGAAAAAGGGTTTAAAGTTGGTTTCCTCAGCGTTATACCTACCGAAAGACCAGCACTTGAAGCCTCTAGGAGAAGACGCCCACTTCATCGCCGCGGAGGAGCAGACGATTGGAGTGGCCGACGGTGTTGGTGGGTGGGCCAAACGTGGCATCGATTCTGGTGTATATGCCCGAGAACTAATGAAGAACTCGATCACAGCAATCCAAGGGGAAGCCAAAGAAGGATCCGTACAAGTTAACCCTAAAAGGGTTTTGCACGAGGCTTTCTCAAAGACCAAACTCCCAGGGGCATCCACAGCTTGTATTTTGACACACAACGAAGGCGTGTTGCGTGCAGCCAACGTCGGAGACAGCGGATTCATGGTCTTCAGAGACAGAAAGTTGTACTACACATCTCCGACTCAGCAACACCGGTTCAACCATCCGTATCAGTTGGGGAATGCGAAGAAGTGCGACCGTCCGGATTGTGCTGAGGAGATAGAATTAGAGGGAGCGAAGGAGGGAGATCTTAGTAGTGATGGGAACTGATGGATTGTGGGATAACATATATCCGTCGGAAATCGAGGAGATCATCGAGGGATTCGAGAAGAAGAAAGAAGGGAAATTAGTACTCGAGGTGTTGGCGTGGAAGATAGCTGGAGCGGCTTATAAAAATTCGTTGAATGAATCTTATGTTAGTCCTTTTGAAATTAAGAATACAATGGCTGGAAAAAAGCACAAAGGAGGCAAGGTGGATGATATTACGGTGGTTGTTAGCAAGATCAGTCGACACTACGATCTTCAGCTGCACACGTGATTATGTGAATTCAGGAGTACGGTATGCAATCTGACCATTCTCAATATTGCTTTTTGTTCATGTTCTGTATACTTAGGTTTGTCTGATCATTCTTACTTTCCTTTTTGTTTTTTTTTTTTTTGTGTTAATAATTGAAGCCTGTTTTTATTGGATATTGGTTGTCTTAGTGAAGAAATCCAGATTATCTATATGTATTAATGGAAGTAATTAGAGCAGTATAAGCGTTGTGTGTGTTATTAATATGGCTTTTTTTTTTTTTTTTTTTTTTGTTCAAAGATCTTAATGACGCTTTTCTTTAGCAGGATATGAAGAGCTCAAGACTCATCGTGGCGAATGGCAAGGACGTATTTAGGAGTTGTTCAAGATAAAATCATCGGGGTCATGCTCTCTTTTTTCCTTGTTGAGATTTTTACCCTGTGAGGTTTTTACTTGGCAGGGTTTTAACGAGGCCTCTCCCTATCAGGGATGAGTAGATCCATTGACGGTGGTTCTATCAATTTTATTTTTGATAGGCTAAATGTCAGTTGTATAGATTGTTTTTATTTCTTTATTTTTCAGAATTGTATATAGACCTTTTATTATTAACGGGTTAGATAGTTGGGTGCCAACCTAGTTGGGATGTGACTATCTTTCCTTAATGTTTAATAGTGCTCGTTTTATAAGAAGAAAAAAATTTATTACTCTCTCCCTTTTGTCAGATCAAAATAAATACTATCAAAAATATGAGGTTCAATTTATTATTAATTGAATTAACGATGTGCTTTAGGTATTGTCACTGTGGATAGCTAATGTACAAGTTTACCATCTCAAGGATACTCAATATTAAGTAACGGAGCCATCCTTGATCCTTCTATTTTTCAGTAGTGTACACAATTTATATTTTTTATACATTTTTTCATCTTTAATTTTTTATCTGATCAAATATATACTTACAGATTAGGTTTAATATACAAATTTACACCTTTTTTTGATCAATTTTCAATTTTAACCTAACACTTTGCCCAAAATACCTTAAGAAAGATAAGAGAACTAAAAAAACAATATGAATTAAGGGTTTTAACCTCAAAAATGTCTAGAATACTCATGGATTTTTGTGTTGATTTTTTTCTAATTTTTTATAAGTTTAGTTTTTTCTCTTTACATAAGGATAATTTGGTTATTTTAAATGTCAAAATCAATTGTTAGCCGAGAGAAAGTATAGATTTGTATATTAAATCTAATTTAAATATATACATTTGATGAGATCAAAAACCGAAAATAGAGTGTTTGAATAAACCTAAACACAAAGTATAAAAAGATAAATAACTATTTTTTATAAACAAATACGTAACATCATGTAATATATAGGGCTCACGATATATATAATTGTTGATGTAATAAAATGCATAAACTTTTCCTCTATAATCCATCGTTAACAAGGACCATGGAAGTGACTAAGTTGATTAACAAGGCCTATGGAGGTACCAACTAAAAATTGCAAACAAATAATCTAGAAATGAGAGTTACAAACAGTTAGGACACGCGAGAGGGTATGAGAATCAAAATCAACAGCATTGGCTATTGGAGGAAGCAGCCAATTTGGACTAGCTTCTAATTTTGCTTAAGAAAATATAACTCGTTTAGTTAGTTGGTTTGAAGTTTGAACCAAAAAAAATGGTCTGAAATGTAATTCAAACCCTTTAAATCAAACGCCACAATAACTATCCATTTTAAGATTTTAAGATGATCATGTGATATAACTAATCTCAAAATAACTCCACATTGAAGTAATATGAATGAAATTCAAATGTTCACAAAACTTGAAAGCAGCTTAAAGAATGCACATACAAGATATTTACGGCTACAAGAGACGTTTGCAAAAATTTGATTCCCAAATTGGGAACATGTTGCTTGGACGAGATAGTTAGGGAGGGATATTATTACTTTTTGTCAGCAACAAATAACTAGAAAGTGAAAGTATAGTTTAAGGGCTTCACAGGTAGACAAATATACCTTCAAAGAGTTTTTTTCTTTTTAAATGTCAGAACATTGCATGGATTTGTCTGTTAAACTAAAACTTTACCATGAAAAAATGGAGCTTAGAAATGTGAACACAATACCAAGATTTTGGAAGCTCTCAAATATTTACATAAACCTTGCAGCTATTGATTCCAGCAATCCTCAGCTCGAGACCAGTAAGGAATAGCGCAAACTACCCTTTGATTAAGTTTAACACATAAATCTATCTCTAATGAGTACAATGGCCTTCAATCAGCTAGCAAAACAAGAGTTCGTTTCCTTGGATTAGGAATGATAAAACGTGTAGGTTCAAACATTTTGTCAGAGATCATCAGTCTTTCTCACTCCGAGCAACATCAACAACATATCGATTCAAACGCTGCCTGCATATATTTGTAGAGAATGACTCGATGATGTGCTGTCAAGCTTCTATCCCCATTCTCTCTGCCAACTGTAGGTCTTGAATGAATTCAGCCATAGCCAAAGAAAAATCTCGTGGGGTAGGGTCACAGATATCCTGTCACGCCGTTTTTAACAGTCTCTACAGGTCCCCCACTATTGCATGCAGTAACAGTTTTTTGTGCTGCCATTGCCTCCAGAGGAACGATGCCAAAGTGTTCATCCTACATCAATTGAATAATTTGTGTTATTTTTTGTTCCATAGCATCCAATAAAATAAAACATGACATAATATCCATACCTTTGGTGTATAAAGGACACATAATCGTTGGGAGAGAAGTTCATTTCTCTGAGATGTTGAGCACGATGTGATGAAATTAACCCGACCAGATACTCCTTCCCTCTTGGCTAAAGTTTTGAGCCCCTCCAGTATTCAACATTCTCCCGAAGACATTTCTCAAAACCACCTGCAATAGTTGCTATGTCAGTTTTGTGCCAACAAATATGCAAAACCATGAACTTGTACCACCAAGATTCTAATGTTTTCTTTTAGGTACTAAAAATGTAACTGTTGAACTATGTAATGTGTGCAGACATTTCTCTGATGTGTTGTGGACGAACAGAAGTACTGGTTTTCAAACTAAAGATTCAGTAATAACCACTCAAACAGCTTTTGCAATAAAAATAACATGAAGATGTCAGAGGACATCCGTACTCTTTGGTGAAAAATCTAGGTCATGAATTTAGGCCTTTGATCAGATTAGAGTACTACATCATCCAATGTTAAGAAAATTCAAGCTCCTGTGCCCAAAACACACAAGGTATTGTCCTACATGCATAGAGTAAATAACAAACAGCAACAGTGAACGAACGTGCAACTGTTCTAGAATTTAGAGCAGTTATTCAATGCAAACGAATGTCCTTTCCATGTCTGAATCACTTAAAACGAAGACAAACCAAAACGTCAAACTTAATTGTCCAAAAATATGTTACTATTAAACCAAACAATACATGGTGATGATGGTACAGAGACTCTAATCTATATAAGGGTGCCTATTTTAGTTATCAAAAAGCAACTCTGTATGAAAACACTAGTCCGGATACTAGTTTGGAACTTGCCTGCAATTAGTCAGTGACACGATCCAGATTAAGACCTTGCAAAGCATCACGTTCACCCTTGTGGAACACAGAAAAAGCTAAAATTGCCAAGTCAATGTTCTTTTTTCTTTCAAAGTAGTTGATGGACAAAAAATCCAGCCTGAAGAAGAGAGAGGAACAGGAGAGAAAAACACTCATCACTCGAAAAAGGTGATCTACATATATGGTTAATGGTTATATATAAATCATAGAAGTATCTCTAGAATCAAAAGGCATAGAAAGATTGTTCATTACTCGGAGGATTTAGGTTCGTCAAACTGATCCACGTTCACTGCAGTGTAAAGGACTGCTGGTTGAATTCCTTGTGCATCAAGATGCTGTGAATGTATTTGCAAAAGTGGAGGCCGTAAATTTGCCATTGCTGCAATCGTTAAAACCAAAGCAATAAGAAACGGAGAATATAAATGCCTGAAAAGAAGAGGTGAAATCCAATTGACATGCATGAGACAGATGACAGACCAGTTCTCATTTCTTCTACAAAGTATATGGGTTACCTGTAAATTCTCTTTAGAAGAGTTGTGTGCTGAGCCAGCAACAAATCTGGAAAATGACAATAGAAGACAACCTGGAAATAAAAATTAACTTATAAACAACAATAATAGCAGAGACTAAGATAAAAATTCATATAAACTAGGCAAGCATATCTTTGTTCATTTTTTGAGTTTCAATAGAGTGTTGACAACAGAAACCTGATCTGCTAGGACTACATCAAATGATGGCTACATAACCAACACACAGAGTGCAACAAAAAGGCATCGCAGATAAGCACACAAAGCATAAAGACGGTAAAAAATATGTCGAGGTAGAAAAGCACCATACACTGTAACTGGAAAGGTAACTGCAAATATTTGGACATTCAATAATGCTTTGCAATGTTAATTAGAAGATAAAGGAGTATGCTAAAAGATTATATACATATATATATATATAATAGAATAGAATAAGAAGAAAGATTGACTGCATAAAGTTCTTTCTGCTCAATCAAACCCACCAGCATCTACACTACATCTGTGACAATCGATTCCCTTCTTACTACTGCTGCACGCTGCCTTTTTACGGTTTCCCTTTACCCAGTTTTCTCATTAAGTTGAGTCAATTCAGCTCTCATGCTAACTTTTCCTTAGGTCTTCATACACTTAAACAAATATCCTGCTCACCCCTATACTTTATTTATTTATTTATTTTTTGGTTGCTAATGCCAATCAGCCATTAATGTGTACATCTTTAATGTCTACATCTATCTAGATCGTAGATTCTAAATATCTGATGGAAATACAGAATGTACTAGACCAGAATGAAGCAACTATTAGAGAACAAAATCCTTCTTTTTCTTTCGGTGAGTAAGCAAGGTTTAAAGATTAAGCCTAAACCAAGATTTTGGGTCTTCTAAATCATTAATCCTCCATCTCTTAAAAATAATATTAAAAAAGAGAGACAACATAGAACAAAGAAGTTAAATCAAAAAAGAGAAATCAGATATGAAAACATACCAGAAACAGTCTCCTCAAAGCATCAGTTTTGTCATGGCGTGCGGTGAAGACATGAACTTTATGCCCATGAAATGAAAGTTCAACAGCAGCATCAACAATCAATCTCTCAGCTCGGCCTAAAGAGACGAAGTCAACATGAAATAATTTATAAACAAAAGAGATGTGTTACGTCAGACCATATTCATACTTGCGCATATTAACCACAAGCCAATTATTGGAGTCTCAATTCATTTCGACCAATAACTCCATCAGCTAAATAGCAAATACATTATAGATGTAACCTCAACTCAACCCACAAAAAAAGCTTAAAATTTTAGCAAAAGAAAAAGGCTTAAATTCTTTAAATGTCATATCTACATATTTTGTCAACTTGTTTTGCGGGTTTTTTCCGCCTTTTTCTACTTGTTCTTGGTTTACCATGTCACGTTATTTTCAACAGAAAATCCAATGGTTTCTTGATCTTTCTAGGCAACCAAACAGAGGATAATGCCCAAATTCGAAAGCAATTCAAATTCATGAGAAATTCAAATAGCTAAGTAAATCCAGCAATCCAAGCTTTTCATATTAGTTGCATGCTCAAAAAATAATCAAAAGATGGAAAATTATGAAAATAATAACATAAAGAAGATTTTCGATAGCATGATACCAATACCAAGATCAGGATGAATCACAGCGATGTTTAGCTTTGAGTTCTCTTTCTTGGCCATCTTCTATCTACCTTCTGGTTTTTTTAAATTAGAGAATGAAATCTCTCTGTAAGATTGACAAATTCTTTCACATAAATTCAGAAGTAAATCAAGATTTGAACGTCTTCATAGGACAGCAATAGGTTTCTTGCACCCCCAAACTGACACATCTTATGAATAAAACCGCTCTTTGCATCATCCACTCCTCAAATTCTTAAGGATCAAGATATATGATAAAGATGATAAGGGACAATAATCAAAACCATTTTGTCTAAATTTAAATGTGGATCCTTTATTACTTTGAGCAACAATCTGAGAATTCAGCAAAACAACGGCACACCCACATATTATTTTTGTCTGCCTTGAAAATTCTTCACTTTTATTGTAGGGGTTTCAATCCAATCAACTCAAAGAAGGCTTAAAACAATTGAAATTTCTCATTGTGAGAGGACTTTATTTTTTATTCATCAGCCAAAATTCAATTTAGAAAATAGAAACAAATAAAGAAAAAACAATCATTTGATAATTGAGGAACAGAAATAAACACATATCAAGTGCGATTGGATGCAGCAGGAGAATGGGAATGGGAATGGGATAGGATTGGGTTGGAAACCATCGCAAATTCTTTTCTTGATTAGGGTTGTGGAATCAATACCTAATCATTTTGACCCAAAAAATTAAAAAAGAACCTTAACTTAAAGATGATTATATGTTTAAAACAGTTTAATTATTTTATCATTTAAAAATTCATTATTTGAAGGAATATGCAGTTAACGGACTAACAGAAAAACCTATGCCCTTGCTAACAATTTATTTTAGACATTCCTGTATGAGTAAAAATAACCTCTTGCTGAAGGCATTGACAGAGAATTGAAATCATGAAAATTTCATAATTATTTTTGATAATTTATATCCAATAAGGTTGAGTCCTAGCTGCTGAATTGCTCAACAATATCACTTCTTAAATTATGCCTTCAAAATTTCTTTCTTATATCAATATTGCATTAAAACTCCTCAGCTCTAGTAACAACAGAATCAAACTTTTACTACATTCAAAGTTCTTTCAGACTAAAGTTTCCAATAAGTTAAAAGACAATATTTTCTAATAAAAAGGTTAGTGTGCTTGTCCAAAGTCTGAAAACAACTAACTTTTTTCTTGGATAAGAAACGAAATTTTATTAGGAAGGGGAAAAGGAATTACAACAGAGGACAAGCAGTCCTCAACTGAAAAAACCCACAGAACACCAAGACAACAACGAAACAAAAACAACGACAATCCCAGCAGAAACACAGCCTCACAAAATCAGAATCGGATCCCATCCCCTAAGAAGATCAGAATTAGAGAAAACAGCCAAGTCTCTATCCTGAGAAGCCCACAAAGCCACCCAGAGTTTAACTCTATCCCACAGAACACTAAAATCTCCTTCCACTTCTTCGAAAATACGATTGTTTCTTTCCAGCCAAGTAAGCCAAGTGACCACAAGAACCACCAGGTTCCAAAGCCTCCTACATTTCTTATTCCTTCCAATCATAAACTCAACCCCCGTCAAATGCACAATTTTACTAGGCATAGACCTACTAGTGTCAAACTCCCTCAAAATTTTGTGCCAAAGCTTCAGAGAAAAAGCACAATGCAGGAATAAATGATCTACTGATTCATGGTCATATGGGCAGAGAAACAGCATCCCAGCAAAAGGTAAGATAAGGCTTCCTCCTTTGCAAAACATCACGAGTATTCAAGTTGCTAAGAGCAAATAGCTAAGATTTTTCAAATAAAATTAAATGGTTTAAAAGGAGGAAAACAATGATCATCAAGCAAGACTCTAAAGAGGGATTTACAAGAGAACAACCCGACTCCTCTAAGCTCCAAACCCAATGATCAACCAATCCTTCATAAATCCTCACTCCCTCTAAGCTAGTCAACAAATCCACCACCTCCCCCATCTCTCTCTCGCTAGGGTCTGTTCTGAAATGAAAATTCCAAGAAATTGTAAGACCACCATTAACAGAGAAGAAAGAAGAAAATTGCCTCATTATGAAGAGAGGAAATTCTGAAAACATTAGGAAATTTGGAAGAAAATGACTCCTCACCCACCCACACATCCTTCTCCCACTTTAAGTTGACAAAGAGAATTAGTAGTTAGTAGTTGTTAGGTTGTTAACTACCGTTGGTAGTAAGTTACATTGGTTAGAAGAATAGTAGTATAAATAGAGGTATTAGTAACTGGGTATTTTGAAAAGTGGCTTTAAGAAAAAGTATTTTTGGTAAAATGATTTTTTTTTATAGTTTTTTGACATCAAAAAATAAGCTTTTCAGCATAAAAATTGCTCCAGTTTTTTTTCTTTTCACTTTGTTGAGGTTTCTTTTCTTGCTACAAGTCTTTTTCTTATCTTTCTGCAAAAAACTAGAGCAGTTTTACTGCATAAAAAAGCGTGTTTTTTAGTGTAAAAAAAAAAAAGAGGTCATTTGTTTAATTCAAAATTTTTTTTGGCTCTTTTGTCAAAATATCCCATTGGTAACTAAGTGCGATATCTAGAAATTAGTAGCGAATTGGGTTAGGGAATGTCTTGGCTTGCCAAGCGGGGGAGGTCTAAGTGGTTCCTCAAATCTTCTCTAATCTCTGAAATGTTTTCCCACCATCTTTCCCAAGATACGAGAACTACTCTGAGACTAAAATTGTTAAGACCAGAACTCTAAACAAAAGCATGGGTGCGAAAAAGAGGGCGTTCCAGGCATGTGTGCTTGGATTTTTGCTTGTTTGGTTCTAGGGTGTCAACTTTTCGCCCTCTGGCATTGGGGAACTAGCTCCTTGATTCTTCACCTAGTTTCGTCTTGTGTCAAGCTATGGAGCTCAAAATTGGTCCAAACTATAGTTTTTGAGTCCAAAACATTTTTTAGCATCTAAAATACCTATAAAACATAAAAGCACAAATAAAACACAAAAAAACCAATAAACTAATAAAGACAACATAAGCAAAAATAATAGAAAAATATGTGAAATTAAAGCACTATCAACTAAAGTTTGAATCATCCTTTACTAGGGATTGGTGTGTTCTTTAAGGAAGGAAGGAGCAAAATTTCTCTCACATTTTAATGTTTTAAATTTTCTAAGCACTAGGTGCTAAGTTATTGAATGGTGAATTGACAGGCTAAGGTTTAGCGGATCTTAAAGAATGATTGGCAAGCGGTGTTGCTCAAATCAGAGGTTAGAAGTGGTATAAGTTTAAGCTCTAGTAATTTTCTGCTATGTATATTTGTTGTAACTGCATTGTATGACTTGCCCTAAAGTTAGTTTTTGGTATTGTAATGTTTCTAAGAAACGTTCTATACATAGATTATTTTTTATTATTTTTATAGACATTTAAGCCCTCATAAAGCTATGGTTTTATATTTATTGATTTTCGAGGGGATGTCTCGAGTGTTTCGAATTTGGGTTATTTAAATCCATGATTATTTTACTTTAATTTTTAATTACTTGCAGCCTCCTTTTTAGGTCATGACATTTTTCAATGGTGCCAATTCATTAATGAACCCTAACCTGTTTTTAGAATAAAGTTGTTATCGTATCGCGTCAACTTGTTATGCCTTGTCAACTCATTTGTAATTAAGAGATAATTACATTAATATACTTTTAGTTTTAACTATTTCTCAATCTATCCATCTGTTTTTAAAAACTACAAAAGTATTATTTGAATTTAAAAAACTTATTTCAATTTTATCCCTATGATTAGAAAAAATAGCCAAAACAACATAACTTCCATTACACAGTTATGAAAAAAATATTTAATGATTTAAAAACATAAAAAATCCCTAAAACAAAACATCAAGTTAAAAAAAAAGATGTTTAAGTTTTATGACTTTTTTAATGTTAATATAATTAAAAAAATTTAAGAAGAAACATATATTTTAAAAATAAATTTGGTCTAATGAAGGGTATATTTGTCTTATCATCATGTTTTTTTGTTCAAAAAGTCTGTGAGGATAAAATCGAAATAAGTTTTTCAAATTCAAATGATACATTTGTAATTTCTAAGAATAAGAGATAAATTAGAAATAATTAAAACTATGAGGCATAGTTATATGATAAACCTTTATATTAAATTAAGTTTTAGGTTGAAACAAATCAAAAGAACTTAACTTCAAAAGTTAAGTAAAAAATTGAGATTAGATTTATTCAATTTCAATATATAAGCCTAATACAACCAAATCTAAATAACTTAACCTTAAACGCAATGCAATAAAACATATATGTGTTAGACAAGTATGCCCTAAGGAGTAAAAATGTAATAAGTTTTTGGAGACATTTTTATCAATAAAGAATTTATTCATTGTTTATATATCAAATCTTGTCCTTTTTATGTTCATATTTGTTGAATGCATGTTAAACAAATAATAGTCTGAGACTGTCAGTCTAAACCTTAAGAATTGGGCATATGATGGACGGATTATGCGGAAGACACGGTTCTTAAGGTGATGGTCTAAATCATAAGATCTGTAATCAAGAGAATAAAGTTGGGTGCTTTATTCATGCAAATATTGTTATATTGTCTATATCCCTTTTGGGAGATGGTTTGTCTTGACCATCGGAAGTGGACTCCGTGAATAAAAACATTGAGACATTGTCATAGGTGACGATGTGTTGGATCGGGACATAAAATGAATTGATTTGGATTAATAATTTTGTCTCGGCAAATCGATTCACGTTAGACAATCATTTGTATTGTATCTTAATCCTAAGATGAATAGTGTGCCTGTTGTCTTGGCTTGTGTCTTTTGATGTACCAAACGGTGACACCCACATCTTAATAATGGTATGCATATTGGTACGTTAAAGGCATGACTCTTGATAGCGTAGACTTATTATTCATAGATATAGAATCCATAGCTCCTCTTTAGGAGTAATGATATCCTTTTATATGCGCTATCTTGTAATTGAAAAACTGGAGCGCTCAACCATTTGGATACATAGGTGTAACCGAATGGTATACTGTCTATGGATGGTAAGTTTTTTGATGGTGAGATAATGGAACGTAAGATAAAAATAATTGGGAAGGTAAGACAGAACTTGCCTTAAGCCTATTATGGATTATCATATAGGGATACGATACACTATGATATATCATGGAGACTTAGCTATACGAGCTTCGTAATTCTATGTAATTCGAGAGTGCAGCTCCAAGCTTTTAGTGGAGTAGCGTTGGAGTTGATAATTATGAAATGTATATATAGGATATTAGGTTTCATAATTATCGGGAGCTTAAACAATATAGGTTCATTTGGTCCCCTTCGCTAGCTCAAAACATCCTATAACGACATGGTGTGCTTTTCCAATAATTGGTGACATATGTCAGATTTATCAGATTGGTTGAAATTTGAAAGAATCAAATAATTCATGTCTGTTTATCGGTTAAATTAGTTTTGTGATAAAATTAATTTAAGATAAATTTGTTGAATTATTGGGATCGGATAATTCTTGTCTGTTTATCGATTGATTTAATTTTGGATAAATTATGTCAAGATAAACTTGTAGAATTATTGGAAATTAATTTAGTTTCCTAGAGATAATCTAGATAAAGTTGTTTTGATCATATAACTTCTCTATTGGGTTATTTGAATTAAAATTGAGACTTTATCCTATAAATTCTCGGGTGAAAAATAAAAGATTCGCGGAGATTTTTTTATCGACAGTTCGGCCTGTCGATGGGGACTGTTCGGCCTGCCGATCAGGTTGTTTGGCCTGCCGATAAGTGAAGGATAAGATTACACGTTTCCACACAGATCTTATCGTATATTAATCCAAACTTGATTCTGTTTCGAGTTTTTGAGACCTAATCTGATAAGGACTGACCCTAGGCCCAACCTCTATATAAAGGGAGTAAGCCTTAAGAGTTACTTAGATTAATTTAGAGATTAAGAGTGATACTCTGCTAGTGAGAATCTAAAAACTCCCTGAGAGCTTTTGTTCACAAATCACGAACACTTGCTTTGGGTTCTCTTGATTGGTTGGAAGGAGAGTCACTTGGTGGAAGAGCTGTACGTGTGAGCCCACACTCACTCCGGTCATGGATAGAGAATAGCAAAGAAGACCAGTTGGTTGACGCTCTTTTGGAACGTTACTTCTCTTCACGTTTTGCGAGGGTTTTTTAGCATACCAAGGTTAGTAAGATCTGGTTAATTTTTACATATAGCATGTCAAACTTGTGTTTTAGAAAATACTTTGATGTTAAATGTTTTTTAAAAATTTTGCTGCGCACTCTTTTTCTAACAATTGGAATCAGAGCCATGGTTTTTACATAAATTTATGAGTTTGTGATCATATTATATGTATAAATTTTGTGATCTTAATATCTCATATGCTTGAATTTAATTTTATAGAGAGTTGACACTCTAGGTTTCTATATATTTTTTATGTTGTCATGGATTATATGGTGAATGTTTATTAATTAATTATGTTTGATTAAATTGTTATTTCATTATTAATTAATTAATTAATTAATGCCAGTTATGGTTCCTTAAAGGTTAGAATGTGTATCTAGGTTTTTAATGTAATTAGAAAGCGGACTATTATCTCCGTCTAGGAATTGTTATTTAATTTTAAATTTGTAAGAATTTTGTAATTAAATAATTATTCAGAGATGACGGATCTAGAAGGCGGATCTAGAAAATGGATGATGGCGCTTCTAGGTATTTCCTAAGTCTCTCATTTTATGTTTTTGAATTGTTGAAAATAATATTGATAAATTTCATTAAAAATTGTATTTTCTAGAATAGAGATTTCTGCTCGGTCGGCAGGCTGAACCCACTAGTTCGGCAGGCCGATGGTCACAGATCGACAGGCCGGACGTAAGGTTCGGCAGGCCGTTAGTGGGACAGAAATCAGACGGCTCTAGCGGCAGGCCAAACTTTCATGAGTCGATAGGCCGATCATCTAGATTGACAGGCAGATGGAGCATGACCAGCAGGCTGATCGTCTAGATCGGCCTGCCGACCAAGAGCTGGAAAATTTCCAGAAAATGTGCAGTTTTTCCAGTGCAGTTTTAATTTTATTTTTTGGGACAATTCTAAGAAACATTAAATTTGAATATGACCGGAAATATGAAGTATTCAATTCATACAGGATTGAAGACATGAAGATGGGTATTACATGAAGAAGGATACAGCTTGAGGATTCAAGGATGAAGAATCGATAATATGTCTCGATTATTCTCTTGTAATCTTAGTTTTCTATTCTCTAGGGTGGAACCATAATATTAAGGTTATTTATTATTTTGCATGTAGCTTTGCTTAATTGTTTTGCTTGTAGCTTTGCTTGTCTGCATTATAATATGATTTGCCATGTATATTGATAGCATGTCATATAGAATGGGGAGTGCCGCTCATATTAAAATTGTTCATGCCTGTTCTTAAAATAAAACCTTGATTTCAAAAGATTGAGTAGGAGAAGGTTTTCGAAGAGAGAACCTAAGGCCTCCGTCGTTGGTCCATAGGCAGAACATGATGGTCTCGACCCCTAGGAAGAGATTTCTATCATGTACCAGATTGGATCTCTAAAAGGATAAGGTATTTTAGCATGATTTATGGTTGCACACCCCTAGGTGGTGATTATAAATCATGGATAGAATATTGAAACGATGGTTATACACTCACGTTAATTTTATTATTAACCTCCTCTAGGAGCCCTGTTAATAAAATTAATGGCCAAAGAAACGATTATTAATATATGCTGGATTATACGGGTCTTGCATGGCAAATATTAATCAAGAGGGGATCCGTGTTCCTGATTGAATTTGGCATGACTCCTCTAGGACCTTGTTGAATTTTGAGTTGGGAATTATCGTTGTAAGGTTGTGATATTTTCAAGGTTTTGACACATAAACACATTTGTATGTTTTTATATGATTGTGTTATCTTACTAAATTAGAATGATGTGTTTGCCTATGTTTGGTATATGATTCTTTATTGTAGATTAAAAATGTCTAAAACGCTTTATTATCAATACTTGACAAAAACCTATTAACCGGTAAGAACTATAATGATTGGAAATGGAACCTGGATCTTGTCCTGTCCATTGAAAAACTAAAATATGTACAGACAACCCCTTGTCCTCCCGAGCCTACGGGAGACTCAACTAACCAGCAATTCCAAGCGTATGATCACTGGAAAGATGCTAATGATCAGGCCCGCTGCTAGGTTATGGCAAGCATGAATAATGTGCTGTAGGCTCAACATCAGGATTATGAGACTGCGAAGTAGATCTTAGATAATCTTGAGGATTTGTTTCGAGGCCAGGCCATAATAAAGCGGCAATGGGCGTTTTGAAAACTTCTAAACTGTAGATAGAGGCCGGGGACATCTGTAAAGGAGCATATGATATTGGTCATGGATTACCTCGCTGAGGCTCAAACCAATAAAGCCGACATCGATGCTGAAACTTGGATGACTATGGTCTTTGAGACTCTGTCAAAGGAATTTATTCCATTTGGAGCTAATTTAATTTAAGCAATAGATGGGATATGACCTTAACAGAACTGATGAAACAGTTACAAGAGTTTAAACTGCTGATCAGGGAGTCTCCTGCGGGTGGAGAGGCCAACATGGTAGCTGCTTCTAATTCCAACCCTAACTCTGAGAATGGAAAGAAGCAACGGGCCAAGAACGGGAAGTATTCTATTCCTACTAGCACCAAGAGCAAGAAGAAGAAGAAGAACCCGAAGAAGCTTAAGTGCTTCTTCTGTGAAAGGTCAGGCATATCAAGAAGCATTGCAAGGACTTCCTTTCCAAAGGAGGTAGGTGTGATCTTCTCTATTTAGAAACTTGTTTGGTTGAGGAATCCAATGACATTTATATCATAGATTCTGGTGCAACTAATCATGTTTGTGTTTCTCTACAGGGGTTCAAAGAAATGAGAAATCTACTACATGAGGACTTCACGCTTTGGATGGGCAATGGATCCTTGGTCTCAGCAGAAGCAGTGAGAGATGTCTATCTTTATTTTGATAACTATAGGAATTTATTTTTGCAAGATTGTTTTTATATTCCTAAATTTAAAAGGAATTTAATTTCTGTATCTTGTTTATTTAAAGACTCCTACTTGGTTTCTTTTAATGCTAAAGTGATGATTCATAAAAACAAATCTTTTATATGTTCTGGAGATATCGTGGGTGGTTGTTTTTGTTTTATGAATAAATTATGATCACATCATTTAAAAACTATATGTTAAAATGATAATTATAATGGTTTTCCCTTATTAGATGTGGAATAATTTTAATTTTTTAGAGAATTTGTTAATCCGTGTAATCCTTTGCCATTCCCCACACACAATCACCATAAGAGTTTTATGATCATTGGTCTCGCCACTGATTTTGTTATATCATTTGGATGAGTGCTGGGGTCGTCTCTATATGATACATTGAAACTCAACCATAGTCTTCATAATACTGTAGCCCGTACTCACTCACTGTCGCATCTCTTTTCCAATCTTCAAGAGCCAAACAAGCAAGAATTCTCGAAGACTTCCGACTGAGTGCATCTAGCGACCACATTAGCTTTCCTAGGATGGTACTGCAACGCAAAATCATAATCCTCCATGTATTCCATCCACCTTCGCTGCCTCAAGTTTAGATCTCTCTAGGTGAACAGATACTTCAAACTCTTATGGTCGGAGAAGATCTAAAATGTTGCCCTGTACAGATAACATCTCCAAATCTTTAGCACATGGATCACAGTTGCAAGCTCTAAGTCATAAGTAGGGTAGTTCCGCGTAGTATCTTAATCCTAAGATGAATAGTAGGCCCGTTGTCTTAACTTATGTCTTTTGATGTACCAAAGGGTGACATTCACATTTTATGTTGGTATGCATGTCGATACATTGGAAGCATGACTCTTGATAACGTAGACTTGTTATTCATAGATACAGAATCCATAGCTCCTTTTTAGGAGTCGTTGATATACTCTTATATACGTTATCCTGTAATTCAAAAACTAGAGCGCTCAACCATCGAATATTCATCTTAGGATTAAGATACTACGCATATGATTGTTTAAAGTGAATCGATTTTAGTTTATTGCATTTTAGTTGTTATTGAATTATTTAGTGTGTTTTTAATATGATTATTAATATTTATAATGCTATAATCATTATTAACATCTATTAGTAATAATACATTTATTATTAAATTGAAAAAAATTTACCATATGTTATTGAAATCATATAGTTAATAGTTGTTGGGGAAATCATATTTATAATTATAAGATAGTATCATGATATAATGGTTTTCCCTTTTTAATACAAGATAATTAGGCACCTGCGATGGTATAGAAAAATCACAAATCTTTTATATGTTCTGCATCGTGAAATGTAATGTGGAACCTTTCACAATGATTTTTATAAAAATCATTATGGAAGGTGTCGTATATTCAAAATTTTAGTCTCTCGTCCAAATTTATCGCAGAACCTTTCACAACAGTTTTTATTAAAACCGTCGTGGAAGGTTTCACATATTCAAAATTTTAGTCCTCCATCTAAATTTAAGCACACGATATGCAAAACCTTTCATGACGGTTTAAAAACCATCTTGGAAGGTTCTGTATGTTCAAAATTTTTCGTCTTCCCACCCAAAACCATCGTAGAAGGTTCTGTATATTCAAAATTTTTAGTCCCTGCCTAAATTTCAGCACGTACCAATATGTGGAACCTTTCACAACGGTTTTTATAAAAACTGTTGTGGAAGGTCCGCCGCCTAATTTTAAGCATGCGCCAATATGCAGAACCTTTCACGATGGTTTTTATAAAAACCGTCGTGGGAGGTTCCGCATATTCAAAATTTTTAGTCCCCCACCCAAATTTAAGCAAATATTTGGAACCTTCCATGACGGTTTTTTAGAAAAACCATCGTAGAAAGTTGAATCTTACACGACTGTTTTGCTAAAAACTACCGTGAAATGTTACTATTATACGATAGTTTTTAGCAAAAACCGTCGTGTAAAATTACACCTACTATGATGGTTTTTACAAAAAATCGTCGTGAATGGTTCCGCATCACTAACACAATGGTTTCCGTATTTTCAGGCATACTTTTTGCGTTTTTACCTCTTCTTACTATGACGGGTTTTTAAAAAATATCATTACATAAGGTTGTATAATCTCAAGTTTCTAGTAGTGGTAAAAAAATTTGGTCACAAAAAGCAATTTTCTACGACCAAATTTTGGTCATTAAAACGTGGAAAAACAACAAAACTTTCTATGACCAAATTTGATGACTAAAACATACCAATCAGTGACAAAAGAAAATTTTTTGGTTGCTGAACACTTAGTGGGAAACTAAAATTTGTCGGCGCCAAGTGTATTTGGTGGTGAAATCGAAGTTGGTTGTGGATAGTGGAATTTCTATGACCAAATTTTGGGTGCAACTTGTAGGAAAAGATTTTCTACGATTAAAACTTATTTTGTCACTAAAAGGTAGAGCAAAATTTTGGGTGACCAAATACTCGGTCGTGAATTCCAATATTTTGTGACTAAAATGCTATTTTTATTTGGTCACAAGTTATAATATTTTTTGTATTTATTTTTTTTAGATTATGTTAATCTTACATTTTAAAATTTTATGTTTAACTCATTTTAAAAATTTAGAACTTGCTATACTATGAGTAGTTTAAGTGTCAATATCATATGAAAATATTTATTTCAATATAAAAAATATAATTTAGTTTTTGAATTATTCTTAAAAAAGGAAGATCTATGATCAAAAAGCTATTTGATCACAGAAGATATTGTTTCACGACCAAATTTTGGTCATCCAAAGATGCTTTCTACAATCAAATTTATTACTTGGTTGTAGAAAACTATTTTCGATAACCAAATCTGTATTTTTCTCATGAAATATTTTTTTATTGTTTAAACCCTTGTTTTTGTGTTATTTAAGCATTAAATAATTCATGAAAAACTTTTTAAATATCTCACTTTATTTTCCAACCTATTACTTTGCTTCGTTTTTTGTTCCTCTATTACAATTAAGAGTTATTAAGGACTAAAAGCTTAAAAATCGAAAGTGAAAAACTAAATCTAGTGATTTTGATTCATGTAATTTAAAAAAAAAGTTTTGTCCTATTATTAATAAGATAACCTTTAATTTAGAAAAAGGATAAGTGTATTTTGAATAACAAATTATGCATTATGACTTGTATATCTTTATATTTATATAGCATGCTAGATAATTATAATTTGAATATCATAGTTGCTATATATACATATGCATATATAATATATTGATATTAAATATCCAACTTTATCTTTTTTTAAGAAAAATTAAAGCTAATTAAATAACAATATGATAAATTCTTTTATTTTCTTTACATAAATCCAAATCATTATATTCAGTTTCTCACTTCTTTGTTTTAATTAATTTAGGTAAATTACTGAGGAGGTCCCCAACCTTTATATAAAGGTACTATTTGGTCTCTTTTTTTTGCTAAATTGCTAATCTTTCAATTTAGGTGCAAAAGGACTAAAAGTAACTAATGTCTGTTTATTTTTCCTCACGTAGGCCGCATATGTTAAACACATAATAGACATTTTGGTAAATGTAGTTGAAAAAGAGAAATTAAATAAAATGGATTAATGTGGCCCATGGAAGCCAATCAAAAAATGCCACGAGATTATTGCCACATCATTAAAAATACCTTTACTAAATAAATAAACCCAAAAAATTTATTAAGCCTAAACAAAAAAAAAATCTTTTTCTTCCTAAATTGAAAGATTAATTAGACCCAATTCAGTAAAAAAAAATGGGGACAAAATCACACTTTTTAAAAGGGTTCTAGATATCCCGAGCAATTAAACCTATTAATTTTGATCCCTAATAACACCATCATAACAGAGGGACTAAAAGTGAAACAAACTAATAGATCTAGGGACCAATAGTGAAACAAAATAATAAAATTAGAGACCAAACTTGCACATGCTAATAAAATTCTGTTAAATATATAATACTAACTAAGCAGGGACCAAAACTAAACCAAAAGAATATATTAGGAACAAAATGAGATGTTTTAAATGTTGGGGACTAAAATGGGACTGAAGATAAACTTCAGGGACGATTTATGAACTAACGTGCAATAAAAAAAAATAACTATGTGTTTTTGGATGCTTTTAAGAAATTTATTATTGATCTATATTTTTTGTGTTACCAATTGATTTTGATATTGAAACTACAAATTTGACCTTTATAGTTTATAGGTGACCTTAAATCCAAAAATGAATAAGATGTATTGTTGATTCCCAACAACACCTTACAAATAGAGGGACCAAAAGTCAAATAAAGTAATACATTTAGGGACCAAAAGTGAAACAAAGTAATAGATTAAGGACCAAGCTTAGACATTTTAAGAAGAGAGAAATAGCAGTTGAGGTTAAAGCTTAAAAAATAATGTCATATAGTTTTAAAATGTGTAATAAATAGCATATCATGATAAATTGAATCATATCTCATGAGAAATTAAGAACAAAATACCCCAACTCTTTCTCTTTTATATCTCCTATACTCCTCCCTCGTTGAGACCACTGACGGCTAAGAAATACAATATTATTCTAGTAATACTATATCACCGTGTAGATATAAAAAATTCACCGACGACTTCATTGAACCGCCAGTGACGAGAAAATACAGTATTACTCTAGTAAAACTGTATTATCGTGTAAATACAAAAATTCACCGGCAACTTTGTCGGACCGTAATGGCTAAAAAATATTGTATTACTTTTGTAATACTGTATTACTATGTAGATATAAAAAATTCACTGATGGCTTCGCTAGACCGCCGACAGCCGAGAAATAAAGTATTACTCTGGTAATACTATATTACCACATAAAGACAAAAATTCACTGGTAGTTTGAGAATATAGTATTACTTTTGTAATAGTATATTATAGTATAAATACAAAAAATTCAACGATGACTTTATCGGACCACAGTTGACTAAGAAATACAGTATTACTCTGGTAATATTTTATTACCGTATAAATACAAAAAATTCATCGACGAATTTACCTGACCAACGGCAACCAGGAAATACAGTATCACTCTATTAATATTGTATCACTATATAAATACAAAAATTCAGCAGCAGCATCGCTTGACCGTCACAGCCGGGAAATACATAACTTTAGTAATACTGTATTACCGTGTAAATACAAAAAATTCACCGATGACTTTATCGGACCACTGATGGCCTACAAATATTGTATTACCGTAAAAATATAAAAATTCATGGACAACTTCATCAAACAGCTGACGGCCATGAGATACAGAAAACCTAAAATCTACCATCATACAGTGGCCACAACCGACAACGCACTGACCACCGTCACTACATGTTCACTGACATTGCCTTTTCCCCTTGATTAGACGGTGGTGATCTATACATCCATGCCAACTATTTGATGAAATTTGGCATTGGCAATGAGCTTAAGACCTCAGATCTCACGAACAACGATGGATCTCCATGCATCGAACATAGCCTATGTCAGATCCTTGTTCATCCACCATGGTAGATCAGAAGTCTTGTCCTCAGATCTTTGTGAATCAGAAATAGTCGTCATCAAATCTCATGCATCCGCCATAACTGATCAAAGGTTGCACTGTAAGATCTTTATAGATTGAAAATTCTGCCATCAAATATTTGTGAATCGAATGTTGCTGCCATCAGTTCTTCACAGATCAAATGTCACCACCATCAGTTCTTATAGCATTGGTCATGGCTGTTGGAGGACCGTGCAGATTGGCCATTGCCGTTGCCATCTTCGTCCCATCATTGTCCTAAGATCATCTTGTCACCATTAAAGACAAATCCATGCTCCATTGTGAGGCCGTCTAGGAAGGAAAGAAATCAGAGAAGAGAGAGGTAAGGGAAGAAGAAAGAGAGAGAAGAGAGAGAAACGTGGGAAGATAGAGAGAAAAAAATATCTGAATTTCTATGGGGTATTTTAAGAATTTTAAAACTCAAAATCTTATCATATACTATTATTTACACAATTTCCAAAAACTTGACATTATTTACTAATCAGTTTAAAAAAGAACTTCAATTTCATGCAATTTCTCTTTTAAGAATATTCCATTAAATATATAATATACAACTAAAATGGGACTAAAACTAAAACAAAAGAATAGATTAGGGATCAAAATGAGACTTTTTAAACGTTGGGGACTAAAATAGGACTAAGAAAAATCTTAGGAACTATTTGTGAAATTAACCCAATAAAAAATTAAACCTGTATTTTGGATGTTTTCAAGAAATTTATTATTGATTTTCAACTTTGTATCGATTTTGTATATTTTTTTAGGCCACCAGTTGATTTTGATATTTAAAATGACAAATTTGACCTTTGTAACTTATAGGTGACCTTATATCCAAAAATAAATAAGGTGTATTGTTTAAAAAAAAAAGAAACAGTAAAAAACGTATTTTTTAAGCTAAGTTACAAAGGATAATTCGTCCACCAAGTTTTAACTATATGTTTATTTGTAGCTTACAAAAAGGTAAACTCGTCAATCTAGAGGTCAAAAACAAGTATTGGCTTTGAGTGTGTACAAATTTAATATGGATTTCAAATTCAAAATTTATAATTTTTAGAACAAGTAAAATACAAATTATTTTTTTATATACTCAAATTGCAAGATATAAGTTCAGAAATATCACTTTTTTTTTTCTCTTTTTTCCGTTTTCTTTTTTTTTAACTTTTAGAAATTGCGAAGAGAGAAAATTACACATTTGTAAAGGGTAATTAGTTTTTTAAAGGGACAATGATTGAAGATTAACAACGTTAGTACATAAATTATATTACGAAACTATATATAAGCACTCTTTTATTTTATGCGGTTGAAAGGTGTACGTTTTGGCTTTTCTCAAAAAAAAAAAAAAAGTGTAAGTTTTGATGAACTAAACTTCTTTTTTTTTTTTTTGAAATATGGCTAAACTTTTTAAATATTGAATATTTAAATATTTCCGAACAATGATTTTAAATATTGAATATTTTATCTAGTAAGATCGATTGCTTCAAATTTTATTAATTTTCTTGCAGTTTTATTTAAGAATAATCCGTTTTATAATAATACGCTTTTATATCTTTGGTCTCTAACTTGTCTCCCTGGTCAACTTACACGCTGCTGCCTACATATGCATGCATCGTACAAGATCTCGGAAATCCAGAGAAACAAAGCATGAAGATAGTTTTCAAGAACAACGCTTTCAAGAAACGTGAAGCTGAAGCAGAAGCAGGAAACAAAGAAAACCCTTCCAAACGAATGAAGATAGTTATCAAGAAAAAGGGTTTAAAGTTGGTTTCCTCAGCGTTATACCTACCGAAAGACCAGCACTTGAAGCCTCTAGGAGAAGACGCCCACTTCATCGCCGCGGAGGAGCAGACGATTGGAGTGGCCGACGGTGTTGGTGGGTGGGCCAAACGTGGCATCGATTCTGGTGTATATGCCCGAGAACTAATGAAGAACTCGATCACAGCAATCCAAGGGGAAGCCAAAGAAGGATCCGTACAAGTTAACCCTAAAAGGGTTTTGCACGAGGCTTTCTCAAAGACCAAACTCCCAGGGGCATCCACAGCTTGTATTTTGACACACAACGAAGGCGTGTTGCGTGCAGCCAACGTCGGAGACAGCGGATTCATGGTCCTTCAGAGACAGAAAGTTGTACTACACATCTCCGACTCAGCAACACCGGTTCAACCATCCGTATCAGTTGGGGAATGCGAAGAAGTGCGACCGTCCGGATTGTGCTGAGGAGATAGAATTAGAGGGAGCGAAGGAGGGAGATCTTATAGTGATGGGAACTGATGGATTGTGGGATAACATATATCCGTCGGAAATCGAGGAGATCATCGAGGGATTCGAGAAGAAGAAAGAAGGGAAATTAGTACTCGAGGTGTTGGCGTGGAAGATAGCTGGAGCGGCTTATAAAAATTCGTTGAATGAATCTTATGTTAGTCCTTTTGAAATTAAGAATACAATGGCTGGAAAAAAGCACAAAGGAGGCAAGGTGGATGATATTACGGTGGTTGTTAGCAAGATCAGTCGACACTACGATCTTCAGCTGCACACGTGATTATGTGAATTCAGGAGTATGGTATGCAATCTGACCATTCTCAATATTGCTTTTTGTTCATGTTCTGTATACTTAGGTTTGTCTGATCATTCTTACTTTCCTTTTTTGTTTTTTTTTTTTTTTGTGTTAATAATTGAAGCCTGTTTTTATTGGATATTGGTTGTCTTAGTGAAGAAATCCAGATTATCTATATGTATTAATGGAAGTAATTAGAGCAGTATAAGCGTTGTGTGTGTTATTAATATGGCTTTTTTTTTTTTTTTTTTTTTTTGTTCAAAGATCTTAATGACGCTTTTCTTTAGCAGGATATGAAGAGCTCAAGACTCATCGTGGCGAATGGCAAGGACGTATTTAGGAGTTGTTCAAGATAAAATCATCGGGGTCATGCTCTCTTTTTTCCTTGTTGAGATTTTTACCCTGTGAGGTTTTTACTTGGCAGGGTTTTAACGAGGCCTCTCCCTATCAGGGATGAGTAGATCCATTGACGGTGGTTCTATCAATTTTATTTTTGATAGGCTAAATGTCAGTTGTATAGATTGTTTTTATATCTTTATTTTTCAGAATTGTATATAGACCTTTTATTATTAACGGGTTAGATAGTTGGGTGCCAACCTAGTTGGGATGTGACTATCTTTCCTTAATGTTTAATAGTGCTCGTTTTATAAGAAGAAAAAAATTTATTACTCTCTCCCTTTTGTCAGATCAAAATAAATACTATCAACAATATGAGGTTCAATTTATTATTAATTGAATTAACGATGTGCTTTAGGTATTGTCACTGTGGATAGCTAATGTACAAGTTTACCATCTCAAGGATACTCAATATTAAGTAACGGAGCCATCCTTGATCCTTCTATTTTTCAGTAGTGTACACAATTTATATTTTTTATACATTTTTTCATCTTTAATTTTTTATCTGATCAAATATATACTTACAGATTAGGTTTAATATACAAATTTACACCTTTTTTTGATCAATTTTCAATTTTAACCTAACACTTTGCCCAAAATACCTTAAGAAAGATAAGAGAACTAAAAAAACAATATGAATTAAGGGTTTTAACCTCAAAAATGTCTAGAATACTCATGGATTTTTTGTGTTGATTTTTTTCTAATTTTTTATAAGTTTAGTTTTTTCTCTTTACATAAGGATAATTTGGTTATTTTAAATGTCAAAATCAATTGTTAGCCGAGAGAAAGTATAGATTTGTATATTAAATCTAATTTAAATATATACATTTGATGAGATCAAAAACCGAAAATAGAGTGTTTGAATAAACCTAAACACAAAGTATAAAAAGATAAATAACTATTTTTTATAAACAAATACGTAACATCATGTAATATATAGGGCTCACGATATATATAATTGTTGATGTAATAAAATGCATAAACTTTTCCTCTATAATCCATCGTTAACAAGGACCATGGAAGTGACTAAGTTGATTAACAAGGCCTATGGAGGTACCAACTAAAAATTGCAAACAAATAATCTAGAAATGAGAGTTACAAACAGTTAGGACACGCGAGAGGGTATGAGAATCAAAATCAACAGCATTGGCTATTGGAGGATGCAGCCAATTTGGACTAGCTTCTAATTTTGCTTAAGAAAATATAACTCGTTTAGTTAGTTGGTTTGAAGTTTGAACCAAAAAAAATGGTCTGAAATGTAATTCAAACCCTTTAAATCAAACGCCACAATAACTATCCATTTTAAGATTTTAAGATGATCATGTGATATAACTAATCTCAAAATAACTCCACATTGAAGTAATATGAATGAAATTCAAATGTTCACAAAACTTGAAAGCAGCTTAAAGAATGCACATACAAGATATTTACGGCTACAAGAGACGTTCGCAAAAATTTGATTCCCAAATTGGGAACATGTTGCTTGGACGAGATAGTTAGGGAGGGATATTATTACTTTTTGTCAGCAACAAATAACTAGAAAGTGAAAGTATAGTTTAAGGGCTTCACAGGTAGACAAATATACCTTCAAAGAGTTTTTTTCTTTTTTAAATGTCAGAACATTGCATGGATTTGTCTGTTAAACTAAAACTTTACCATGAAAAATTGGAGCTTAGAAATGTGAACACAATACCAAGATTTTGGAAGCTCTCAAATATTTTACATAAACCTTGCAGCTATTGATTCCAGCAATCCTCAGCTCGAGACCAGTAAGGAATAGCGCAAACTACCCTTTGATTAAGTTTAACACATAAATCTATCTCTAATGAGTACAATGGCCTTCAATCAGCTAGCAAAACAAGAGTTCGTTTCCTTGGATTAGGAATGATAAAACGTGTAGGTTCAAACATTTTGTCAGAGATCATCAGTCTTTCTCACTCCGAGCAACATCAACAACATATCGATTCAAACGCTGCCTGCATATATTTGTAGAGAATGACTCGATGATGTGCTGTCAAGCTTCTATCCCCATTCTCTCTGCCAACTGTGGGTCTTGAATGAATTCAGCCATAGCCAAAGAAAAATCTCGTGGGGTAGGGTCACAGATATCCTGTCACGCCGTTTTTAACAGTCTCTACAGGTCCCCCACTATTGCATGCAGTAACAGTTTTTTGTGCTGCCATTGCCTCCAGAGGAACGATGCCAAAGTGTTCATCCTACATCAATTGAATAATTTGTGTTATTTTTTGTTCCATAGCATCCAATAAAATAAAAACATGACATAATATCCATACCTTTGGTGTATAAAGGACACATAATCGTTGGGAGAGAAGTTCATTTCTCTGAGATGTTGAGCACGATGTGATGAAATTAACCCGACCAGATACTCCTTCCCTCTTGGCTAAAGTTTTGAGCCCCTCCAGTATTCAACATTCTCCCGAAGACATTTCTCAAAACCACCTGCAATAGTTGCTATGTCAGTTTTGTGCCAACAAATATGCAAAACCATGAACTTGTACCACCAAGATTCTAATGTTTTCTTTTAGGTACTAAAAATGTAACTGTTGAACTATGTAATGTGTGCAGACATTTCTCTGATGTGTTGTGGACGAACAGAAGTACTGGTTTTCAAACTAAAGATTCAGTAATAACCACTCAAACAGCTTTTGCAATAAAAATAACATGAAGATGTCAGAGGACATCCGTACTCTTTGGTGAAAAATCTAGGTCATGAATTTAGGCCTTTGATCAGATTAGAGTACTACATCATCCAATGTTAAGAAAATTCAAGCTCCTGTGCCCAAAACACACAAGGTATTGTCCTACATGCATAGAGTAAATAACAAACAGCAACAGTGAACGAACGTGCAACTGTTCTAGAATTTAGAGCAGTTATTCAATGCAAACGAATGTCCTTTCCATGTCTGAATCACTTAAACGAAGACAAACCAAAACGTCAAACTTAATTGTCCAAAAATATGTTACTATTAAACCAAACAATACATGGTGATGATGGTACAGAGACTCTAATCTATATAAGGGTGCCTATTTTAGTTATCAAAAAGCAACTCTGTATGAAAACACTAGTCCGGATACTAGTTTGGAACTTGCCTGCAATTAGTCAGTGACACGATCCAGATTAAGACCTTGCAAAGCATCACGTTCACCCTTGTGGAACACAGAAAAAGCTAAAATTGCCAAGTCAATGTTCTTTTTTCTTTCAAAGTAGTTGATGGACAAAAAATCCAGCCTGAAGAAGAGAGAGGAACAGGAGAGAAAAGCACTCATCACTCGAAAAAGGTGATCTACATATATGGTTAATGGTTATATATAAATCATAGAAGTATCTCTAGAATCAAAACGCATAGAAAGATTGTTCATTACTCGGAGGATTTAGGTTCGTCAAACTGATCCACGTTCACTGCAGTGTAAAGGACTGCTGGTTGAATTCCTTGTGCATCAAGATGCTTTGAATGTATTTGCAAAAGTGGAGGCCGTAAATTTGCCATTGCTGCAATCGTTAAAACCAAAGCAATAAGAAACGGAGAATATAAATGCCTGAAAAGAAGAGGTGAAATCCAATTGACATGCATGAGACAGATGACAGACCAGTTCTCATTTCTTCTACAAAGTATATGGGTTACCTGTAAATTCTCTTTAGAAGAGTTGTGTGCTGAGCCAGCAACAAATCTGGAAAATGACAATAGAAGACAACCTGGAAATAAAAATTAACTTATAAACAACAATAATAGCAGAGACTAAGATAAAAATTCATATAAACTAGGCAAGCATATCTTTGTTCATTTTTTGAGTTTCAATAGAGTGTTGACAACAGAAACCTGATCTGCTAGGACTACATCAAATGATGGCTACATAACCAACACACAGAGTGCAACAAAAAGGCATCGCAGATAAGCACACAAAGCATAAAGACGGTAAAAAATATGTCGAGGTAGAAAAGCACCATACACTGTAACTGGAAAGGTAACTGCAAATATTTGGACATTCAATAATGCTTTGCAATGTTAATTAGAAGATAAAGGAGTATGCTAAAAGATTATATACATATATATATATATAATAGAATAGAATAAGAAGAAAGATTGACTGCATAAAGTTCTTTCTGCTCAATCAAACCCACCAGCATCTACACTACATCTGTGACAATCGATTCCCTTCTTACTACTGCTGCACGCTGCCTTTTTACGGTTTCCCTTTACCCAGTTTTCTCATTAAGTTGAGTCAATTCAGCTCTCATGCTAACTTTTCCTTAGGTCTTCATACACTTAAACAAATATCCTGCTCACCCCTATACTTTATTTATTTATTTATTTTTTGGTTGCTAATGCCAATCAGCCATTAATGTGTACATCTTTAATGTCTACATCTATCTAGATCGTAGATTCTAAATATCTGATGGAAATACAGAATGTACTAGACCAGAATGAAGCAACTATTAGAGAACAAAATCCTTCTTTTTCTTTCGGTGAGTAAGCAAGGTTTAAAGATTAAGCCTAAACCAAGATTTTGGTCTTCTAAATCATTAATCCTCCATCTCTTAAAAAATAATATTAAAAAAAGAGAGACAACATAGAACAAAGAAGTTAAATCAAAAAAGAGAAATCAGATATGAAAACATACCAGAAACAGTCTCCTCAAAGCATCAGTTTTGTCATGGCGTGCGGTGAAGACATGAACTTTATGCCCATGAAATGAAAGTTCAACAGGAGCATCAACAATCAATCTCTCAGCTCGGCCTAAAGAGACGAAGTCAACATGAAATAATTTATAAACAAAAGAGATGTGTTACGTCAGACCATATTCATACTTGCGCATATTAACCACAAGCCAATTATTGGAGTCTCAATTCATTTCGACCAATAACTCCATCAGCTAAATAGCAAATACATTATAGATGTAACCTCAACTCAACCCACAAAAAAGCTTAAAATTTTAGCAAAAGAAAAAGGCTTAAATTCTTTAAATGTCATATCTACATATTTTGTCAACTTGTTTTGCGGGTTTTTTCCGCCTTTTTTCTACTTGTTCTTGGTTACCATGTCACGTTATTTTCAACAGAAAATCCAATGGTTTCTTGATCTTTCTAGGCAACCAAACAGAGGATAATGCCCAAATTCGAAAGCAATTCAAATTCATGAGAAATTCAAATAGCTAAGTAAATCCAGCAATCCAAGCTTTTCATATTAGTTGCATGCTCAAAAAATAATCAAAAGATGGAAAATTATGAAAATAATAACATAAAGAAGATTTTCGATAGCATGATACCAATACCAAGATCAGGATGAATCACAGCGATGTTTAGCTTTGAGTTCTCTTTCTTGGCCATCTTCTATCTACCTTCTGGTTTTTTTAAATTAGAGAATGAAATCTCTCTGTAAGATTGACAAATTCTTTCACATAAATTCAGAAGTAAATCAAGATTTGAACGTCTTCATAGGACAGCAATAGGTTTCTTGCACCCCCAAACTGACACATCTTATGAATAAAACCGCTCTTTGCATCATCCACTCCTCAAATTCTTAAGGATCAAGATATATGATAAAGATGATAAGGGACAATAATCAAAACCATTTTGTCTAAATTTAAATGTGGATCCTTTATTACTTTGAGCAACAATCTGAGAATTCAGCAAAACAACGGCACACCCACATATTATTTTTGTCTGCCTTGAAAATTCTTCACTTTTATTGTAGGGGTTTCAATCCAATCAACTCAAAGAAGGCTTAAAACAATTGAAATTTCTCATTGTGAGAGGACTTTATTTTTTATTCATCAGCCAAAATTCAATTTAGAAAATAGAAACAAATAAAGAAAAAACAATCATTTGATAATTGAGGAACAGAAATAAACACATATCAAGTGCGATTGGATGCAGCAGGAGAATGGGAATGGGAATGGGATAGGATTGGGTTGGAAACCATCGCAAATTCTTTTCTTGATTAGGGTTGTGGAATCAATACCTAATCATTTTGACCCAAAAATAAAAAAGAACCTTAACATATAAGATGATTATATGTTTAAAACAGTTTAATTATTTTATCATTTAAAAATTCATTATTTGAAGGAATATGCAGTTAACGGACTAACAGAAAAACCTATGCCCTTGCTAACAATTTATTTTAGACATTCCTGTATGAGTAAAAATAACCTCTTGCTGAAGGCATTGACAGAGAATTGAAATCATGAAAATTTCATAATTATTTTTGATAATTTATATCCAATAAGGTTGAGTCCTAGCTGCTGAATTGCTCAACAATATCACTTCTTAAATTATGCCTTCAAAATTTCTTTCTTATATCAATATTGCATTAAAACTCCTCAGCTCTAGTAACAACAGAATCAAACTTTTACTACATTCAAAGTTCTTTCAGACTAAAGTTTCCAATAAGTTAAAAGACAATATTTTCTAATAAAAAGGTTAGTGTGCTTGTCCAAAGTCTGAAAACAGACTAACTTTTTTCTTGGATAAGAAACGAAATTTTATTAGGAAGGGGAAAAGGAATTACAACAGAGGACAAGCAGTCCTCAACTGAAAAAACCCACAGAACACCAAGACAACAACGAAACAAAAACAACGACAATCCCAGCAGAAACACAGCCTCACAAAATCAGAATCGGATCCCATCCCCTAAGAAGATCAGAATTAGAGAAAACAGCCAAGTCTCTATCCTGAGAAGCCCACAAAGCCACCCAGAGTTTAACTCTATCCCACAGAACACTAAAATCTCCTTCCACTTCTTCGAAAATACGATTGTTTCTTTCCAGCCAAGTAAGCCAAGTGACCACAAGAACCACCAGGTTCCAAAGCCTCCTACATTTCTTATTCCTTCCAATCATAAACTCAACCCCCGTCAAATGCACAATTTTACTAGGCATAGACCTACTAGTGTCAAACTCCCTCAAAATTTTGTGCCAAAGCTTCAGAGAAAAAGCACAATGCAGGAATAAATGATCTACTGATTCATGGTCATATGGGCAGAGAAACAGCATCCCAGCAAAAGGTAAAGATAAGGCTTCCTCCTTTGCAAAACATCACGAGTATTCAAGTTGCTAAGAGCAAATAGCTAAGATTTTTCAAATAAAATTAAATGGTTTAAAAGGAGGAAAACAATGATCATCAAGCAAGACTCTAAAGAGGGATTTACAAGAGAACAACCCGACTCCTCTAAGCTCCAAACCCAATGATCAACCAATCCTTCATAAATCCTCACTCCCTCTAAGCTAGTCAACAAATCCACCACCTCCCCCATCTCTCTCTCGCTAGGGTCTGTTCTGAAATGAAAATTCCAAGAAATTGTAAGACCACCATTAACAGAGAAGAAAGAAGAAAATTGCCTCATTATGAAGAGAGGAAATTCTGAAAACATTAGGAAATTTGGAAGAAAATGACTCCTCACCCACCCACACATCCTTCTCCCACTTTAAGTTGACAAAGAGAATTAGTAGTTAGTAGTTGTTAGGTTGTTAACTACCGTTGGTAGTAAGTTACATTGGTTAGAAGAATAGTAGTATAAATGGAGGTATTAGTAACTGGGTATTTTGAAAAGTGGCTTTAAGAAAAAGTATTTTTGGTAAAATGATTTTTTTTTATAGTTTTTTGACATCAAAAAATAAGCTTTTTCAGCATAAAAATTGCTCCAGTTTTTTTTCTTTTCACTTTGTTGAGTTTTCTTTTCTTGCTACAAGTATTTTTCTTATATTTTTTCAAAAAACTAGAGCAGTTTTACTGCATAAAAAAAGCATGTTTTTTAGTGTAAAAAAAAAAGAGGTCATTTGTTTAATTCAAAATTTTTTTTGGCTCTTTTGTCAAAATATCCCATTGGTAACTAAGTGCGATATCTAGAAATTAGTAGCGAATTGGGTTAGGGAATGTCTTGGCTTGCCAAGTGGGGGAGGTCTAAGTGGTTCCTCAAATCTTCTCTAATCTCTGAATGTTTTCCCACCATCTTTCCCAAGATACGAGAACTACTCTGAGACTAAAATTGTTAAGACCAGAACTCTAAACAAAAGCATGGGTGCGAAAAAGAGGGCGTTCCAGCATGTGTGCTTGGATTTTTGCTTGTTTGGTTCTAGGGTGTCAACTTTTTGCCCTCTGGCATTGGGGAACTAGCTCCTTGATTCTTCACCTAGTTTCGTCTTGTGTCAAGCTATGGAGCTCAAAATTGGTCCAAACTATAGTTTTTGAGTCCAAAACATTTTTTAGCATCTAAAATACCTATAAAACATAAAAGCACAACTAAAACACAAAAAAACCAAAAAACTAATAAAGACAACATAAGCAAAAATAATAGAAAAATATGTGAAATTAAAGCACTATCAACTAAAGTTTGAATCATCCTTTACTAGGGATTGGTGTGTTCTTTAAGGAAGGAAGGAGCAAAATTTCTCTCACATTTTACTGTTTTAAATTTTCTAGCACTAGGTGCTAAGTTATTGAATGGTGAATTTGACAGGCTAAGGTTTAGCGGATCTTAAAGAATGATTGGCAAGCGGTGTTGCTCAGATCAGAGGTTAGAAGTGGTATAAGTTTAAGCTCTAGTAATTTTCTGCTATGTATATTTGTTGTAACTGCATTGTATGACTTGCCCTAAAGTTAGTTTTTGGTATTGTAATGTTTCTAAGAAACGCTCTATACATAGATTATTTTTTATTATTTTTATAGACATTTAAGCCCTCGTAAAGCTGTGGTTTTATATTTATTGATTTTCGAGGGGATGTCTCGAGTGTTTCGAATTTGGGTTATTTAAATCCATGGTTATTTTACTTTAATTTTTAATTACTTGCAGCCTCCTTTTTAGGTCATGACATTTTTCAATGGTGCCAATTCATTAATGAACCCTAACCTATTTTTAGAATAAAGTTGTTATCGTATCGCGTCAACTTGTTATGCCTTGTCAACTCATTTGTAATTAAGAGATAATTACATTAATATACTTTATAGTTTTAACTATTTCTCAATCTATCCATCTGTTTTTTAAAACTACAAAAGTATTCTTTGAATTTAAAAAACTTATTTCAATTTTATCCCTATGATTAGAAAAAAATAGCCAAAACAACATAACTTCCATTACACAGTTATGAAAAAAATATTTAATGATTTAAAAACATAAAAAATCCCTAAAACAAAACATCAAGTTAAAAAAAAAGATGTTTAAGTTTTATGACTTTTTTAATGTTAATATAATTAAAAAAAATTTAAGAAGAAACATATATTTTAAAAATAAATTTGGTCTAATGAAGGGTATATTTGTCTTATCATCATGTTTTTTTTGTTCAAAAATTCTGTGAGGATAAAATCGAAATAAGTTTTTTAAATTCAAATGGTACATTTGTAATTTCTAGAAATAATTAAAACTATGAGGCATAGTTATATGATCAAACCTTTATATTAAATTAAGTTTTAGGTTGAAACAAATCAAAAGAACTTAACTTCAAAAGTTAAGTAAAAAATTGAGATTAGATTTATTCAATTTCAAATATATAAGCCTAATACAACCAAATCTAAATAACTTAACCTTAAACGCAATGCAATAAAACATATATGTGTTAGACATGTATGCCTTAAGGAGTAAAAATGTAATAAGTTTTTGGAGACATTTTTATCAATAAAAAATTTATTCATTGTTTATATATCAAATCTTGTCCTTTTTACGTTCATATTTGTTGAATGTATGTTAAACAAATAATAGTCTGAGACTGTCAGTCTAAACCTTAAGAATTAGACATATGATGGACGGATTATGTGGAAGACACGGTTCTTAAGGTGATGGTCTAAATCATAAGATCTATGATCAAGAGAATAAAGTTGGGTGCTTTATTCATGCAAATATTGTTATATTGTCTATATCCCTTTTGGGAGATGGTTTGTCTTGACCATCGGAAGTGGACTCCGTGAATAAAAACATTGAGACATTGTCAAAGGTGACGATGTGTTGGATCGGGACATAAAGTGAATTGATTTGGATTAATAATTTTGTCTCAGGCAAATCGATTCATGTTAGACAATCATTTGTATTGTATCTTAATCCTAAGATGAATATTGTGCCCGTTGTCTTGGCTTGTGTCTTTTGATGTACCAAACGGTGACACCCACATCTTAATAATGGTATGCATATTGGTACGTTGGAGGCATGACTCTTGATAGCGTAGACTTATTATTCATAGATATGGAATCCATAGCTCCTCTTTAGGAGTAATGATATCCTTTTATATGCGCTATCTTGTAATTGAAAAACTGGAGCGCTCAACCATTTGGATACATAGGTGTAACCGAATGGTATACTGTCTATGGATGGTAAGTTTTTTGATGGTGAGATAATGGAACGTAAGATAAAAATAATTGGGAAGGTAAGACAGAACTTGTCCTTAAGCCTATTATGGATTATCATATAGGGATACGATACACTATGATATATCATGGAGACTTAGCTATACGAGCTTCGTAATTCTATGTAATTCGAGAGTGCAGCTCCAAGCTTTTAGTAGAGTAGCATTGGAGTTGATAATTATGAAATGTATATATAGGATATTAGGTTTCATAATTATCGGGAGCTTAAACAATATAGGTTCATTTGGTCCCCTTCGCTAGCTCACAACATCCTATAACGACACGGTGTGCTTTTCCAATAATTGGTGACTTATGTCAGATTTATCGGATTGGTTGAAATTTGAAAGAATCAAATAATTCATGTCTGTTTATCGGTTAAATTAATTTTGTGATAAAATTAATTTAAGATAAATTTGTTGAATTATTGGGATCGGATAATTCTTGTCTGTTTATCGATTGATTTAATTTTGGATAAATTATGTCAAGATAAACTTGTAGAATTATTGAAAATTAATTTAGTTTCCTAGAGATAATCTAGATAAAGTTGTTTTGATCATATAACTTCTCTATTGGGTTATTTGAATTAAAATTGAGACTTTATCCTATAAATTCTCGGGTGAAAAATAAAAGATTCGTGGAGATTTTTTTATCAACAGTTCGGCCAGCCGATCCACGTGTTTGGCCTTTCGATGGGGACTGTTCGGCCTGCCGATCAGGTTGTTTGGCCTGCCGATAAGCGAAGGATAAGATTACACGTTTCCACACAGATCTTATCGTATATTAATCCGAACTTGATTCTGTTTCGAGTTTCTGAGACCTAATCTGATAAGGACTGACCCTAGGCCCAACCTCTATATAAAGGGAGTAAGTCTTAAGAGTTACTTAGACTAATTAAGAGATTAAGAGTGATACTCTGCTAGTGAGAATCTAAAAACTCCCTAAGAGCTTTTGTTCACAAATCACGAACACTTGCTTTGGGTTCTCTTGATTGGTTGGAAGGAGAGTCACTTGGTGGAAGAGCTGTACGTGTGAGCCCACACTCACTCCGGTCATGGATAGAGAATAACAAAGAAGACCAGTTGGTTGACGCTCTTTTGGAACGTTACTTCTCTTCACGTTTTGCGAGGGTTTTTTAGCATACCAAGGTTAGTAAGATCTGGTTAATTTTTGCATATAGCATGTCAAACTTGTGTTTTAGAAAATACTTTGATGTTAAATGTTTTTTTAAAATTTTGTTGCACACTCTTTTTCCAACAATTGGAATCAGAGCCATGATTTTTACATAAATTTATGAGTTTGTGATCATGTTATATGTATAAATTTTGTGATCTTAATCTCTCATATGCTTGAATTTAATTTTATAGAGAGTTGACACTCTAGGTTTCTATATATTTTTTATGTTGTCATGGATTATATGGTGAATTTTCATTAATTAATTATGTTTGATTAAATTGTTATTTAATTATTAATTAATTAATTAATTAATGCCAGTTATGGTTCCTTAAAGGTTAGAATGTGTATCTAGGTTTTTAATGTAATTAGATAGCGGACTATTATCTCCGTCTAGGAATTATTATTTAATTTTAAATTTGTAAGAATTTTGTAATTAAATAATTATTCAGAGATGACGGATCTAGAAGGCGGATCTAGAAAATGGATGATGGCGCTTCTAGGTATTTCCTAAGTCTCTAATTTTATGTTTTTGAATTGTTAAAAATAATATTGATAAATTGCATTAAAAATTGTATTTTCTAGAATGGAGATTTCTACTCGGTAGGCATGCTGAACCCACTAGTTCGGCAGGCCGATGGTCACAGATCGACAGGCCGGACGTAAGGTTCGGCAGGCCGTTAGTGGGACAGAAATCAGACGACTCTAGCGGTAGGCCAAACTTTCATGAGTCGATAGGCCGATCGTCTAGATTGACAGGCAGATGGAGCATGACCAGCAGGCCGATCGTCTAGATCGGCCTGCCGACCAAGAGCTGGAAAATTTCCAAAAAATGTGCAGTTTTTCCAGTGCAGTTTTAATTTTATTTTTTGGGACAATTCTAAAAAACATTAAATTTGAATATGACCGGAATTATGAAGTATTCAATTCATACAGGATTGAAGACATGAAGATAGGTATTACATGAAGAAGGATACAGCTTGAGGATTCAAGGATGAAGAATCGATAATATGTCTCGATTATTCTCTTGTAATCTTAGTTTTCTATTCTCTAGGGTGGAACCATAATATTACGATTATTTATTATTTTGCTTGTAGCTTTGCTTAATTGTTTTGCTTGTAGCTTTGCTTGTCTGCATTATAATATGATTTGCCATGTATATTGATAGCATGTCATATAGAATGGGGAGTGCCGCTCATATTAAAATTGTTCATGCCTGTTCTTAAAATAAAACCTTGATTTCAAAAGATTGAGTAGGAGAAGGTTTTCGAAGAGAGAACCTAAGGCCTCCATCGTTGGTCCATAGGCAGAACATGGTGGTCCCGACCCCTAGGAAGGGATTTCTATCATGTACCAGATTGGATCTCTAAAAGGATAAGGTATTTTAGCATGATTTATGGTTGCACACCCCTAGGTGGTGATTATAAATCATGGATAGAATATTGAAACGATGGTTATACACTCACGTTAATTTTATTATTAACCTCCTCTAGGAGCCCTGTTAATAAAATTAATGGCCAAAGAAGCGATTATTAATATATGCTGGATTATACGGGTCTTACATGGTAAATATTAATTAAGAGAGGATCCGTGTTCCTGATTAAATTTGGCATGACTCCTCTAGGACCTTGTTGAATTTTGAGTTGGGAATTATCGTTGTAAGGTTGTGATATTTTCAAGGTTTTGACACATAAACACATTTGTATGTTTTTATATGATTGTGTTATCTTACTAAATTAGAATGATGTGTTTGCTTATGTTTGGTATATGATTCTTTATTGTAGATTAAAAATGTCTAAAACGCTTTATTATCGATACTTGACAAAAACCTATTAATCGGTAAGAACTATAACGATTGGAAATGGAACCTGGATCTTGTCCTGTCCTTTGAAAAACTGAAATATGTATAGACAACCCCTTGTCCTCCCGAGCCAACGGGAGACTTAACTAATGAGCAATTCCAAGCGTATGATCACTGGAAAGATGCTAATGATCAGGCCCGCTGCTAGGTTATGGCAAGCATGAATAATGTGCTGCAGGCTCAACATCAGGATTATGAGACTGCGAAGTAGATCTTAGATAATCTTGAGGATTTGTTTCGACGCCAGGCCATAATAAAGCGGCAATGGGCGTTTTGAAAACTTCTAAACTGTAGATAGAGGCCGGGGATATCTGTAAAGGAGCATATGATATTGGTCATGGATTACCTCGCTGAGGCTCAAACTAATAAAGCCGACATCGATGCTGAAACTTGGATGACTATGGTCTTTAAGACTCTGTCAAAGGAATTTATTCCATTTGGAGCTAATTTAATTTAAGCAATAGATGGGATATGACCTTAACAGAACTGATGAAACAGTTACAAGAGTTTAAACTGCTGATCAGGGAGTCTCCTGCGGGTGGAGAGGCCAACATGGTAGCTGCTTCTAGTTCCAATCCTAACTGTGAAATGGAAAGAAGCAACGGGCCAAGAACGGGAAGTCTTCTATTCCTACTAGCACCAAGAGCAAGAAGAAGAAGAAGAAGAAGAAGAAGAACCCGAAGAAGCTTAAGTGCTTCTTCTGTGGAAAGGTCAGGCATATCAAGAAGCATTGCAAGGACTTCCTTTCAAAAGGAGGTAGGTGTGATCTTCTCTATTTAGAAACTTGTTTGGTTGAGGAATCCAATGACATTTATATCATAGATTCTGGTGCAACTAATCATGTTTGTGTTTCTCTACAGGGGTTCAAAGAAATGAGAAATCTACTACATGAGGACTTCACGCTTTGGATGGGCAATGGATCCTTGGTCTCAGCAGAAGCAGTGAGAGATGTCTATCTTTATTTTGATAACTATAGGAATTTATTTTTGCAAGATTGTTTTTATATTCCTAAATTTAAAAGGAATTTAATTTCTGTATCTTGTTTATTTAAAGACTCCTACTTGGTTTCTTTTAATGTTAAAGTGATGATTCATAAAAACAAATCTTTTATATGTTCTAGAGATATCGTGGGTGGTTGTTTTTGTTTTATGAATAAATTATGATCACATCATTTAAAAACTATATGTTAAAATGATAATTATAATGGTTTTCCCTTATTAGATGTGGAATAATTTTAATTTTTCAGAGAATTCGTTAATCCGTGTAATCCTTTGACATTCCCCACACACAATCACCATAAGAGTTTTATGATCATTGGTCTCGCCACTGATTTTGTTATATCATTTGGATGAGTGCTGGGGTCGTCTCCATATGATACATCGAAACTCAACCATAGTCTTCATAATACTGTAGCCCGTACTCACTCACTGTCGCATCTCTTTTCCAATCTTCAAGAGCCAAACAAGCGAGAATTCTCGAAGACTTCTGGCTGAGTGCATCTGTGACCACATTAGCTTTCCTAGGATGGTATTGCAACGCAAAATCATAATCCTCCATGTATTCCATCCACCTTCGCTGCCTCAAGTTTAGATCTCTCTAGGTGAACAGATACTTCAAACTCTTATGGTCGGAGAAGATCTAAAATGTTGCCCTGTACAGATAACATCTCCAAATCTTTAGCACATGGATCACAGTTGCAAGCTCTAAGTCATAAGTAGGGTAGTTCCGCGTAGTATCTTAATCCTAAGATGAATAGTAGGCCCGTTGTCTTAACTTATGTCTTTTGATATACCAAAGGGTGACATTCACATTTTATGTTGGTATGCATGTCGATACGTTGGAAGCATGACTCTTGATAACGTAGACTTGTTATTCATAGATACAGAATCCATAGCTCCTTTTTAGGAGTCGTTAATATACTCTTATATACGTTATCCTGTAATTCAAAAACTAGAGCGCTCAACCATCGAATATTCATCTTAGGATTAAGATACTACGCATATGATTGTTTAAAGTGAATCGATTTTAGTTTATTGCATTTTAGTTGTTATTGAATTATTTAGTGTGTTTTTAATATGATTATTAATATTTATAATGCTATAATCATTATTAACATCTATTAGTAATAATACATTTATTATTAAATTGAAAAAAAATTACCATATGTTATTGAAATCATATAGTTAATAGTTGTTGGGGAAATCATATTTATAATTATAAGATAGTATCATGATATAATGGTTTTCCCTTTTTAATACAAGATAATTAGGCACCCACGATGGTATAGAAAAATCACAAATCTTTTATATGTTCTGCATCGTGACATGTAATGTGAAACCTTTCACGATGGTTTTTATAAAAATCATTACGGAAGGTGTCGTATATTCAAAATTTTAGTCTCTCGTCCAAATTTATCGCAGAACCTTTCACAACAGTTTTTATTAAAACCGTCGTGGAAGGTTTCACATATTCAAAATTTTAGTCCTCCATCTAAATTTAAGCACACGATATGCAAAACCTTTCATGACGGTTTAAAAACCATCTTGGAAGGTTCTGTATGTTCAAAATTTTTAGTCTTCCCACCCAAAACCATCGTAGAAGGTTCTGTATATTCAAAATTTTTAGTCCCTGACCCAAATTTCAGCACGTACCAATATGTGGAACCTTTCACAACGGTTTTTATAAAAACTGTTGTGGAAGGTCCGCCGCCTAATTTTAAGCATGCGCCAATATGCGGAACCTTTCACGATGGTTTTTATAAAAACCATCGTGGAAGGTTCCGCATATTCAAAATTTTTAGTCCCCCACCCAAATTTAAGCAAATATTTGGAACCTTCCATGACGGTTTTTTAGAAAAACCATCGTAGAAAGTTGAATCTTACACGACTGTTTTGCTAAAAACTACTGTGAAATGTTACTATTATACGATAGTTTTTAAGCAAAAACCGTCGTGTAAAATTACACCTACTACGATGGTTTTTACAAAAAACCGTCGTGAATGGTTCCGCATCACTAACACAATGGTTTTCGTATTTTCAGGCATACTTTTTGCGTTTTTACCTCTTCTTACTATGACGGGTTTTGAAAAAACATCATTACATAAGGTTGTATAATCTCAAGTTTCTAGTAGTGGTAAAAAAAATTGGTCACAAAAAGCAATTTTCTACGACCAAATTTTGGTCATTAAAACGTGGAAAAACAACAAAACTTTCTATGACCAAATTTGATGACTAAAACATACCAATCAGTGACAAAAGAAAATTTTTTGGTTGCTGAACACTTAGTGGGAAACTAAAATTTGTCGGCGCCAAGTGTATTTGGTGGTGAAATCGAAGTTGGTTGTGGATAGTGGAATTTCTATGACCAAATTTTGGGTGCAACTTGTAGGAAAAGATTTTCTACGATTAAAACTTATTTTGTCACTAAAAGGTAGAGCAAAAAATTTCCAAGCCATGCCAAGAATTTCAAAAATTCGTGACCAAATACTCGATCGTGAATTCCAATATTTTGTGACTAAAATGCTATTTTTATTTGGTCACAAGTTATAATATTTTTGTATTTATTTTTTTTAGATTATGTTAATCTTACATTTTAAAATTTTATGTTTAACTCATTTTAAAAATTTAGAACTTGCTATACTATGAGTAGTTTAAGTGTCAATATCATATGAAAATATTTATTTCAATATAAAAAATATAATTTAGTTTTTGAATTATTCTTAAAAAAGGAAGATCTATGATCAAAAAGCTATTTGATCACAGAAGATATTGTTTCACGACCAAATTTTGGTCATCCAAAGATGCTTTCTACAATCAAATTTATTACTTGGTTGTAGAAAACTATTTTCGATAACCAAATCTGTATTTTTCTCATGAAATATTTTTTTATTGTTTAAACCCTTGTTTTTGTGTTATTTAAGCATTAAATAATTCATGAAAAACTTTTTAAATATCTCACTTTATTTTCCAACCTATTACTTTGCTTCATTTTTTGTTCCTCTGTTACAATTAAGAGTTATTAAGGACTAAAAGCTTAAAAAATCGAAAGTGAAAAACTAAATCTAGTGATTTTGATTCATGTAATTTTAAAAAAAAGTTTTGTCCTATTATTAATAAGATAACCTTTAATTTAGAAAAAGGATAAGTGTATTTTGAATAACAAATTATGCATTATGACTTGTATATCTTTATATTTATATAGCATGCTAGATAATTATAATTTGAATATCATAGTTGCTATATATACATATGCATATGTAATATATTGATATTAATATCCAACCTTATCTTTTTTAAGAAAAATTAAAGCTAATTAAATAACAATATGATAAATTCTTTTATTTTCTTTACATAAATCCAAATCATTATATTCAGTTTCTCACTTCTTTGTTTTAATTAATTTAGGTAAATTACTGAGAAGGTCCCCAACCTTTATATAAAGGTACTATTTGGTCCCCTTTTTTTGCTAAATTGCTAATCTTTCAATTTAGGTGCAAAAGGACTAAAAGTAACTAATGTCTGTTTATTTTTCCTCACGTAGGCCGCATATGTTAAACACATAATAGACATTTTGGTAAATGTAGTTGAAAAAGAGAAATTAAATAAAATGGATTAATGTGGCCCATGGAAGCCAATCAAAAAATGCCACGAGATTATTGCCACATCATTAAAAATACCTTTACTAAATAAATAAACCCAAAAAAATTATTAAGCCTGAACAAAAAAAAATCTTTTTCTTCCTAAATTGAAAGATTAATTAGACCCAATTCAGTAAAAAAAAATGGGGACAAAATCACACTTTTTAAAAGGGTTCTAGATATCCCGAGCAATTAAACCTAATAATTTTGATCCCTAATAACACCATCATAACAGAGGGACTAAAGTGAAACAAACTAATAAATCTAGGGACCAATAGTGAAACAAATAATAAAGTTAGAGACCAAACTTGCACATACTAATAATATTCTGTTAAATATATAATACTAACTAAGCAGGGACCAAAACTAAACCAAAAGAATATGCTAGGAACAAAATGAGATGTTTTAAATGTTGGGGACTAAAATGGGACTGAAGATAACTTCAGGGACGATTTATGAACTAAAGTGCAATAAAAAAAATAACTATGTGTTTTTGGATGCTTTTAAGAAATTTATTATTGATCTATATTTTTTGTGTTACCAATTGATTTTGATATTGAAACTACAAATTTGACCTTTATAGTTTATAGGTGACCTTAAATCCAAAAATGAATAAGATGTATTGTTGATTCCCAACAACACCTTACTAATAGAGGGACCAAAAGTGAAATAAAGTAATAAATTTAGGGACCAAAAGTGAAACAAAGTAATAGATTAGGGACCAAGCTTAGACATTTTAAGAAGAGAGAAATAGCAGTTGAGGTTAAAGCTTAAAAAATAATGTCATATAGTTTTAAAATGTGTAATAAATAGCATATCATGATAAATTGAATCATATCTCATGAGAAATTAAGAACAAAATACCCCAACTCTTTCTCTTCTATATCTCCTATACTCCTCCCTTGCTGAGACCATTGACGGCTAAGAAATACAATATTATTCTAATAATACTATATCACCGTGTAGATATAAAAAATTCACCGACGACTTCATCGAACCGCCAGTGACGAGAAAATACAGTATTACTCTAGTAAAACTGTATTATCGTGTAAATACAAAAATTCACTCGGCAACTTCGTCGGACCGTAATGGCTAAAAATATTGTATTACTTTGTAATACTGTATTACTATGTAGATATAAAAAATTCACTGATGGCTTCGCTAGTCCGCCGACCGCCGAGAAATAAAGTATTACTCTGGTAATACTATATTACCATATAAGACAAAAATTCACTGGTAGTTTGAGAATATAGTATTACTTTTGTAATAGTATATTATAGTATAAATACAAAAAATTCACCGATGACTTTATCGGACCACAGTTGACTAAGAAATACAGTATTACTCTGGTAATATTGTATTACCATATAAATACAAAAAATTCATCGACGAATTTACCTGACCAACGGCAACCAGGAAATACAGTATCACTCTAGTAATACTGTATCACTATATAAATACAAAAATTCACCAAGCAGCATCGCTTGACCGTCACAGCCGGGAGAATACATCACTTTAGTAATACTGTATTACCGTGTAAATACAAAAAATTCACCGATGACTTTATCGGAACCACTGATGGCCTACAATATAGTATTACTCTGTAATATTGTATTACCGTATAAATATAAAACTCATGGACAACTTCATCAAACTGCTGACGGCCATGAGATACAGAAAGAAACCTAAAATCTACCATCATACAGTGGCCACAACCGGACAACGGCTGACCACCGTCACTACATGTTCACCGGACATTGCCTTTTCCCCTTGATTAGACGGTGGTGATCTATACATCCATGCCAACTATTTGATGAAATTTGGCATTGGCAATGAGCTTTAAGACCTCAGATCTCACGACAACGATGGATCTCCATGCATCGAACATAGCCTATGTCAGATCCTTGTTCATCCACCATGGTAGATCAGAGTCTTGTCCTCAGATCTTTGTGAAATCAGAAATAGTCGTCATCAAATCTCATGCATCCGCCATAACTGATCAAGGTTGCACTGTAAGATCTTTATAGATTGAAAATTCTGCCATCAAATATTCGTGAATCGAATGTTGCTCCCATCAGTTCTTCACAGATCAAATGTCACTCACCATCAGTTCTTATAGCATTGGTCCATGGCTGTTGGAGGACCGTTGCAGATTGGCCATGCCGTTGCCATCGCGTCGTCCCATCATTGTCCTAAGATCATCTTGTCACCATTGAAGACATCCATGCTCCATTGTGAGGCCGTCTAGGAAGAAAGAAATCGGAGAAGAGAGAGGTAAGGGAAGAAGAAAGAGAGAGAAGAGAGGAGAACGAGGGAAGATAGAGAGAAAAAATATCTGAATTTCTATGTGGGGTATTTAAGAATTTTAAAACTCAAAATCTTATCATATACTATTATTTACACAATTTCAAAAACTTTGACATTATTTACTAATCAGTTAAAAAGAACTTCTATTTCATGCAAATTCTCTTTTAAGAATATTCCATTTAAATATATATATACAACTAAAATCGGACTAAAACTAAAACAAAGAGATATTAGGGACCAAAATGAGACTTTTAAACGTTGGGGGACTAAATAGGACTAAGAAAAATCTTAGGAACTATTTGTGAAATTAAACCCATAAAAAATTAAACCTGTATTTTGGATGTTTTCAAGAAATTTATTATTGATTTTCAACTTTGTATCGATTTTTGTATATTTTTTTAGGCCACCAGTTGATTTTGATATTTAAAATGACAAATTTGACCTTTGTAACTTATAGGTGACCTTTATATCCAAAAATAAATAAGGTGTATTGTTTATAAAAAAAAAGAAACAGTAAAAAAAAGATTGTTTAAGCTACGTTACAAAGGATATTGTCACTACACGTTTTAACTATATGTTTATTTGTAGCTTACAAAAAGAGTAAACTCGTCAATCTAGAGGTCAAAAACAAGGTATTGGCTTTAGAGTGGTGTACAAATTTAATATGGATTTCAAATTCAAATTTATAATTTTTAGAACAAGTAAAATACAAATTATTTTTTTATATACTCACAATTGCAAGATATAAGTTCAGAAATATCACCTTTTTTTTTTCTCTTTTTTCCGTTTTCTTTTTTTTTAACTTTTAGAAATTGCGAAGAGAGAAAATTACACATTTGTAAAGGGTAATTAGTTTTTTTAAAGGGACAATGATTGAAGCTTAACAACGTTAGTACATAAATTATATTACGAAACTATTATATAAGCACTCTTTTATTTATGCGGTTGAAAGGTGTACGTTTTGGCTTTTCTCAAAAAAAAAAAAAAGTGTAAGTTTTGATGAACTAAACTTCTTTTTTTTTTTTTTGAAATATGGCTAAACTTTTTAAATATTGAATATTAAATATTTCCGAACAATGATTTAAATATTGAATATTTTATCTAGTAAGATCGATTGCTTCAAATGTATTAATTTTCTTGCAGTTTTTATTTAAGAATAATCCGTTTTATAATAATACGTTTTTATATCTTTGGTCTCTAACTTGTCTCCCTGGTCAACTTACACGACCTGACGGCCTACATATGCATGCATCGTACAAGATCTCGGAAATCCAGAGAAACAAAAGCATGAAGATAGTTTTTCAGAACAACGCTTTCAAGAAACTGAAGCTGAAGCAGAAGCAGAAACAAAGAAACCCTTCCAAACGAATGAAGATAGTTATCAAGAAAAAGGGTTTAAAGTTGGTTTCCTCAGCGTATACCTACCGAAAGACCAGCACTTGAAGCCTCTAGGAGAAGACGCCCACTTCATCGCCGCGGAGGAGCAGACGATTGGAGTGGCCGACGGTGTTGGTGGGTGGGCCAAACGTGGCATCGATTCTGGTGTATATGCCCGAGAACTAATGAAGAACTCGATCACAGCAATCCAAGGGGAAGCCAAAGAAGGATCCGTACAAGTTAACCCTAAAAGGGTTTGCACGAGGCTTTCTCAAAGACCAAACTCCCAGGGGCATCCACAGCTTGTATTTTGACACACAACGAAGGCGTGTTGCGTGCAGCCAACGTCGGAGACAGCGGATCATGGTCTTCAGAGACAGAAAGTTGTACACATCTCCGACTCAGCAACACCGGTTCAACCATCCGTATCAGTTGGGGAATGCGAAGAAGTGCGACCGTCCGGATTGTGCTGAGGAGATAGAATTAGAGGGAGCGAAGGAGGGAGATCTTATAGTGATGGGAACTGATGGATTGTGGGATAACATATATCCGTCGGAAATCGAGGAGATCATCGAGGGATTCGAGAAGAAGAAAGAAGGGAAATTAGTACTCGAGGTGTTGGCGTGGAAGATAGCAGGAGCGGCTTATAAAAATTCGTTGAATGAATCTTATGTTAGTCCTTTTGAAATTAAGAATACAATGGCTGGAAAAAAGCACAAAGGAGGCAAGGTGGATGATATTACGGTGGTTGTTAGCAAGATCAGTCGACACTACGATCTTCAGCTGCACACGTGATTATGTGAATTCAGGAGTACGGTATGCAATCTGACCATTCTCAATATGCTTTTTGTTCATGTTCTGTATACTTAGGTTTGTCTGATCATTCTTACTTTCCTTTTTGTTTTTTTTTTTTTTGTGTTAATAATTGAAGCCTGTTTTTATTGGATATTGGTTGTCTTAGTGAAGAAATCCAGATTATCTATGTATTAATGGAAGTAATTAGAGCAGTATAAGCGTTGTGTGTGTTATTAATATGGCTTCTTTTTTTTTTTTGTTCAAAGATCTTAATGACGCTTTTCTTTAGCAGGATATGAAGAGCTCAAGACTCATCGTGGCGAACGGCAAGGACGTATTTAGGAGTTGTTCAAGATAAAATCATCGGGGTCATGCACTCTTTTTTCCTTGTTGAGTTTTACCCTGTGAGGTTTTTACTTGGCAAGGTTTTAACGAGGCCTCTCCCTATAGGGATGAGTAGATCCATTGACGGTGATTCTATCAATTTTTTTTGATAGGCTGAATGTCAGTTGTATAGATTGTTTATATTATTTATTTTTCAGATTGTATAGACCTTTATTATATGGGTTAGATAGTTAGGTGCCAACCTAGTTGGGATGGCTATCTTTCCTTAATTTGATACTGCTCGTTTTATGAGAAGAAAAAAATTATTCTCTCTCCTTTTGTCAATCAAAATAAATATTATAAACAATATGAGGTTCAATTTATTATTATTGAATTAACGATTTGCTTCAGGTCTTGTTACTGTGGATAGCTAATATACAAGTTACTATCTCAAGGATACTCAATATTAAGCAACCTAGCCATCCATGATCCTTCTACTTTTCAGTAGTGTACACAATTTTTTATATTTTTTATACCTTTTTCACCTTTAATTTTTTATTGATCAAATATATATTCAATTAGTTTAATACAAATTTACAACTTTTTTAATCAACTTTCAATTTTAACCTAAAATTTTGCCCAAAATACCTAAAAAAATAAGAGAACTAAAAAAACAAATGAATTAAGGGTTTTAACCTCAAAAATGTCTAGAATACTCATGGATTTTTGTGTTGATTTTTTTTATTTTTTATAAGTTTAGTTTTTCTTTACATAAGGATAATTTGGTTATTTTAAAGGTAAATCAATTGTTTCCGAGAGAAAGTATAGATTTGTATATTAAATCTAATTGATGGTATAAATTCGATGAGATCAAAAACGAAAATATAGTGTTTGAATAAACCTAAACACAAGTATAAAAAGGTAATAACTATTTTTTATAAACAAATACTAAATCATGAAATATATGGCTCACGATATATATAATTGTTGATGTAATAAAATGCATAAACTTTTCCTCTAAATCCATCTAACAAGGACTATGGCAGTGACTATGTAATTAACAAGGCCTATGGAGGTAACCAACTAAAAATTACAAACAAATAATCTGGGAATGAGATGTACAAACAGGTTAGGACACGCGAGAGGGTATGAGAATCAAATCAACAGCATGGCTATTGGAGGAAGCAGCCAATTTAGACTAAGCTTCTAATTTTGCTTTAAGAAAATATAACTCGTTTAGTTAGTGGTTTGAAGTTTGAACCAAAAAAAATGGTCTGAAATGTAATTCAAACCATTTAAATCAAACGCCACAATAACTATCCATTTTAAGATTTTAAGATGATCATGTATATAACTAATCTCAAAATAACTCCACATTTAAGTAATATGAATGAAATTCAAATGTTCACAAAACTTGAAAGCAGCTTAAAGAATGCACATACAAGATATTTACGGCTACAAGAGACGTTCGCAAAATTTGATTCCAAAATTGGGAACATGTTGCTTGGACGAGATAGTTAGGGAGGGATATTATTACTTTTTGTCAGCAACAAATAAACTAGAAAGTGAAAGTATAGTTTAAGGGCTTCACAGGTAGAGAAATATACCTCAAAGAGTTTTTTCTTTTTAAATGTCAGAACATTGCATGGATTTGTCTGTTAAACTAAAACTTTACCATGAAAAAATGGAGCTTAGAAATGTGAACACAATACCAAGATTTTGGAAGCTCTCAAATATTTTACATAAACCTTGCAGCTATTGATTCTAGCAATCCTCAGCTCGAGACCAGTAAGGAATAGCGCAAACTACCCTTTGATTAAGTTTAACACATAAATCTATCTCTAATGAGTACAATGGCCTTCAATCAGCTAGCAAAACAAGAGTTCGTTTCCTTGGATTAGGCATGATAAAACGTGTAGGTTCAAACATTTTGTCAGAGATCATCGTCTTTCTCACTCCGAGCAACATCAACAACGTATCGATTCAAACGCTGCCTGAATATATTTGTAGAGAATGACTCGGTGATGTGCTGTCGAGCTTCTATCCCCATTCTCTCTGCCAACTGTGGGTCTTGAATGACATAGCCATGGCTAAAGAAAAATCTCGTGGGGTAGGGGCACAGATATCCTGTCGCGTTTTTAACAGTCTCTACAGGTCCCCCGCTATTGCATGCATAACAGGTTTTTGTGCTGCCATTGCCTCCAGAGGAATGATGCCAAAGTGTTCATCCTAATCAATTGAATAATTTGTGTTATTTTTTGTTCCATAGCATCACAAAAACATGACATAATATCCATACCTTTGGTGTATAAGGACACATAACATTGGGAGAGAAGTTCATTTCTCTGAGATGTTGAGCACATGTGATGAAATTAACCCGACCAGATACTCCTTCCCTCTTGGCTAAAGTTTTGAGCCCCTCCAAGTATTCAACATTCTCCCAAAGATTTCTCAAAACCACCTGCAATAATTGCTATGTCAGTTTTGTGCCAACAAATATGCAAAACCATGAACTTGTACCACCAAGATCTAATGTTTTCTTTTAGGTACTAAAAATGTAAACTGTTGAACTATGTAATGTGTGCGACACATTTCTCTGATGTGTTGTGGACGAACAGAAGTACTGGTTTTCAAACTAAAGTCAGTAATAACCACTCAAACAGCTTTTGCAATAAAAATACACATGAAGATGTCAGAGGACATCCGTACGTTGGTGAAAAATCTAGGTCTGAATTTAGGCCTTTGATCAGATTAGAGTACTACATCATCAATGTTAAGAAAATTCAAGCTCCTGTGCCCAAAAACACAAGGTATTGTCCTACATGCATAGAGTAAATAACAAACACCAACAGTGAACGAACGTGAAACTGTTCTAGAATTTAGAGCAGTTATTCAATGCGCAAACGAATGTCCTTTCCATGTCTGAATCACTTAAACGAGACAACCAAAATCAACTTAATTGTCCAAAATAGTTACTATTAAACCAAACAATACATGGTGATGAGGTACAGAGACTCTAATCTATATAAGGGTGCCTATTTAGTTATCAAAAAGCAACTCTGTATGAAAACACTAGTCCGGATACTAGTTTGGAACTTGCCTGCAATTAGTCAGTGACACGATCCAGATTAAGACCTTGCAAAGCATCACGTTCACCCTTGTGGAGCACAGAAAAAGCTAAAATTGCCAAGTCAATGTTCTTTTTTCTTTCAAAGTAGTTGATGGACAAAAAATCCAGCCTGAAGAAGAGAGAGGAAAGGAGAGAAAAACACTCATCACTCGAAAAAGGTGATCTACATAATGGTTAATGGTTATATATAAATCATAGAAGTATCTCTAGAATCAAAACGCATAGAAAGATTGTTCATTACTCGGAGGATTTAGGTTCGTCAAACTGATCCACGTTCACTGCAGTGTAAAGGACTGCTGGTTGAATTCCTTGTGCATCAAGATGCTTGAATGTATTTGCAAAAGTGGAGGCCGTAAATTTGCCATTGCTGCAATCGTTAAAACCAAAGCAATAAGAAACGGAGAATATAAATGCCTGAAAAGAAGAGGTGAAATCCAATTGACATGCATGAGACAGATGACAGACCAGTTCTCTTCTTCTACAAAGTCTATGGGTTACCTGTAAATTCTCTTTAGAAGAGTTGTGTGCTGAGCCAGCAACAAATCTGGAAAATGACAATAGAAGACAACCTGGAAATAAAAATTAACTTATAAACAACAACAATAGCAGAGACTAAGATAAAAATTCATATAAACTAGGCAAGCATATCTTTGTTCATTTTTTGAGTTTCAATAGAGTGTTGACAACAGAAACCTGATCTGCTAGGACTACATCAAATGATGGCCACATAACCAATACACAGAGTGCAACAAAAAGGCATCGCAGATAAGCACACAAAGCATAAAGACGGTAAAAAATATGTCGAGGTAGAAAAGCACCATACATGTAACTGGAAAGGTAACTGCAAATATTTGGACATTCAATAATGCTTTGCAATTTAATTAGAAGATAAAGGAGTATGCTAAAAGATTATATACATATATATATATAATAGAATGGAATAAGAAGAAAGATTGACTGCATAAAGTTCTTTCTGCTCAATCAAACCCACCAGCATCTACACTACATCTGTGACAATCGATTCCCTTCTTCCTACTGCTGCACGCTGCCTTTTTACGGTTTCCCTTTACCCAGTTTTCTCATTAAGTTGAGTCAATTCAGCTCTCATGCTAACTTTTCCTTAGGTCTTCATACACTTAAACAAATATCCTCCTCCCCTATACTTTATTTTTTTTTTTTGGTTGCTAATGCCATCAGCCATTAATGTGTACATCTTTAATGTCTACATCTATCTAGATCGTAGATTCTAAATATCTGATGGAAATACAGAATGTACTAGACCAGAATGAAGCAACTATTAGAGAACAAAATCCTTCTTTTTCTTTCAGTGAGTAAGCAAGGTTTAAAGATTAAGCCTAAACCAAGATTTTGGTCTTCTAAATCATTAATCCTCCATCTCTTAAAAATAATATTAAAAAAAGAGAGACAACATAGAACAAAGAAGTTAAATCAAAAAAGAGAAATCAGATATGAAAACATACCAGAAACAGTCTCCTCAAAGCATCAGTTTTGTCATGGCGTGCGGTGAAGACATGAACTTTATGCCCATGAAATGAAAGTTCAACAGCAGCATCAACAATCAATCTCTCAGCTCGGCCTAAAGAGACGAAGTCAACATGAAATAATTTATAAACAAAAGAGATGTGTTACGTCAGACCATATTCATACTTGCGCATATTAACCACAAGCCAATTATTGGAGTCTCAATTCATTTCGACCAATAACTCCATCAGCTAAATAGCAAATACATTATAGATGTAACCTCAACTCAACCCACAAAAAAAGCTTAAAATTTTAGCAAAAGAAAAAGGCTTAAATTCTTTAAATGTCATATCTACATATTTTGTCAACTTGTTTTGCGGGTTTTTTCCGCCTTTTTTCTACTTGTTCTTGGTTTACCATGTCACGTTATTTTCAACAGAAAATCCAATGGTTTCTTGATCTTTCTAGGCAACCAAACAGAGGATAATGCCCAAATTCGAAAGCAATTCAAATTCATGAGAAATTCAAATAGCTAAGTAAATCCAGCAATCCAAGCTTTTCATATTAGTTGCATGCTCAAAAAATAATCAAAAGATGGAAAATTATGAAAATAATAACATAAAGAAGATTTCGATAGCATGATACCAATACCAAGATCAGGATGAATCACAGCGATGTTTAGCTTTGAGTTCTCTTTCTTGGCCATCTTCTATCTACCTTCTGGTTTTTTTAAATTAGAGAATGAAATCTCTCTGTAAGATTGACAAATTCTTTCACATAAATTCAGAAGTAAATCAAGATTTGAACGTCTTCATAGGACAGCAATAGTTTCTTGCACCCCCCAAACTGACACATCTTATGAATAAACCGCTCTTTGCATCATCCACTCCTCAAATTCTTAAGGATCAAGATTATGATAAAGAATGATAAGGACATAATCAAAACCATTTGGTCTAAATTTAAATGTGGATCCTTTATTACTTTGAGCAACAATCTGAGAATTCAGCAAAACAACGGCACACCCACATATTATTTTGTCTGCCATTGAAAAGTCTTCACTTTTATTGTAGGGGTTTCAATCCATCAACTCAAAGAGGCTTAAAACAATTGAAATTTCTCATTGTGAGAGGACTTATTGTTTTAGTCATCACCAAAATTCAATTTAGAAAATAGAGAACAAATAAAGAAAAAACAATCGTTTGATAATTGAGGAACAGAAATAAACACATATCAAGTGCGATTGGATGCAGCAGAGAATGGGAATGGTAATGGGATGGATTGGGGTGGAAACCATCGCAATTCTTTTCTTGATTAGGGTTGTGGAATCAATAACCTAATCATTTTGACCCAAAATTAAAAAAGAACTTAACTCTAGATGATTATATGTTTAAAAACAGTTTAGAATTAGTTTATCATTTAAAAATTCATTATTTGAAGAGATATGCAGTTAACGACTAACAGAAAAAACCTATGCCCTTGCTAACAATTTATTTTAGACATTCCTGTATGAGTAAAAATAACCTCTTGCTGAAGGCATTGACAGAGAATTGAAATCATGAAAATTTCATAATTATTTTTGATAATTTATATCCATAAGGGTTGAGTCCTAGCTAGCTGAATTGCTTCAACAATAGTCACTTCTTAAATTATGCCTTCAAAATTTCTTTCTTAGATCAAGTATTGCATTAAAAACTCCTCAGCTCTAGTACAACAGAATCAAACTTTTACTACATTCAAAGTTCTTTCAGACTAAAGTTTCCAATAGTTAAAAGACAATATTTCTAATAAAAAGGTTAGTGTGCTTGTCCAAAGTCTGAAAACAGACTACTTTTTTCTTGGATAGAAACGAAATTTATTAGGAAGGGGTAAAAGGAATTACAACAGAGGACAAGCAGTCCTCAACTGAAAAAACCCACAGAACACCAAGACAACAACGAAACAAAAACAACGACAATCCCAGCAGAAACACAGCTCACAAAATCAGAATCGGATCCCATCCCCTAAGAAGATCAGAATTAGAGAAAACAACCAAGTCTCTATCCTGAGAAGCCCACAAAGCCACCCAGAGTTTAACTCTATCCCACAGAACACTAAAATCTCCTTCCACTTCTCGAAATACGATTGGTTTCTTTCCAGCCAAGTAAGCCAAGTGACCACAAGAACCACCAGGTTTCCAAAGCCTCCTACATTTCTTATTCCTTCCAATCATAAAACTCAACCCCCGTCAAATGCACAATTTTACTAGGCATAGACCTACTAAGTGTCAACTCCCTCAAAATTTGTGCCAAAGCTTCAGAGAAAAAGCACAATGCAGGAATAAATGATCTACTGATTCATGGTCATATGGGCAGAGAAACAGCATCCCAGCAAAAGGTAAAGATAAGGCTTCCTCCTTTGCAAAACATCACGAGTATTCAAGTTGCTAAGAGCAAATAGCTAAGATTTTTCAATAAAATTAAATGGTTTTAAAAGGAGGAAAACAATGATCATCAAGCAAGACTCTAAAGAGGGATTTACAAGAGAACAACCCGACTCCTCTAAGCTCCAAACCCAATGATCAACCAATCCTTCATAAATCCTCACTCCCTCTAAGCTAGTCAACAAATCCACCACCTCCCCCATCTCTCTCTCGCTAGGGTTGTTCTGAAATGAAATTCCAAGAAATTGTAAGACCACCATTAACAGAGAAGAAAGAAGAAAATTGCCTCATTATGAAGAGAGGAAATTCTGAAAACATTAGGAAATTTGGAAGAAAATGACTCCTCACCCACCCACACATCCTTCTCCCACTTTAAGTTGACAAAGAGAATTAGTAGTTAGTAGTTGTTAGGTTGTTAACTACCGTTGGTAGTAAGTTACATTGGTTAGAAGAATAGTAGTATAAATGGAGGTATTAGTAACTGGGTATTTTGAAAAGTGGCTTTAAGAAAAAGTATTTTTGGTAAAATGATTTTTTTTTATAGTTTTTTGACATCAAAAAATAAGCTTTTTCAGCATAAAAATGCTCCAGTTTTTTTTCTTTTCACTTTGTTGAGTTTCTTTTCTTGCTACAAGTATTTTTCTTATATTTTTTCAAAAAACTAGAGCAGTTTTACTGCATAAAAAAAGCATGTTTTTTAGTGTAAAAAAAAAAGAGGTCATTTGTTTAATTCAAAATTTTTTTTGGCTCTTTTGTCAAAATATCCCATTGGTAACTAAGTGCGATATCTAGAAATTAGTAGCGAATTGGGTTAGGGAATGTCTTGGCTTGCCAAGTGGGGGAGGTCTAAGTGGTTCCTCAAATCTTCTCTAATCTCTGAATGTTTTCCCACCATCTTTCCCAAGATACGAGAACTACTCTGAGACTAAAATTGTTAAGACCAGAACTCTAAACAAAAGCATGGGTGCGAAAAAGAGGGCGTTCCAGCATGTGTGCTTGGATTTTGCTTGTTTGGTTCTAGGGTGTCAACTTTTTGCCCTCTGGCATTGGGGAACCAGCTCCTTGATTCTTCACCTAGTTTCGTCTTGTGTCAAGCTATGGAGCTCAAAATTGGTCCAAACTATAGTTTTTGAGTCCAAAAACATTTTTTAGCATCTAAAATACCTATAAAACATAAAAGCACAACTAAAACACAAAAAAAAACCAAAAAACTAATAAAGACAACATAAGCAAAAATAATAGAAAAATATGTGAAATTAAAGCACTATCAACTAAAGTTTGAATCATCCTTTACTAGGGATTGGTGTGTTCTTTAAGGAAGGAAGGAGCAAAATTTCTCTCACATTTTACTGTTTTAAAATTTCTAGCACTAGGTGCTAAGTTATTGAATGGTGAATTTGACAGGCTAAGGTTTAGCGGATCTTAAAGAATGATTGGCAAGCGGTGTTGCTCAGATCAGAGGTTAGAAGTGGTATAAGTTTAAGCTCTAGTAATTTTCTGCTATGTATATTTGTTGTAACTGCATTGTATGACTTGCCCTAAAGTTAGTTTTTGGTATGTAATGTTTCTAAGAAACGCTCTATACATAGATTATTTTTATTATTTTTATAGACATTTAAGCCCTCGTAAAGCTGTGGTTTTATATTTATTGATTTTCGAGGGGATGTCTCGAGTGTTTCGAATTTGGGTTATTTAAATCCATGGTTATTTTACTTTAATTTTTAATTACTTGCAGCCTCCTTTTTAGGTCATGACATTTTTCAATGGTGCCAATTCATTAATGAACCCTAACCTATTTTTAGAATAAAGTTGTTATCGTATCGCGTCAACTTGTTATGCCTTGTCAACTCATTTGTAATTAAGAGATAATTACATTAATATACTTTTTAGTTTTAACTATTTCTCAATCTATCCATCTGTTTTTAAAAACTACAAAAGTATTCTTTGAATTTAAAAAACTTATTTCAATTTTATCCCTATGATTAGAAAAAAATAGCCAAAACAACATAACTTCCATTACACAGTTATGACAAAAATATTTAATGATTTAAAAACATAAAAAATCCCTAAAACAAAACATCAAGTTAAAAAAAAAAGATGTTTAAGTTTTATGACTTTTTTAATGTTAATATAATTAAAAAAAATTTAAGAAGAAACATATATTTTAAAAATAAATTTGGTCTAATGAAGGGTATATTTGTCTTATCATCATGTTTTTTTTGTTCAAAAAGTCTGTGAGGATAAAATCGAAATAAGTTTTTTAAATTCAAATGATACATTTGTAATTTCTAGAAATAATTAAAACTATGAGGCATAGTTATATGATCAAACCTTTATATTAAATTAAGTTTTAGGTTGAAACAAATCAAAAGAACTTAACTTCAAAAGTTAAGTAAAAAATTGAGATTAGATTTATTCAATTTCAAATATATAAGCCTAATACAACCAAATCTAAATAACTTAACCTTAAACGCAATGCAATAAAACATATATGTGTTAGACATGTATGCCTTAAGGAGTAAAATGTAATAAGTTTTTGGAGACATTTTTATCAATAAAAAATTTATTCATTGTTTATATATCAAATCTTGTCCTTTTTACGTTCATATTTGTTGAATGTATGTTAAACAAATAATAGTCTGAGACTGTCAGTCTAAACCTTAAGAATTAGACATATGATGGACGGATTATGTGGAAGACACGGTTCTTAAGGTGATGGTCTAAATCATAAGATCTATGATCAAGAGAATAAAGTTGGGTGCTTTATTCATGCAAATATTGTTATATTGTCTATATCCCTTTTGGGAGATGGTTTGTCTTGACCATCGGAAGTGGACTCCGTGAATAAAAACATTGAGACATTGTCAAAGGTGACGATGTGTTGGATCGGGACATAAAGTGAATTGATTTGGATTAATAATTTTGTCTCAGCAAATCGATTCATGTTAGACAATCATTTGTATTGTATCTTAATCCTAAGATGAATATTGTGCCCGTTGTCTTGGCTTGTGTCTTTTGATGTACCAAACGGTGACACCCACATCTTAATAATGGTATGCATATTGGTACGTTGGAGGCATGACTCTTGATAGCGTAGACTTATTATTCATAGATATGGAATCCATAGCTCCTCTTTAGGAGTAATGATATCCTTTTATATGCGCTATCTTGTAATTGAAAAACTGGAGCGCTCAACCATTTGGATACATAGGTGTAACCGAATGGTATACTGTCTATGGATGGTAAGTTTTTTGATGGTGAGATAATGGAACGTAAGATAAAAATAATTGGGAAGGTAAGACAGAACTTGTCCTTAAGCCTATTATGGATTATCATATAGGGATACGATACACTATGATATATCATGGAGACTTAGCTATACGAGCTTCGTAATTCTATGTAATTCGAGAGTGCAGCTCCAAGCTTTTAGTGGAGTAGCATTGGAGTTGATAATTATGAAATGTATATATAGGATATTAGGTTTCATAATTATCGGGAGCTTAAACAATATAGGTTCATTTGGTCCCCTTCGCTAGCTCACAACATCCTATAACGACACGGTGTGCTTTTCCAATAATTGGTGACTTATGTCAGATTTATCAGATTGGTTGAAATTTGAAAGAATCAAATAATTCATGTCTGTTTATCGGTTAAATTAATTTTGTGATAAAATTAATTTAAGATAAATTTGTTGAATTATTGGGATCGGATAATTCTTGTCTGTTTATCGATTGATTTAATTTTGGATAAATTATGTCAAGATAAACTTGTAGAATTATTGGAAATTAATTTAGTTTCCTAGAGATAATCTAGATAAAGTTGTTTTGATCATATAACTTCTCTATTGGGTTATTTGAATTAAAATTGAGACTTTATCCTATAAATTCTCGGGTGAAAAATAAAAGATTCGTGGAGATTTTTTTATCGACAGTTCGGCCAGCCGATCCACGTGTTTGGCCTTTCGATGGGGACTGTTCGGCCTGCCGATCAGGTTGTTTGGCCTGCCGATAAGCGAAGGATAAGATTACACGTTTCCACACAGATCTTATCGTATATTAATCCGAACTTGATTCTGTTTCGAGTTTCTGAGACCTAATCTGATAAGGACTGACCCTAGGCCCAACCTCTATATAAAGGGAGTAAGTCTTAAGAGTTACTTAGACTAATTAAGAGATTAAGAGTGATACTCTGCTAGTGAGAATCTAAAAACTCCCTAAGAGCTTTTGTTCACAAATCACGAACACTTGCTTTGGGTTCTCTTGATTGGTTGGAAGGAGAGTCACTTGGTGGAAGAGCTGTACGTGTGAGCCCACACTCACTCCGGTCATGGATAGAGAATAGCAAAGAAGACCAGTTGGTTGACGCTCTTTTGGAACGTTACTTCTCTTCACGTTTTGCGAGGGTTTTTAGCATACCAAGGTTAGTAAGATCTGGTTAATTTTTGCATATAGCATGTCAAACTTGTGTTTTAGAAAATACTTTGATGTTAAATGTTTTTTTAAAATTTTGTTGCACACTCTTTTTCCAACAATTGGAATCAGAGCCATGATTTTTACATAAATTTATGAGTTTGTGATCATGTTATATGTATAAATTTTGTGATCTTAATCTCTCATATGCTTGAATTTAATTTTATAGAGAGTTGACACTCTAGGTTTCTATATATTTTTTATGTTGTCATGGATTATATGGTGAATTTTCATTAATTAATTATGTTTGATTAAATTGTTATTTAATTATTAATTAATTAATTAATTAATGCCAGTTATGGTTCCTTAAAGGTTAGAATGTGTATCTAGGTTTTTAATGTAATTAGATAGCGGACTATTATCTCCGTCTAGGAATTATTATTTAATTTTAAATTTGTAAGAATTTTTTAATTAAATAATTATTCAGAGATGACGGATCTAGAAGGCGGATCTAGAAAATGGATGATGGCGCTTCTAGGTATTTCCTAAGTCTCTAATTTTATGTTTTTGAATTGTTAAAAATAATATTGATAAATTGCATTAAAAATTGTATTTTCTAGAATGGAGATTTCTGCTCGGTAGGCATGCTGAACCCACTAGTTCGGCAGGCCGATGGTCACAGATCGACAGGCCGGACGTAAGGTTCGGCAGGCCGTTAGTGGGACAGAAATCAGACGACTCTAGCGGCAGGCCAAACTTTCATGAGTCGATAGGCCGATCGTCTAGATTGACAGGCAGATGGAGCATGACCAGCAGGCCGATCGTCTAGATCGGCCTGCCGACCAAGAGCTGGAAAATTTCCAAAAAATGTGCAGTTTTTCCAGTGCAGTTTTAATTTTATTTTTTGGGACAATTCTAAAAAACATTAAATTTGAATATGACCGGAATTATGAAGTATTCAATTCATACAGGATTGAAGACATGAAGATAGGTATTACATGAAGAAGGATACAGCTTGAGGATTCAAGGATGAAGAATCGATAATATGTCTCGATTATTCTCTTGTAATCTTAGTTTTCTATTCTCTAGGGTGGAACCATAATATTACGATTATTTATTATTTTGCTTGTAGCTTTGCTTAATTGTTTTGCTTGTAGCTTTGCTTGTCTGCATTATAATATGATTTGCCATGTATATTGATAGCATGTCATATAGAATGGGGAGTGCCGCTCATATTAAAATTGTTCATGCCTGTTCTTAAAATAAAACCTTGATTTCAAAAGATTGAGTAGGAGAAGGTTTTCGAAGAGAGAACCTAAGGCCTCCATCATTGGTCCATAGGCAGAACATGGTGGTCCCGACCCCTAGGAAGGGATTTCTATCATGTACCAGATTGGATCTCTAAAAGGATAAGGTATTTTAGCATGATTTATGGTTGCACACCCCTAGGTGGTGATTATAAATCATGGATAGAATATTGAAACGATGGTTATACACTCACGTTAATTTTATTATTAACCTCCTCTAGGAGCCCTGTTAATAAAATTAATGGCCAAAGAAGCGATTATTAATATATGCTGGATTATACGGGTCTTACATGGTAAATATTAATTAAGAGAGGATCCGTGTTCCTGATTAAATTTGGCATGACTCCTCTAGGACCTTGTTTTATTTTGAGTTGGGAATTATCGTTGTAAGGTTGTGATATTTTCAAGGTTTTGACACATAAACACATTTGTATGTTTTTATATGATTGTGTTATCTTACTAAATTAGAATGATGTGTTTGCTTATGTTTGGTATATGTTTCTTTATTGTAGATTAAAAATGTCTAAAACGCTTTATTATCGATACTTGACAAAAACCTATTAATCGGTAAGAACTATAACGATTGGAAATGGAACTTGGATCTTGTCCTGTCCTTTGAAAAACTGAAATATGTATAGACAACCCCTTGTCCTCCCGAGCCAACGGGAGACTTAACTAATGAGCAATTCCAAGCGTATGATCACTGGAAAGATGCTAATGATCAGGCCCGCTGCTAGGTTATGGCAAGCATGAATAATGTGCTGCAGGCTCAACATCAGGATTATGAGACTGCGAAGTAGATCTTAGATAATCTTGAGGATTTGTTTCGAGGCTAGGCCATAATAAAGCGGCAATGGGCGTTTTGAAAACTTCTAAACTGTAGATAGAGGCCGGGGATATCTGTAAAGGAGCATATGATATTGGTCATGGATTACCTCGCTGAGGCTCAAACTAATAAAGCTGACATCGATGCTGAAACTTGGATGACTATGGTCTTTAAGACTCTGTCAAAGGAATTTATTCCATTTGGAGCTAATTTAATTTAAGCAATAGATGGGATATGACCTTAACAGAACTGATGAAACAGTTACAAGAGTTTAAACTGCTGATCAGGGAGTCTCCTGCGGGTGGAGAGGCCAACATGGTAGCTGCTTCTAGTTCCAATCCTAACTGTGAAATGGAAAGAAGCAACGGGCCAAGAACGGGAAGTCTTCTATTCCTACTAGCACCAAGAGCAAGAAGAAGAAGAAGAAGAAGAAGAAGAACCCGAAGAAGCTTAAGTGCTTCTTCTGTGGAAAGGTCAGGCATATCAAGAAGCATTGCAAGGACTTCCTTTCAAAAGGAGGTAGGTGTGATCTTCTCTATTTAGAAACTTGTTTGGTTGAGGAATCCAATGACATTTATATCATAGATTCTGGTGCAACTAATCATGTTTGTGTTTCTCTACAGGGGTTCAAAGAAATGAGAAATCTACTACATGAGGACTTCACGCTTTGGATGGGCAATGGATCCTTGGTCTCAGCAGAAGCAGTGAGAGATGTCTATCTTTATTTTGATAACTATAGGAATTTATTTTTGCAAGATTGTTTTTATATTCCTAAATTTAAAAGGAATTTAATTTCTGTATCTTGTTTATTTAAAGACTCCTACTTGGTTTCTTTTAATGTTAAAGTGATGATTCATAAAAACAAATCTTTTATATGTTCTAGAGATATCGTGGGTGGTTGTTTTTGTTTTATGAATAAATTATGATCACATCATTTAAAAACTATATGTTAAAATGATAATTATAATGGTTTTCCCTTATTAGATGTGGAATAATTTTAATTTTTCAGAGAATTCGTTAATCCGTGTAATCCTTTGACATTCCCCACACACAATCACCATAAGAGTTTTATGATCATTGGTCTCGCCACTGATTTTGTTATATCATTTGGATGAGTGCTGGGGTCGTCTCCATATGATACATCGAAACTCAACCATAGTCTTCATAATACTGTAGCCCGTACTCACTCACTGTCGCATCTCTTTTCCAATCTTCAAGAGCCAAACAAGCGAAAATTCTCGAAGACTTCTGACTGAGTGCATCTGTGACCACATTAGCTTTCCTAGGATGGTACTGCAACGCAAAATCATAATCCTCCATGTATTCCATCCACCTTCGCTGCCTCAAGTTTAGATCTCTCTAGGTGAACAGATACTTCAAACTCTTATGGTCGGAGAAGATCTAAAATGTTGCCCTGTACAGATAACATCTCCAAATCTTTAGCACATGGATCACAGTTGCAAGCTCTAAGTCATAAGTAGGGTAGTTCCGCGTAGTATCTTAATCCTAAGATGAATAGTAGGCCCGTTGTCTTAACTTATGTCTTTTGATGTACCAAAGGGTGACATTCACATTTTATGTTGGTATGCATGTCGATACGTTGGAAGCATGACTCTTGATAACGTAGACTTGTTATTCATAGATACAGAATCCATAGCTCCTTTTTAGGAGTCGTTGATATACTCTTATATACGTTATCCTGTAATTCAAAAACTAGAGCGCTCAACCATCGAATATTCATCTTAGGATTAAGATACTACGCATATGATTGTTTAAAGTGAATCGATTTTAGTTTATTGCATTTTAGTTGTTATTGAATTATTTAGTGTGTTTTTAATATGATTATTAATATTTATAATGCTATAATCATTATTAACATCTATTAGTAATAATACATTTATTATTAAATTGAAAAAAATTTACCATATGTTATTGAAATCATATAGTTAATAGTTGTTGGGGAAATCATATTTATAATTATAAGATAGTATCATGATATAATGGTTTTCCCTTTTTAATACAAGATAATTAGGCACCCACGATGGTATAGAAAAATCACAAATCTTTTATATGTTCTGCATTGTGACATGTAATGTGAAACCTTTCACGATGGTTTTTATAAAAATCATTACGGAAGGTGTCGTATATTCAAAATTTTAGTCTCTCGTCCAAATTTATCGCAGAACCTTTCACAACAGTTTTTATTAAAACCGTCGTGGAAGGTTTCACATATTCAAAATTTTAGTCCTCCATCTAAATTTAAGCACACGATATGCAAAACCTTTCATGACGGTTTAAAAACCATCTTGGAAGGTTCTGTATGTTCAAAATTTTTAGTCTTCCCACCCAAAACCATCGTAGAAGGTTCTGTATATTCAAAATTTTTAGTCCCTACCCAAATTTCAGCACGTACCAATATGTGGAACCTTTCACAACGGTTTTTATAAAAACTGTTGTGGAAGGTCCGCCGCCTAATTTTAAGCATGCGCCAATATGCGGAACCTTTCACGATGGTTTTTATAAAAACCATCGTGGAAGGTTCCGCATATTCAAAATTTTTAGTCCCCCACCCAAATTTAAGCAAATATTTGGAACCTTCCATGACGGTTTTTTAGAAAAACCATCGTAGAAAGTTGAATCTTACACGACTGTTTTGCTAAAAACTACTGTGAAATGTTACTATTATACGATAGTTTTTAGCAAAAACCGTCGTGTAAAATTACACCTACTACGATGGTTTTTACAAAAAACCGTCGTGAATGGTTCCGCATCACTAACACAATGGTTTTCGTATTTTCAGGCATACTTTTTGCGTTTTTACCTCTTCTTACTATGACGGGTTTTGAAAAAACATCATTACATAAGGTTGTATAATCTCAAGTTTCTAGTAGTGGTAAAAAAAATTGGTCACAAAAAGCAATTTTCTACGACCAAATTTTGGTCATTAAAACGTGGAAAAACAACAAAACTTTCTATGACCAAATTTGATGACTAAAACATACCAATCAGTGACAAAAGAAAATTTTTTGGTTGCTGAACACTTAGTGGGAAACTAAAATTTGTCGGCGCCAAGTGTATTTGGTGGTGAAATCGAAGTTGGTTGTGGATAGTGGAATTTCTATGACCAAATTTTGGGTGCAACTTGTAGGAAAAGATTTTCTACGATTAAAACTTATTTTGTCACTAAAAGGTAGAGCAAAAAAATTTCCAAGCCATGCCAAGAATTTCAAAAATTCGTGACCAAATACTCGATCGTGAATTCCAATATTTTGTGACTAAAATGCTATTTTTATTTGGTCACAAGTTATAATATTTTTTGTATTTATTTTTTTTAGATTATGTTAATCTTACATTTTAAAATTTTATGTTTAACTCATTTTAAAAATTTAGAACTTGCTATACTATGAGTAGTTTAAGTGTCAATATCATATGAAAATATTTATTTCAATATAAAAAATATAATTTAGTTTTTGAATTATTCTTAAAAAAGGAAGATCTATGATCAAAAAGCTATTTGATCACAGAAGATATTGTTTCACGACCAAATTTTGGTCATCCAAAGATGCTTTCTACAATCAAATTTATTACTTGGTTGTAGAAAACTATTTTCGATAACCAAATCTGTATTTTTCTCATGAAATATTTTTTTATTGTTTAAACCCTTGTTTTTGTGTTATTTAAGCATTAAATAATTCATGAAAAACTTTTTAAATATCTCACTTTATTTTCCAACCTATTACTTTGCTTCATTTTTTGTTCCTCTGTTACAATTAAGAGTTATTAAGGACTAAAAGCTTAAAAATCGAAAGTGAAAAACTAAATCTAGTGATTTTGATTCATGTAATTTTAAAAAAAAGTTTTGTCCTATTATTAATAAGATAACCTTTAATTTAGAAAAAGGATAAGTGTATTTTGAATAACAAATTATGCATTATGACTTGTATATCTTTATATTTATATAGCATGCTAGATAATTATAATTTGAATATCATAGTTGCTATATATACATATGCATATGTAATATATTGATATTAAATATCCAACTTTATCTTTTTTTAAGAAAAATTAAAGCTAATTAAATAACAATATGATAAATTCTTTTATTTTCTTTACATAAATCCAAATCATTATATTCAGTTTCTCACTTCTTTGTTTTAATTAATTTAGGTAAATTACTGAGGAGGTCCCCAACCTTTATATAAAGGTACTATTTGGTCCCCTTTTTTTGCTAAATTGCTAATCTTTCAATTTAGGTGCAAAAGGACTAAAAGTAACTAATGTCTGTTTATTTTTCCTCACGTAGGCCGCATATGTTAAACACATAATAGACATTTTGGTAAATGTAGTTGAAAAAGAGAAATTAAATAAAATGGATTAATGTGGCCCATGGAAGCCAATCAAAAAATGCCACGAGATTATTGCCACGTCATTAAAAATACCTTTACTAAATAAATAAACCCAAAAAAATTATTAAGCCTAAACAAAAAAAAATCTTTTTCTTCCTAAATTGAAAGATTAATTAGACCCAATTCAGTAAAAAAAAATGGGGACAAAATCACACTTTTTAAAAGGGTTCTAGATATCCCGAGCAATTAAACCTAATAATTTTGATCCCTAATAACACCATCATAACAGAGGGACTAAAAGTGAAACAAACTAATAAATCTAGGGACCAATAGTGAAACAAAATAATAAAGTTAGAGACCAAACTTGCACATACTAATAATATTCTGTTAAATATATAATACTAACTAAGCAGGGACCAAAACTAAACCAAAAGAATATGCTAGGAACAAAATGAGATGTTTTAAATGTTGGGGACTAAAATGGGACTGAAGATAAACTTCAGGGACGATTTATGAACTAAAGTGCAATAAAAAAAATAACTATGTGTTTTTGGATGCTTTTAAGAAATTTATTATTGATCTATATTTTTTGTGTTACCAATTGATTTTGATATTGAAACTACAAATTTGACCTTTATAGTTTATAGGTGACCTTAAATCCAAAAATGAATAAGATGTATTGTTGATTCCCAACAACACCTTACTAATAGAGGGACCAAAAGTGAAATAAAGTAATAAATTTAGGGACCAAAAGTGAAACAAAGTAATAGATTAGGGACCAAGCTTAGACATTTTAAGAAGAGAGAAATAGCAGTTGAGGTTAAAGCTTAAAAAATAATGTCATATAGTTTTAAAATGTGTAATAAATAGCATATCATGATAAATTGAATCATATCTCATGAGAAATTAAGAACAAAATACCCCAACTCTTTCTCTTCTATATCTCCTATACTCCTCCCTTGCTGAGACCATTGACGGCTAAGAAATACAATATTATTCTAATAATACTATATCACCGTGTAGATATAAAAAATTCACCGACGACTTCATCGAACCGCCAGTGACGAGAAAATACAGTATTACTCTAGTAAAACTGTATTATCGTGTAAATACAAAAATTCACCGGCAACTTCGTCGGACCGTAATGGCTAAAAAATATTGTATTACTTTTGTAATACTGTATTACTATGTAGATATAAAAAATTCACTGATGGCTTCGCTAGTCCGCCGACCGCCGAGAAATAAAGTATTACTCTGGTAATACTATATTACCATATTAAGACAAAAATTCACTGGTAGTTTGAGAATATAGTATTACTTTTGTAATAGTATATTATAGTATAAATACAAAAAATTCACCGATGACTTTATCGGACCACAGTTGACTAAGAAATACAGTATTACTCTGGTAATATTGTATTACCATATAAATACAAAAAATTCATCGACGAATTTACCTGACCAACGGCAACCAGGAAATACAGTATCACTCTAGTAATACTGTATCACTATATAAATACAAAAATTCACCAGCAGCATCGCTTGACCGTCACAGCCGGGAAATGCATCACTTTAGTAATACTGTATTACCGTGTAAATACAAAAAATTCACCGATGACTTTATCGAACCACTGATGGCCTACAAATATAGTATTACTCTTGTAATATTGTATTACCGTATAAATATAAAAACTCATGGACAACTTCATCAAACTGCCGACGGCCATGAGATACAGAAAACCTAAAATCTACCATCATACAGTGGCCACAACCGGCAACGTGCTGACCACCGTCACTACATGTTCACCGACATCGCCTTTTCCCCTTGATTAGACGGTGGTGATCTATACATCCATGCCAACTATTTGATGAAATTTGGCATTGGCAATGAGCTTAAGACCTCCGATCTCACGAACAACGATGGATCTCCACGCATCGAACATAGCCTATGTCAGATCCTTGTTCATCCACCATGGTAGATCAGAAGTCTTGTCCTCAGATCTTTGTGAATCAGAAATAGTCGTCATCAAATCTCATGCATCCGCCATAACTGATCAAAGGTTGCACTGTAAGATCTTTATAGATTGAAAATTCTGCCATCAAATATTCGTGAATCGAATGTTGCTACCATCAGTTCTTCACAGATCAAATGTCACCACCATCAGTTCTTATAGCATTGGTCATGGCTGTTGGAGGACCGTGCAGATTGGCCATTGTCGTTGCCATCGTCGTCCCATCATTGTCCTAAGATCATCTTGTCACCATTGAAGACAAATCCATGCTCCATTGTGAGGCCGTCTAGGAAGGAAAGAAATCGGAGAAGAGAGAGGTAAGGGAAGAAGAAAGAGAGAGAAGAGAGAGAAACGAGGGAAGATAGAGAGAAAAAAAGATCTGAATTTCTATGTGGGGTATTATAAGAATTTTAAAACTCAAAATCTTATCATATACTATTATTTACACAATTTCAAAAAACTTGACATTATTTACTAATCAGTTTAAAAAAGAACTTCTATTTCATGCAATTTCTCTTTTAAGAATATTCCATTAAATATATAATATACAACTAAAATCGGACTAAAACTAAAGCAAAAGAATATATTAGGGACCAAAATGAGACTTTTTAAACGTTGGGGACTAAAATAGGACTAAAGAAAAATCTTAGGAACTATTTGTGAAATTAACCCAATAAAAAATTAAACCTGTATTTTGGATGTTTTCAAGAAATTTATTATTGATTTTCAACTTTGTATCGATTTTGTATATTTTTTTAGGCCACCAGTTGATTTTGATATTTAAAATGACAAATTTGACCTTTGTAACTTATAGGTGACCTTATATCCAAAAATAAATAAGGTGTATTGTTTAAAAAAAAAAAGAAACAGTAAAAAAATGTATTTTTTAACTATATGTTTATTTGTAGCTTACATAAAAAGTAAACTCGTCAATCTAGAGGTCAAAAACAGGTATTGGCTTAGAGTGGGTACAAATTTAATATGGATTTCAAATTCAAATTTATAATTTTTAGAACAAGTAAAATACAAATTATTTTTTTATATACTCAAATTGCAAGATATAAGTTCAGAAATATCACCTTTTTTTTTCTCTTTTTTCCGTTTTCTTTTTTTTTTAACTTTTAGACATTGCGAAGAGAGAAAATTACACATTTGTAAAGGGTAATTAGTTTTTTAAAGGGACAATGATTGAAGATTAACAACGTTAGTACATAAATTATATTACGAAACTATATATAAGCACTCTTTTATTTTATGCGGTTGAAAGGTGTACGTTTTGGCTTTTCTCAAAAAAAAAAAAAAAATTGTAAGTTTTGATGAACTAAACTTCTTTTTTTTTTTTTTGAAATATGGCTAAACTTTTTAAATAGTGAATATTTAAATATTTCCGAACAATGATTTTAAATATTGAATATTATATCTAGTAAGATCGATTGCTTCAAATGTTATTAATTTTCTTGCAGTTTTATTTAAGAATAATCCGTTTTATAATAATACGTTTTTATATCTTTGGTCTCTAACTTGTCTCCCTGGTCAACTTACACGCTGACTGCCTACATATGCATGCATCGTACAAGATCTCGGAAATCCAGAGAAACAAAGCATGAAGATAGTTTTCAAGAACAACGCTTTCAAGAAACGTGAAGCTGAATCAGAAGCAGGAAACAAAGAAAACCCTTCCAAACGAATGAAGATAGTTATCAAGAAAAAGGGTTTAAAGTTGGTTTCCTCAGCGTTATACCTACCGAAAGACCAGCACTTGAAGCCTCTAGGAGAAGACGCCCACTTCATCGCCGCGGAGGAGCAGACGATTGGAGTGGCCGACGGTGTCGGTGGGTGGGCCAAACGTGGCATCGATTCTGGTGTATATGCCCGAGAACTAATGAAGAACTCGATCACAGCAATCCAAGGGGAAGCCAAAGAAGGATCCGTACAAGTTAACCCTAAAAGGGTTTTGCACGAGGCTTTCTCAAAGACCAAACTCCCAGGGGCATCCACAGCTTGTATTTTGACACACAACGAAGGCGTGTTGCGTGCAGCCAACGTCGGAGACAGCGGATTCATGGTCTTCAGAGACAGAAAGTTGTACTACACATCTCCGACTCAGCAACACCGGTTCAACCATCCGTATCTGTTGGGGAATGCGAAGAAGTGCGACCGTCCGGATTGTGCTGAGGAGATAGAATTAGAGGGAGCGAAGGAGGGAGATCTTATAGTGATGGGAACTGATGGATTGTGGGATAACATATATCCGTCGGAAATCGAGGAGATCATCGAGGGATTCGAGAAGAAGAAAGAAGGGAAATTAGTACTCGAGGTGTTGGCGTGGAAGATAGCAGGAGCGGCTTATAAAAATTCGTTGAATGAATCTTATGTTAGTCCTTTTGAAATTAAGAATACAATGGCTGGAAAAAAGCACAAAGGAGGCAAGGTGGATGATATTACGGTGGTTGTTAGCAAGATCAGTCGACACTACGATCTTCAGCTGCACACGTGATTATGTGAATTCAGGAGTACGGTATGCAATCTGACCATTCTCAATATTGCTTTTTGTTCATGTTCTGTATACTTAGGTTTGTCTGATCATTCTTACTTTCCTTTTTTGTTTTTTTTTTTTTTTTTGTGTTAATAATTTAAGCCTGTTTTTATTGGATATTGGTTGTCTTAGTGAAGAAATCCAGATTATCTATATGTATTAATGGAAGTAATTAGAGCAGTATAAGAGCTGTGTGTGTTATTAATATGGCTTTTTTTTTTTTTTTTTGTTCAAAGATCTTAATGACGCTTTTCTTTTGCAGGATATGAAGAGCTCAAGACTCATCGTGGCGAACGGCAAGGACGTATTTAGGAGTTGTTCAAGATAAAATCATCAGGGTCATGCACTCTTTTTTCCTTGTCGAAGTTTTTACCCTGTGAGGTTTTTACTTGGCAAGGTTTTAACGAGGCCTCTCCCTATTAGGGATGAGTAGATCCATTGACGGTGATTCTATCAATTTTATTTTTGATAGGCTGAATGTCAGTTGTATAGATTGTATTTATTTATTTATTTTTCAGAGTTGTATATAGACCTTTAATTATTAATGGGTTAGATAGTTAGGTGCCAACCTAGTTGGGATGTGGCTATCTTTCCTTAATATTTGATACTGCTCGTTTTATGAGAAGAAAAAAAATTATTTCTCTCTCCTTTTTGTCAAGTCAAAATAAATATTATAAACAATATGAGGTTCAATTTATTATTTTTTGAATCAACGATTTGCTTCAGGTCTTGTTACTGTGGATAGCTAATATACAAGTTTACTATCTCAAGGATACTCAATATTAAGCAACCTAGCCATCCATGATCCTTCTACTTTTCAGTAGTGTACACAATTTTTGTAGGGATATACTTTTTTATACCTTTTTTCACCTTTAATTTTTTATTGATCAAATATATACTTTTAAATTAGATTTAATACATAAATTTACAACTTTTTTTAATCAACTTTCAATGTTAACCTAAAATTATGCCCAAAATACCTTAAGAAAGATAAGAGAAGTAAAAAAACACTTTGAATTAAGGGTTTTAAGCTCAAAAATGTCTAGAATACTCATGGATTTTTTGTGTTGATTTTTTGTTTTCTTCTTATTTTTTATAAGTTTAGTTTTTTCTCTTTACATAAGGATAATTTGGTCATTTTAAATGTCAAAATCAATTGTTAGCCAAGAGAAAGTATAGATTTGTATATTAAATCTAATTTAAAGGTATACATTTGATGAGATCAAAAACCGAAAATATAGTGTTTGAATAAACCTAAACACAAAGTATAAAAAGGTAAATAACTATTTTTTATAAACAAATACATAACATCATGAAATATATAGTGCTCACGATATATATAATTGTTGATGTAATAAAATGCATAAACTTTTCCTCTATAATCCATCATTAACAAGGACTATGGAAGTGACTAAGTTAATTAACAAGGCCTATGGAGGTAACCAACTAAAAATTACAAACAAATAATCTAGAAATGAGAGGTACAAACAGTTAGGACACGCGAGAGGGTATGAGAATCAAAATCAATGGCATGGCTATTGAAGGAAGCAGCCAATTTAGACTAGCTTCTAATTTTGCTTAAGAAAATATAACTCGTTTAGTTAGTAGGTTTGAAGTTTGAACCAAAAAAAATGGTCTGAAATGTAATTCAAACCATTTAAATCAAACGCCACAATAACTATCCATTTTAAGATTTTAAGATGATCATGTTATATAACTAATCTCAAAATAACTCCACATTTAAGTAATATGAATGAAATTCAAATGTTCACAAAACTTGAAAGCAGCTTAAAGAATCTACATACAAGATATTTACGGCTACAAGAGACGTTCGCAAAAATTTGATTCCAAAATTGGGAACATGTTGCTTGGACGAGATAGTTAGGGAGGGATATTATTACTTTTTGTCAGCAACAAATAACTAGAAAGTGAAAGTATAGTTTAAGGGCTTCACAGGTAGAGAAATATACCTACAATGAGTTTTTTTTTTTTTTTAAATGTCAGAACATTGCATGGATTTGTCTGTTAAACTAAAACTTTACCATGAAAAAATGGAGCTTATAAATGTGAACACAATACCAAGATTTTGGAAGCTCTCAAATATTTTACTTAAACCTTGCAGCTATTGATTCTAGCAATCCTCAGCTCGAGACCAGTAAGGAATAGCGCAAACTACCCTTTGATTAAGTTTAACACATAAATCTATCTCTAATGAGTACAATGGCCTTCAATCAGCTACCAAAACAAGAGTTCGTTTCCTTGGATTAGGCATGATAAAACGTGTAGGTTCAAATATTTTGTCAGAGATCATCGGTCTTTCTCACTCCGAGCAACAACAACAACGTATGGATTCAAACGCTGCCTTAATATATTTGTAGAGAATGACTCGGTGATGTGCTGTCGAGCTTCTATCCCCATTCTCTCTGCCAACTGTGGGTCTTGAATGAACATAGCCATGGCTAAAGAAAAATCTCGTGGGGTAGGGGCACAGATATCCTGTCGCGCCATTTTTAACAGTCTCTACAGGTCCCCCGCTATTGCATGCAATAACAGGTTTTTGTGCTGCCATTGCCTCCAGAGGAATGATGCCAAAGTGTTCATCCTACATCAATTGAATAATTTGTGTTATTTTTTGTTCCATAGCATCCAATAAAATAAAAACATGACATAATATCCATACCTTTGGTGTATAAAGGACACATAAACATTGGGAGAGAAGTTCATTTCTCTGAGATGTTGAGCACAATGTGATGAAATTAACCCGACCAGATACTCCTTCCCTCTTGGCTAAAGTTTTGAGCCCCTCCAAGTATTCAACATTCTCCCGAAGACGTTTCTCAAAACCACCTGCAATAATTGCTATGTCAGTTTTGTGCCAACAAATATGCAAAACCATGAACTTGTACCACCAAGAATCTAATGTTTTCTTTTAGGTACTAAAAATGTAACTGTTTGAACTATGTAATGTGTGCACACATTTCTCTGATGTGTTGTGGACGAACAGAAGTGCTGGTTTTCAAACAAAAGATTCAGTAATAACCACTCAAACAGCTTTTGCAATAAAAATAACATGAAGATGTCAGAGGACATCCGTACTCTTTGGTGAAAAATCTAGGTCTTGAATTTAGGCCTTTGCTCAGATTAGAGTACTACATCATCTAATGTTAAGAAAATTCAATTTCCTGTGCCCAAAACACACAAGGTATTGTCCTACATGCATAGAGTAAATAACAAACACCAACAGTGAACGAACGTGCAACTGTTCTAGAATTTAGAGCAGTTATTCAATGCAAACGAATGTCCTTTCCATGTCTGAATCACTTAAACGAAGACAAACCAAAACGTCAAACTTAATTGTCCAAAAATATGTTACTATTAAACCAAACAATACATGGTGATGAAGGTACAGAGACTCTTATCTATATAAGGGTGCCTATTATAGTTATCAAAAAGCAACTCTGTATGAAAACACTAGTCCGGATACTAGTTTGGAACTTGCCTGCAATTAGTCAGTGACACGATCCAGATTAAGACCTTGCAAAGCATCACGTTCACCCTTGTGGAGCACAGAAAAAGCTAAAATTGGCAAGTCAATGTTCTTTTTTCTTTCAAAGTGGTTGATGGACAAAAAATCCAGCCTGAAGAAGAGAGAGGAAGAGGAGAGAAAAACACACATCACTCGAAAAAGGTGATCTACATAAATGGTTAATGGTTATATATAAATCATAGAAGTATCTCTAGAATCAAAACGCATAGAAAGATTGTTCGTTACTCGGAGGATTTAGGTTTGTCAAACTGATCCACGTTCACTGCAGTGTAAAGGACTGCTGGTTGAATTCCTTGTGCATCAAGATGCTTGAATGTATTTGCAAAAGTGGAGGCCGTAAATTTGCTATTACTGCAATCGTTAAAACCAAAGCAATAAGTAACGGAGAATATAAATGCCTGAAAAGAAGAGGTGAAATCCAATTGACATGCATGAGACAGATGACTGACCAGTTGTCATTTCTTCTACAAAGTCTATGGGTTACCTGTAAATTCTCTTTAGAAGAGTTGTGTGCTTAGCCAGCAACAAATCTGGAAAATGACAATAGAAGACAACCTGGAAATAAAAATTAACTTATAAACAACAACAATAGCAGAGACTAAGATAAAAATTCATATAAACTAGGCAAGCATATCTTTGTTCATTTTTTGAGTTTCAATAGAGTGTTGACAACAGAAACCTGATCTGCTAGGACTACATCAAATGATGGCCACATAACCAATACACAGAGTGCAACAAAAAGGCATCGCAGATAAGCACACAAAGCATAAAGACGGTAAAAAATATGTCGAGGTAGAAAAGCACCATACACTGTAACTGGAAAGGTAACTGCAAATATTTGGACATTCAATAATACTTTGCAATATTAATTAGAAGATAAAGGAGTATGCTAAAAGATTATATACATATATATATATATATAATAGAATAGAATAAGAAGAAAGATTGACTGCATAAAGTTCTTTCTGCTCAATCAAACCCACCAGCATCTACACTACATCTGTGACAATCGATTCCCTTCTTACTACTGCTGCACCCTGCCTTTTTACGGTTTCCCTTTACCCAGTTTTCTCATTAAGTTGAGTCAATTCAGCTCTCATGCTAACTTTTCCTTAGGTCTTCATACACTTCAACAAATATCCTCCTTCCCCTATACTTTAAATTTTTTTTTTTTGGTTGCTAATGCCAGTCAGCGATTAAAGTGTACATCTTTAATGTCTACATCTATCTAGATAGTAGATTCTAAATATCTGATGGAAATACAGAATGTACTAGACCAGAATGAAGCAACTATTAGGGAACAAAATCCTTCTTTTTCTTTCAGTGAGTAAGCAAGGTTTAAAGATTAAGCCTAAACCAAGATTTTGGTCTTCTAAATCATTAATCCTCCATCTCTTAAAAAATAATATTAAAAAAAGAGAGACAACATAGAACAAAGAAGTTAAATCAAAAAAGAGAAATCAGATATGAAAACATACCGGAAACAGTCTCCTCAAAGCATCAGTTTTGTCATGGCGTGCGGTGAAGACATGAACTTTATGCCCATGAAATGAAAGTTCAACAGCAGCATCAACAATCAATCTCTCAGCTCGGCCTAAAGAGACGAAGTCAACATGAAATAATTTATAAACAAAAGAGATGTGTTACGTCAGACCATATTCATACTTGCGCATTTTAACCACAGGCCAATTATTGGAGTCTCAATTCATTTCGACCAATAACTCCATCAGCTAAATAGCATATACATTATAGATGTAACCTCAACTCAACCCACAAAAAAAGCTTAAAATTTTAGCAAAAGAAAAAGGCTTAAATTCTTTAAATGTCATATCTAAATATTTTGTCAACTTGTTTTGCGGGTTTTTTCCGCCTTTTTTCTACTTGTTCTTGGTTTACCATGTCACGTTATTTTCAACAGAAAATCCAATGGTTTCTTGATCTTTCTAGGCAACCAAACAGAGAATAATGCGCAAATTCGAAAGCAATTCAAATTCATGAGAAATTCAAATAGCTAAGTAAATCCAGCAATCCAACCTTTTCATATTAGTTGCATGCTCAAAAGTAATCAAAAGATGGAAAATTATGAAAATAATAACATAAAGAAGATTATCGATAGCATGATACCAATACCATGATACCTTCTGGTTTTTTAAAATTAGAGAATGAAATCTCTCTGTAAGATTGACAAATTCTTTCACATAAATTCAGAAGTAAATAAAGATTTGAACGTCTTCATAGACAGCAATAGGTTTCTTGCACCCCCAAACTGACACATCTTATGAATAAAACCTCTCTTTGCATCATCCACTCCTCAAATTCTTAAGGATCAAGATATATGATAAAGATGATAAGGGACAATAATCAAAACCATTTTGTCTAAATTTAAAGGTGGATCCTTTATTACTTTGAGCAACAATCTGAGAATTCAACAAAACAACGGCACACCCACATATTATTTTTGTCTGCCTTGAAAATTCTTCACTTTTATTGTAGGGGTTTCAATCCAATCAACTCAAAGAAGGCTTAAAACAATTGAAATTTCTCATGGTGAGAGGACTTTATTTTTTATTCATCAGCCAAAATTCAATTTAGAAAATAGAAACAAATAAAGAAAAAACAATCATTTGATAATTGAGGAACAGAAATAAACACATATCAAGTGCGATTGGATGCAGCAGGAGAATGGGAATGAGAATGGGAATGGGAATGGGATAGGAATGGGTTGGAAACCATCTCAAATTCTTTTCTTGATTAGGGTTATGGAATCAATACCTAATCATTTTGACCCAAAAAAAAAAAAAAAAAGAACCTTAACTTAAAGATGATTATATGTTTAAAATAGTTTAATTATTTTATCATTTAAAAATTCATTATTTGAAGGAATATGCAGTTAACGGACTAACAGAAAAACCTATGCCCTTGCCAACAATTTATTTTAGACATTCCTGTGTGAGTAAAAATAACCTCTTGCTGAAGGCATTGACAGAGAATTGAAATCATGAAAATTTCATAATTATTTTTGATAATTTATATCCAATAAGGTTGAGTCCTAGCTGCTGAATTGCTCAACAATATCACTTCTTAAATTATACCTGCAAAATTTTTTTCTTATATCAATATTGCATTAAAACTCCTCAGTTCTAGTAACAACAGAATCAAACTTTTACTACATTCAAAGTTCTTTCGGACTAAAGTTTCCAATAAGTTAAAAGACAATATTTTCTAATAAAAAGGTTAGTGTGCTTGTCCAAAGTCTGAAAACAGACTAACTTTTTTCTTGGATAAGAAACGAAATTTTAGTAGGAAGGGGAAAAGGAATTACAACAGAGGACAAGCAGTCCTCAACTGAAAAAAACCCACAGAACACCAAGACAACAACGAAACAAAAACAACGACAATCCCAACAGATACACAGCCTCACAAAATCAGAATCGGATCCCATCCCCTAAGAAGATCAGAATTAGAGAAAACAGCCAAGTCTCTATCCTGAGAAGCCCACAAAGCCACCCAGAGTTTAACTCTATCCCACAGAACACTAAAATCTCCTTCCACTTCTTCGAAAATACGATTGTTTCTTTCCAGCCAAGTAAGCCAAGTGACCACAAGAACCACCAGGTTCCAAAGCCTCCTACATTTCTTATTCCTTCCAATCATAAACTTAACCCCCATCAAATGCACAATTTTACTAGGCATAGACCTACTAGTATTAAACTCCCTCAAAATTTTGTGCCAAAGCTTCAGAGAAAAAGCACAATGCAGGAATAAATGATCTACTGATTCATGGTCATATGGGCAGAGAAACAGCATCCCAGCAAAAGGTAAAGATAAGGCTTCCTCCTTTGCAAAACATCACGAGTATTCAAGTTGCTAAGAGCAAGTAGCTAAGATTTTTCAAATAAAATTAAATGGTTTAAAAGGAGGAAAACAATGATCATCAAGCAAGACTCTAAAGAGGGATTTACAAGAGAACAACCCGAATCCTCTAAGCTCCAAACCCAATGATCAACCAATCCTTCATAAATCCTCACTCCCTCTAAGCTAGTCAACAAATCCACCACCTCCCCCATCTCCCTCTCGCTAGGGTCTGTTCTGAAATGAAAATTCCAAGAAATTGTAAGACCACCATTAACAGAGAAGAAAGAAGAAAATTGCCTCATTATGAAGAGAGGAAATTCTGAAAGGAAATTTGGAAGAAAATGACTCCTAACCCACCCACACATCCTTCTCCCACTTTAAGTTGACAAAGAGAATTAGTAGTTAGTAGTTGTTAGGTTGTTAACTACCGTTGGTAGTAAGTTACATTGGTTAGAAGAATAGTAGTATAAATAGAGGTATTAGTAACTGGGTATTTTGAAAAGTGGCTTTAACAAAAAGTATTTTTGGTAAAATGATTTTTTTTTTTACAGTTTTTGACATCAAAAAATAAGCTTTTTGAGCATAAAAATTGCTCCAGTTTTTTTTCTTTTCACTTTGTTGAGGTTTCTTTTCTTGCTACAAGTCTTTTTCTTATCTTTCTGCAAAAAACTAGAGCAGTTTTACTGCATAAAAAAGCGTGTTTTTTAGTGTAAAAAAAAAAAAGAGGTCATTTGTTTAATTCAAAATTTTTTTGGCTCTTTTGTCAAAATATCCCATTGGTAACTAAGTGCAATATCTAGAAATTAGTAGCGAATTGGGTTAGGGAATGTCTTGGCTTGCCAAGCGGGGGAGGTCTAAGTGGTTCCTCAAATCTTCTCTAATCTCTGAATGTTTTCCCACCATCTTTCCCAAGATACGAGAACTACTCTGAGACCAAAATTGTTAAGACCAGAACTCTAAACAAAAGCATGGGTGCGAAAAAGAGGGCGTTCCGACATGTGTGCTTGGATTTTTGCTTGTTTGGTTCTAGGGTGCCAACTTTTTGCCCTCTGGCATTGGGGAACTAGCTCCTTGATTCTTCACCTAGTTTCGTCTTGTGTCAAGCTATGGAGCTCAAAATTGGTCCAAACTATAGTTTTTGAGTCCAAAACATTTTTTAGCATCTAAAATACCTATAAAACATAAAAGCACAAATAAAACACAAAAAAACCAATAAACTAATAAAGACAACATGAGCAAAAATAATAGAAAAATATGTGAAATTAAAGCACTATCAACTAAAGTTTGAATCATCCTTTACTAGGGATTGGTGTGTTCTTTAAGGAAGGAAGGAGCAAAATTTCTCTCACATTTTACTGTTTTAAATTTTCTAGCACTAGGTGCTAAGTTATTGAATGGTGAATTTGACAGGCTAAGGTTTAGCGGATCTTAAAGAATGACTGGCAAGCGGTGTTGCTCAGATCAGAGGTTAGAAGTGGTATAAGTTTAAGCTCTAGTAATTTTTTGCTATGTATATTTGTTGTAACTGCATTGTATGACTTGCCCTAAAGTTAGTTTTTGGTATTGTAATGTTTCTAAGAAACGTTCTATACATAGATTATTTTTTATTATTTTTATAGACATTTAAGCCCTCGTAAAGCTGTGGTTTTATATTTATTGATTTTCGAAGGGATGTCTCGAGTGTTTCGAATTTGGGTTATTTAAATCCATGGTTATTGTACTTTAATTTTTAATTACTTGCAGCCTCCTTTTTAGGTCATGACATTTTTCAATGGTGCCAATTCATTAATGAACCCTAACCTATTTTTAGAATAGAGTTGTTATCGTATCGCGTCAACTTGTTATGCCTTGTTAACTCATTTGTAATTAAGAGATAATTACATTAATATACTTTATAGTTTTAACTATTTCTCAATCTATCCATCTGTTTTTAAAAAATACAAAAGTATTCTTTGAATTTAAAAAACTTATTTCAATTTTATCCCTATGATTAGAAAAAAAATAGCCAAAATAACATAACTTCCATTACACAGTTATGAAAAAAATATTTAATGATTTAAAAACATAAAAAATCCCTAAAACAAAACATCAAGTTAAAAAAAAAAGATGTTTAAGTTTTATGACTTTTTTAATGTTAATATAATTAAAAAAAATTTAAGAAGAAACATATATTTTAAAAATAAATTTGGTCTAATGAAGGGTATATTTGTCTTATCATCATGTTTTTTTTGTTCAAAAAGTCTGTGAGGATAAAATCGAAATAAGTTTTTCAAATTCAAATGATACATTTGTAATTTCTAAGAATAAAGAGATAAATTAAGAAATAATTAAAACTATGAGGCATAGTTATATGATTAAACCTTTATATTAAATTAAGTTTTAGGTTGAAACAAATCAAAAGAACTTAACTTCAAAAGTTAAGTAAAAAATTGAGATTAGATTTATTCAATTTCAAATATTTAAGCCTAATACAACCAAATCTAAATAACTTAACCTTAAATGCAATCCAATAAAACATATATGTGTTAGACATATATGCCCTAAGGAGTAAAAATGTAATAAGTTTTTGGAGACATTTTTATCAATAAAGAATTTATTCATTGTTTATATATCAAATCTTGTCCTTTTTACGTTCATATTTGTTGAATGTATGTTAAACAAATAATAGTCTGAGACTGTCGGTCTAAACCTTAAGAATTGGGCATATGATGGACGGATTATGCGGAAGACACGGTTCTTAAGGTGATGGTCTAAATCATAAGATCTATAATCAAGAGAATAAAGTTGGGCGCTTTATTCATGCAAATATTGTTATGTTGTCTATATCCCTTTTGGGAGATGGTTTGTCTTGACCATCGGAGGTGGACTCCGTGAATAAAAACATTGAGACATTGTCATAGGTGACGATGTGTTGGATCGGGACATAAAGTGAATTGATTTGGATTAATAATTCTGTCTCGGCAAATCGATTCACTTTAGACAATCATTTGTATTGTATCTTAATCCTAAGATGAATAGTGTGCCCGTTGTCTTGGCTTGTGTCTTTTGATGTACCAAACGATGACACCCACATCTTAATAATGGTATGCATATTGGTACGTTGGAGGCATGACTCTTGATAGCGTAGACTTATTATTCATAGATATGGAATCCATAGCTCCTCTTTAGGAGTAATGATATCCTTTTATATGCGTTATCTTGTAATTGAAAAACTAGAGCGCTCAACCATTTGGATACATAGGTGTAACCAAATGGTATACTGTCTATGGATGGTAAGTTTTTTGATGGTGAGATAATGGAACGTGAGATAAAAAAAATTGGGAAGGTAAGACAAAACTTGTCCTTAAGCCTATTATGGATTATCATATAGGGATACGATACACTATGATATATCATGGAGACTTAGCTATACGAGCTTCGTAATTCTATATAGTTCGAGAGTGCAGCTCCAAGCTTTTAGTGGAGTAGCGTTGGAGTTGATAATTATGAAATGTATATCTAGGATATTAGGTTTCATAATTATCGGGAGCTTGAACAATATAGGTTCATTTGGTCCCCTGTGCTAGCTCACAATATCCTATAACGACATGGTGTGCTTTTCCAATAATTGGTGACTTATGTCGGATTTATCAGATTGGTTGAAATTTGAAAGAATCAAATAATTCGTGTCTGTTTACACAAAATTAATTTAAGATAAATTTGTTGAATTATTGGGATCGGATAATTCTTGTCTGTTTATCGGTTGATTTAATTTTGGATAAATTATGTCAAGATAAACTTGTAGAATTATTGAAAATTAATTTAGTTTCCTAGAGATAATCTAGATAAAGTTTTTTTGATCATATAACTTCTCTATTGGGTTATTTGAATTAAAATTGAGACTTTATCCTATAAATTCTCGGGTGAAAAATAAAAGATTCGTGGAGATTTTTTTATCGACAGTTTGGCCTGTCGATGGGGACTGTTCGGCCTGCCGATCAGGTTGTTTGGCCTGCCGATAAGCGAATGATAAGATTACACGTTTCCACACAGATCTTATCATATATTAATCCAAACTTGATTCTGTTTCGAGTTTTTGAGACCTAATCTGATAAGGACTAACCATAGGCCCAACCTCTATATAAAGGGAGTAAGTCTTAAGAGTTACTTAGATTAATTAAGAGATTAAGAGTGATACTCTGCTAGTAAGAATCTAAAAACTCCCTGAGAGCTTTTGTTCACAAATCATGAACACTTGCTTTGGGTTCTCTTGATTGGTTGGAAGGAGAGTCACTTGGTGGAAGAGTTGTACGTGTGAGCCCACACTCACTCCGGTCATGGATAGAGAATAGCAAAGAAGACCAGTTGGTTGAAGCTCTTTTGGAACGTTACTTCTCTTCACGTTTTGTGAGGGTTTTTTAGCATACCAAGGTTAGTAAGATCTGGTTAATTTTTACATATAGCATGTCAAACTTGTGTTTTAGAAAATACTTTGATGTTAAATATTTTTTAAAATTTCACTGCGCACTCTTTTTCCAACAATTGGAATCAGAGCCATGGTTTTTACATAAATTTATGAGTTTGTGATCATGTTATATGTATAAATTTTGTGATCTTAATCTCTCATATGCTTGAATTTAATTTTATAGAGAGTTGACACTCTAGGTTTCTATATATTTTTTATGTTGTCATGGGTTATATGGTGAATGTTTATTAATTAATTATGGTTGATTAAATTGTTATTTAATTATTAATTAATTAATTAATTAATGCCAGTTATGGTTCCTTAAAGGTTAGAATGTGTATCTAGGTTTTTAATGTAATTAGATGGTGGACTATCATCTCCGTCTAGGAATTGTTATTTAATTTTAAATTTGTAAGAATTTTGTAATTAAATAATTATTCAGAGAAGACGGATCTAGAAGGCGGATCTAGAAAATGGATGATGGCGCTTCTAGGTATTTCCTAAGTCTCTAATTTTATGTTTTTGAATTGTTGAAAATAATATTGATGAATTGCATTAAAAATTGTATTTTCTAGAATGGAGATTTCTGCTCGGTCGGCATGCTGAACCCACTAGTTCGGCAGGCCGATGGTCACAGATCGATAGGCCGGACGTAAGGTTTGGCAGGCCGTTAGTGGGACAGAAATCAGGCGGCTCTAGCGGCAGGCCAAACTTTCATGAGTCGATAGGCCGATTGTCTAGATCGACAGGCAGATGGAGCATGACCAGCAGGCCGATCGTCCAGATCGGCCTGCCGACCAAGAGCTGGAAAATTTCCAGAAAATGTGCAGTTTTTCCAGTGCAGTTTTAATTTTATTTTTTGGGACAATTCTGAGAAACATTAAATTTGGATATGACCAGAAATATGAAGTATTCAATTCATACAGGATTGAAGACGTAAAGATGGGTATTACATGAAGAAGGATACAGCTTGAGGATTCAAGGATGAAGAATCGATAATATGTCTCGATTATTCTCTTGTAATCTTAGTTTTCTATTCTGTAGGGTGGAACCATAATATTACGGTTATTTATTATTTTGCTTGTAGCTTTGCTTAATTGTTTTGCTTGTAGCTTTGCTTGTCTGCATTATAATATGATTTGCCATGTATATTGATAGCATGTCATATAGAATAGGGAGTGCCACTCATATTAAAATTGTTCATGCCTGTTCTTAAAATAAAACCTTGATTCCAAAAGATTGAGTAGGATAAGGTTTTCGAAGAGAGAACCTAAGGCCTCCGTCGTTGGTCCATAGGCAGAACATGGTGGTCCCAACCCCTAGGAAGGGATTTCTATCATGTACCAGATTGGATCTCTAAAAGGATAAGGTATTTTAGCATGATTTATGGTTGCACACCCCTAGGTGGTGATTATAAATCATGGATAGAATATTGAAACGATGGTTATACGCTCACGTTAATTTTATTATTAACCTCCTCTAGGAGCCATGTTAATAAAATTAATGGCCAAAGAAACGATTATTAATATATGCTGGATTATACGGGTCTTGCATGGCAAATATTAATCAAGAGGGGATCCGTGTTCCTGATTGAATTTGGCATGACTCCTCTAGGACCTTGTTGAATTTTGAGTTGGGAATTATCGTTATAAGGTTGTGATATTTTCAAGGTTTTGACACATAAACACATTTGTATGTTTTTATATGATTGTGTTATCTTACTAAATTAGAATGATGTCTTTGCTTATGTTTGGTATATGATTCTTTATTGTAGATTAAAAATGTCTAAAACGCTTTATTATTGATACTTGACAAAAACCTATTAACCGGTAAGAACTATAATGATTGGAAATGGAACCTGGATCTTGTCCTGTCCTTTGAAAAACTAAAATATGTACTGACAACCCCTTGTCCTCCCGAGCCTACGGGAGACTCAACTAATGAGCAATTCCAAGCGTATGATCGCTGGAAAGATGCTAATGATTAGGCCCGCTACTATGTTACGGTAAGCATGAATAATGTGCTGTAGGCTCAACATCAGGATTATGAGATTGCGAAGTAGATCTTAGATAATCTTGAGAATTTGTTTCGAGGCCAGGCCATAATAAAGCGGCAATGGGCGTTTCGAAAACTTCTAAACTGTAGATAGAGGCCGGGGACATCTGTAAAGGAGCATATGATGTTGGTCATGGGTTACCTCGCTGAGGCTCAAACCAATAGAGCCGACATCGATGCTAAAACTTGGATGACTATGGTCTTTGAGACTCTGTCAAAGGAATTTATTCCATTTGGAGCTAATTTAATTTAAGCAATAGATGGGATATGACCTTAACAGAACTGATAAAACAGTTACAAGAGTTTAAACTGCTAATTAGGGAGTCTCCTGCGGGTGGAGAGGCCAACATGGTAGCTGCTTCTGGTTCCAATCCTAACTCTAAAATGGAAAGAAGCAACGGGCCAAGAATGGGAAGTCTTCTATTCCTACTAGCACCAAGAGCAAGAAGAAGAAGAAGAAGAAGAAGAACCCGAAGAAGCTTAAGTGCTTCTTCTGTGGAAAGGTCAAGCATATCAAGAAGCATTGCAAGGACTTCCTTTCCAAAGGAGGTAGGTGTGATCTTCTCTATTTAGAAACTTGTTTGGTTGAGGAATCCAATGACATTTATATCATAGATTCCGGTGCAACTAATCATGTTTGTGCTTCTCTGCAGGGGTTCAAAGAAATGAGAAATCTGCTACATGAGGACTTCACGCTTTGGATGGGCGATGGATCCTTGGTCTCAGCAGAAGCAGTGGGAGATGTCTATCTTTATTTTGATAATTATAGGAATTTATTTTTGCAAGATTGTTTTTATATTCCTAAATTTAAAAGGAATTTAATTTCTGTATCTTGTTTATTTAAAGACTCCTACTTGGTTTCTTTTAATGCTAAAGTGATGATTCATAAAAACAAATCTTTTATATGTTCTGGAGATATCGTGGGTGGTTGTTTTTGTTTTATGAATAAATTATGATCACATCATTTAAAAACTATATGTTAAAATGATAATTATAATGGTTTTCCCTTATTAGATGTGGAATAATTTTAATTTTTCAGAGAATTCGTTAATCCGTGTAATCCTTTGCCATTCCCCACACACAATCACCATAAGAGTTTTATGATCATTGGTCTCGCCACTGATTTTGTTATATCATTTGGATGAGTGCTGGGGTCGTCTCCATATGATACATCAAAACTCAACCATAGTCTTTATAATACTGTAGCCCGTACTCACTCACTGTCGCATCTCTTTTCCAATCTTCAAGAGCCAAACAAGCGAGAATTCTCGAAGACTTCCGACTGAGTGCATCTGCGACCACATTAGCTTTCCTAGGATGGTACTGCAATGCAAAATCATAATCCTCCATGTATTCCATCCACCTTCGCTGCCTCAAGTTTAGATCTCTCTAGGTGAACAGATACTTCAAACTCTTATGGTCGGAGAAGATCTAAAATGTTGCCCTGTACAGATAACATCTCCAAATCTTTAGCACATGGATCACAGTTGCATGCTCCAAGTCATAAGTAGGGTAGTTCCGCGTAGTATCTTAATCCTAAGATGAATAGTAGGCCCGTTGTCTTAACTTATGTCTTTTGATGTACCAAAGGGTGACATTCACATTTTATGTTGGTATGCATGTCGATACGTTGGAAGCATGACTCTTGATAACGTAGACTTGTTATTCATAGATACATAATCCATAGCTCCTTTTTAGGAGTCGTGATATACTCTTATATACGTTATCCTGTAATTCAAAACTAGAGCACTCAACCATCGAATATTCATCTTAGGATTAAGATACTACGCATATGATTGTTTAAAGTGAATCAATTTTAGTTTATTGCATTTTAGTTGTTATTGAATTATTTAGTGTGTTTTTAATATAATTATTAATATTTATAATGCTATAATCATTATTAACATCTATTAGTAATAATACATTTATTATTAAATTGAAAAAAAATTTACCATATGTTATTGAAATCATATAGTTAATAGTTGTTGGGGAAATCATATTTATAATTATAAGATAGTATCATGCTATAATGGTTTTCCCTTTTTAATACAAGATAATTAGGCACCCACGATGGTATAGAAAAATCACAAATCTTTTATATGTTCTGCATCGTGAAATGTAATGTGGAACCTTTCACGATGGTTTTTATAAAAATCATTATGGAAGGTGTCGTATATTCAAAATTTTAGTCTCTCGTCCAAATTTATCACAGAACCTTTCACAACGGTTTTTATTAAAACCGTCTTGGAAGGTTTCACATATTCAAAATTTTAGTCCTCCATCTAAATTTAAGCACACGATCTGCAAAACCTTTCATGACGGTTTAAAAACCATCTCGGAAGGTTCTGTATGTTCAAAATTTTTAGTCCTTCCACCCAAAACCATCGTAGAAGGTTCTGTATATTCAAAATTTTTAGTCCCTGCCCAAATTTCAGCACGTACCAATATGTGGAACCTTTCACAACGATTTTTATAAAAACTGTTGTGGAAGGTCCGCCGCCTAATTTTAAGCATGCGCCAATATGCGGAACCTTCCACGACGGTTTTTATAAAAAACCGTCGTGGAAGGTTCCGCATATTTAAAATTTTTAGTCCCCCACCCAAATTTAAGCAAATATTTGGAACCTTCCATGATGGTTTTTTAGAAAAACCATCGTAGAAAGTTAAATCTTACACGACTATTTTGCTAAAAACTACCATGAAAGGTTACTATTATACGATAGTTTTTAGCAAAAACCGTCGTGTAAAATTACACCTACTACGATGGTTTTTACCAAAAACCGTCGTGAATGGTTCCGCATCACTAACACAATGGTTTCCGTATTTTCAGGCATACTTTTTGCGTTTTTACCTCTTCTTACTATGACGGGTTTTGAAAAAACATCATTACATAAGGTTGTATAATCTCAAGTTTCTAGTAGTGGTAAAAAAATTTGGTCACAAAAAGCAATTTTCTACGACCAAATTTTGGTCATTAAAACGTGGAAAAACAACAAAACTTTCTATGACCAAATTTGATGACTAAAACATACCGATCAGTGACAAAAGAAAATTTTTTGGTTGCTGAACACTTAGTGGGAAACTAAAATTTGTCGGCGCCAAGTGTATTTGGTGGTGAAATCGAAGTTGGTTGTGGATAGTGGAATTTCTATGACCAAATTTTGGGTGCAACTTGTAGGAAAAGATTTTCTACGATTAAAACTTATTTTGTCACTGAAAGGTAGCGCAAAAAATTTCCAAGCCATTGCAAGAATTTCAATAATTCGCGACCAAATACTCGGTCGTGAATTCCAATATTTTGTGACTAAAATGCTATTTTTATTTGGTCACAAGTTATAATATTTTTTGTATTTATTTTTTTTAGATTATGTTAATCTTACTTTTTAAAATTTTATGTTTAACTCATTTTAAAAATTTAGAACTTGCTATACTATGAGTAGTTTAAGTGTCAATATCATATGAAAATATTTATTTCAATATAAAAAATATAATTTAGTTTTTGAATTATTCTTAAAAAAGGAAGATCTATGATCAAAAAGCTATTTGATCAAGAAGATATGTTTCACGACCAAATTTTGGTCATCCAAAGATGCTTTCTACAATCAAATTTATTACTTGGTTGTAGAAACTATTTTCGATAACCAAATCTGTATTTTTCTCATGAAATATTTTTTTATTGTTTAAACCCTTGTTTTGTGTTATTTAAGCATTAAATAATTCATGAAAAACTTTTAAATATCTCACTTATTTTCCAACCTATTACTTTGCTTCATTTTTTGTTCCTCTGTTACAATTAAGAGTTATTAAGGACTAAAAGCTTAAAAATCGAAAGTGAAAAACTAAATCTAGTGATTTGATTCATGTAATTTAAAAAAAAAGTTTTGTCCTATTATTAATAAGATAACCTTTAATTTAGAAAAAGGATAAGTGTATTTTGAATAACAAATTATGCATTATGACTTGTATATCTTTATATTTATATAGATGCTAGATAATTATAATTTGAATATCATAGTTGCTATATATACATATGCATATGTAATATATTGATATTAAATATCCAACTTTATCTTTTTTTAAGAAAAATTAAAGCTAATTAATAACAATATGATAAATTCTTTTATTTTCTTTACATAAATCCAAATCATTATATTCAGTTTCTCTCTTCTTTGTTTTAATTAATTTAGGTAAATTACTGAGGAAGGTCCCCAACCTTTATATAAAGGTACTATTTGGTCCCCTTTTTTTGCTAAATTGCTAATCTTCAATTTAGGTGCAAAAGGACTAAAAGTAACTAATGTCTGTTTATTTTCCTCACGTAGGCCGCATATGTTAAACACATAATAGACATTTTGGTAAATGTAGTTGAAAAAGAGAAATTAAATAAAATGGATTAATGTGGCCCATGGAAGCCAATCAAAAAATGCCACGAGATTATTGCCACATCATTAAAAATACCTTTACTAAATAAATAAACCCAAAAAATTATTAAGCCTAAAACAAAAAAAAAATCTTTTTCTTCCTAAATTGAAAGATTAATTAGACCCAATTCAGTAAAAAAAAATGGGGACAAAATCACACTTTTTAAAAGGGTTCTAGATATCCCGAGCAATTAAACCTATAATTTTGATCCCTAATAACACCATCATAACAGAGGGACTAAAAGTGAAACAAACTAATAGATCTAGGGACCAATAGTGAAACAAAATAATAAAAGTTAGAGACCAAACTTGCACATACTAATAATATTCTGTTAAATATATAATACTAACTAAGCAGGGACCAAAACTAAACCAAAAGAATATGCTAGGAACAAAATGAGATGTTTTAAATGTTGGGACTAAAATGGGACTGAAGATAAACTTCAGGGACGATTTATGAACTAAAGTGCAATAAAAAAAATAACTATGTGTTTTTGGATGCTTTTAAGAAATTTATTATTGATCTATATTTTTTGTGTTACCAATTGATTTTGATATTGAAACTACAAATTTGACCTTTATAGTTTATAGGTGACCTTAAATCCAAAAATGAATAAGATGTATTGTTGATTCCCAACAACACCTTACTAATAGAGGGACCAAAAGTGAAATAAAGTAATAAATTTAGGGACCAAAAGTGAAACAAAGTAATAGATTAGGGACCAAGCTTAGACATTTTAAGAAGAGAGAAATAGCAGTTGAGGTTAAAGCTTAAAAAATAATGTCATATAGTTTTAAAATGTGTAATAAATAGCATATCATGATAAATTGAATCATATCTCATGAGAAATTAAGAACAAAATACCCCAACTCTTTCTCTTCTATATCTCCTATACTCCTCCCTTGCTGAGACCATTGACGGCTAAGAAATACAATATTATTCTAATAATACTATATCACCGTGTAGATATAAAAAATTCACCGACGACTTCATCGAACCGCCAGTGACGAGAAAATACAGTATTACTCTAGTAAAACTGTATTATCGTGTAAATACAAAAATTCACCGGCAACTTCGTCGGACCGTAATGGCTAAAAAATATGTATTACTTTTGTAATACTGTATTACTATGTAGATATAAAAAATTCACTGATGGCTTCGCTAGTCCGCCGACCGCCGAGAAATAAGTATTACTCTGGTAATACTATATTACCATATTAAGACAAAAATTCACTGGTAGTTTGAGAATATAGTATTACTTTTGTAATAGTATATTATAGTATAAATACAAAAAATTCACCGATGACTTTATCGGACCACAGTTGACTAAGAAATACAGTATACTCTGGTAATATTGTATTACCATATAAATACAAAAAATTCATCGACGAATTTACCTGACCAACGGCAACCAGGAAATACAGTATCACTCTAGTAATACTGTATCACTATATAAATACAAAAATTCACCAGCAGCATCGCTTGACCGTCACAGCCGGGAAATGCATCACTTTAGTAATACTGTATTACCGTGTAATACAAAAAATTCACCGATGACTTTATCGGAACCACTGATGGCCTACAAATATAGTATTACTCTTGTAATATTGTATTACCGTATAAATATAAAACTCATGGACAACTTCATCAAACTGCCGACGGCCATGAGATACAGAAAACCTAAAATCTACCATCATACAGTGGCCACAACCGACAACGTGCTGACCACCGTCACTACATGTTCACCGACATTGCCTTTTCCCCTTGATTAGACGGTGGTGATCTATACATCCATGCCAACTATTTGATGAAATTTGGCATTGGCAATGAGCTTAAGACCTCAGATCTCACGAACAACGATGGATCTCCACGCATCGAACATAGCCTATGTCAGATCCTTGTTCATCCACCATGGTAGATCAGAAGTCTTGTCCTCAGATCTTTGTGAATCAGAAATAGTCGTCATCAAATCTCATGCATCCGCCATAACTGATCAAAGGTTGCACTGTAAGATCTTTATAGATTGAAAATTCTGCCATCAAATATTCGTGAATCGAATGTTGCTACCATCAGTTCTTCACAGATCAAATGTCACCACCATCAGTTCTTATAGCATTGGTCATGGCTGTTGGAGGACCGTGCAGATTGGCCATTGTCGTTGCCATCGTCGTCCCATCATTGTCCTAAGATCATCTTGTCACCATTGAAGACAAATCCATGCTCCATTGTGAGGCCGTCTAGGAAGGAAAGAAATCGGAGAAAGAGAGAGGTAAGGGAAGAAGAAAGAGAGAGAAGAGAGAGAAACGAGGGAAGATAGAGAGAAAAAAAGATCTGAATTTCTATGTGGGGTATTATAAGAATTTTAAAACTCAAAATCTTATCATATACTATTATTTACACAATTTCAAAAAACTTGACATTATTTACTAATCAGTTTAAAAAAGAACTTCTATTTCATGCAATTTCTCTTTTAAGAATATTCCATTAAATATATAATATACAACTAAAATCGGACTAAAACTAAAGCAAAAGAATATATTAGGGACCAAAATGAGACTTTTTAAACGTTGGGGACTAAAATAGGACTAAAGAAAAATCTTAGGAACTATTTGTGAAATTAACCCAATAAAAATTAAACCTGTATTTTGGATGTTTTCAAGAAATTTATTATTGATTTTCAACTTTGTATCGATTTTGTATATTTTTTTAGGCCACCAGTTGATTTTGATATTTAAAATGACAAATTTGACCTTTGTAACTTATAGGTGACCTTATATCCAAAATAAATAAGGTGTATTGTTTAAAAAAAAAAAGAAACAGTAAAAAAATGTATTTTTTAACTATATGTTTATTTGTAGCTTACATAAAAAGTAAACTCGTCAATCTAGAGGTCAAAAACAGGTATTGGCTTAGAGTGGGTACAAATTTAATATGGATTTCAAATTCAAATTTATAATTTTAGAACAAGTAAAATACAAATTATTTTTTTATATACTCAAATTGCAAGATATAAGTTCAGAAATATCACCTTTTTTTTTCTCTTTTTTCCGTTTTCTTTTTTTTTAACTTTTAGACATTGCGAAGAGAGAAAATTACACATTTGTAAAGGGTAATTAGTTTTTTAAAGGGACAATGATTGAAGATTAACAACGTTAGTACATAAATTATATTACGAAACTATATATAAGCACTCTTTTATTTTATGCGGTTGAAAGGTGTACGTTTTGGCTTTTCTCAAAAAAAAAAAAAAAATTGTAAGTTTTGATGAACTAAACTTCTTTTTTTTTTTTTTGAAATATGGCTAAACTTTTTAAATAGTGAATATTTAAATATTTCCGAACAATGATTTTAAATATTGAATATTATATCTAGTAAGATCGATTGCTTCAAATGTTATTAATTTTCTTGCAGTTTTATTTAAGAATAATCCGTTTTATAATAATACGTTTTTATATCTTTGGTCTCTAACTTGTCTCCCTGGTCAACTTACACGCTGACTGCCTACATATGCATGCATCGTACAAGATCTCGGAAATCCAGAGAAACAAAGCATGAAGATAGTTTTCAAGAACAACGCTTTCAAGAAACGTGAAGCTGAATCAGAAGCAGGAAACAAAGAAAACCCTTCCAAACGAATGAAGATAGTTATCAAGAAAAAGGGTTTAAAGTTGGTTTCCTCAGCGTTATACCTACCGAAAGACCAGCACTTGAAGCCTCTAGGAGAAGACGCCCACTTCATCGCCGCGGAGGAGCAGACGATTGGAGTGGCCGACGGTGTCGGTGGGTGGGCCAAACGTGGCATCGATTCTGGTGTATATGCCCGAGAACTAATGAAGAACTCGATCACAGCAATCCAAGGGGAAGCCAAAGAAGGATCCGTACAAGTTAACCCTAAAAGGGTTTTGCACGAGGCTTTCTCAAAGACCAAACTCCCAGGGGCATCCACAGCTTGTATTTTGACACACAACGAAGGCGTGTTGCGTGCAGCCAACGTCGGAGACAGCGGATTCATGGTCTTCAGAGACAGAAAGTTGTACTACACATCTCCGACTCAGCAACACCGGTTCAACCATCCGTATCTGTTGGGGAATGCGAAGAAGTGCGACCGTCCGGATTGTGCTGAGGAGATAGAATTAGAGGGAGCGAAGGAGGGAGATCTTATAGTGATGGGAACTGATGGATTGTGGGATAACATATATCCGTCGGAAATCGAGGAGATCATCGAGGGATTCGAGAAGAAGAAAGAAGGGAAATTAGTACTCGAGGTGTTGGCGTGGAAGATAGCAGGAGCGGCTTATAAAAATTCGTTGAATGAATCTTATGTTAGTCCTTTTGAAATTAAGAATACAATGCTGGAAAAAAGCACAAAGGAGGCAAGGTGGATGATATTACGGTGGTTGTTAGCAAGATCAGTCGACACTACGATCTTCAGCTGCACACGTGATTATGTGAATTCAGGAGTACGGTATGCAATCTGACCATTCTCAATATTGCTTTTTGTTCATGTTCTGTATACTTAGGTTTGTCTGATCATTCTTACTTTCCTTTTTTGTTTTTTTTTTTTTTTTTTTGTGTTAATAATTTAAGCCTGTTTTTATTGGATATTGGTTGTCTTAGTGAAGAAATCCAGATTATCTATATGTATTAATGGAAGTAATTAGAGCAGTATAAGAGCTGTGTGTGTTATTAATATGGCTTTTTTTTTTTTTTTTTTGTTCAAAGATCTTAATGACGCTTTTCTTTTGCAGGATATGAAGAGCTCAAGACTCATCGTGGCGAACGGCAAGGACGTATTTAGGAGTTGTTCAAGATAAAATCATCAGGGTCATGCACTCTTTTTTCCTTGTCGAAGTTTTTACCCTGTGAGGTTTTTACTTGGCAAGGTTTTAACGAGGCCTCTCCCTATTAGGGATGAGTAGATCCATTGACGGTGATTCTATCAATTTTATTTTTGATAGGCTGAATGTCAGTTGTATAGATTGTATTTATTTATTTATTTTTCAGAGTTGTATATAGACCTTTAATTATTAATGGGTTAGATAGTTAGGTGCCAACCTAGTTGGGATGTGGCTATCTTTCCTTAATATTTGATACTGCTCGTTTTATGAGAAGAAAAAAAATTATTTCTCTCTCCTTTTTGTCAAGTCAAAATAAATATTATAAACAATATGAGGTTCAATTTATTATTTTTTGAATCAACGATTTGCTTCAGGTCTTGTTACTGTGGATAGCTAATATACAAGTTTACTATCTCAAGGATACTCAATATTAAGCAACCTAGCCATCCATGATCCTTCTACTTTTCAGTAGTGTACACAATTTTTGTAGGGATATACTTTTTTATACCTTTTTTCACCTTTAATTTTTTATTGATCAAATATATACTTTTAAATTAGATTTAATACATAAATTTACAACTTTTTTTAATCAACTTTCAATGTTAACCTAAAATTATGCCCAAAATACCTTAAGAAAGATAAGAGAAGTAAAAAAACACTTTGAATTAAGGGTTTTAAGCTCAAAAATGTCTAGAATACTCATGGATTTTTTGTGTTGATTTTTTGTTTTCTTCTTATTTTTTATAAGTTTAGTTTTTTCTCTTTACATAAGGATAATTTGGTCATTTTAAATGTCAAAATCAATTGTTAGCCAAGAGAAAGTATAGATTTGTATATTAAATCTAATTTAAAGGTATACATTTGATGAGATCAAAACCGAAAATATAGTGTTTGAATAAACCTAAACACAAAGTATAAAAAGGTAAATAACTATTTTTTATAAACAAATACATAACATCATGAAATATATAGTGCTCACGATATATATAATTGTTGATGTAATAAAATGCATAAACTTTTCCTCTATAATCCATCATTAACAAGGACTATGGAAGTGACTAAGTTAATTAACAAGGCCTATGGAGGTAACCAACTAAAAATTACAAACAAATAATCTAGAAATGAGAGGTACAAACAGTTAGGACACGCGAGAGGGTATGAGAATCAAAATCAATGGCATGGCTATTGAAGGAAGCAGCCAATTTAGACTAGCTTCTAATTTTGCTTAAGAAAATATAACTCGTTTAGTTAGTAGGTTTGAAGTTTGAACCAAAAAAAATGGTCTGAAATGTAATTCAAACCATTTAAATCAAACGCCACAATAACTATCCATTTTAAGATTTTAAGATGATCATGTTATATAACTAATCTCAAAATAACTCCACATTTAAGTAATATGAATGAAATTCAAATGTTCACAAAACTTGAAAGCAGCTTAAAGAATCTACATACAAGATATTTACGGCTACAAGAGACGTTCGCAAAAATTTGATTCCAAAATTGGGAACATGTTGCTTGGACGAGATAGTTAGGGAGGGATATTATTACTTTTTGTCAGCAACAAATAACTAGAAAGTGAAAGTATAGTTTAAGGGCTTCACAGGTAGAGAAATATACCTACAATGAGTTTTTTTTTTTTTTTAAATGTCAGAACATTGCATGGATTTGTCTGTTAAACTAAAACTTTACCATGAAAAATGGAGCTTATAAATGTGAACACAATACCAAGATTTTGGAAGCTCTCAAATATTTTACTTAAACCTTGCAGCTATTGATTCTAGCAATCCTCAGCTCGAGACCAGTAAGGAATAGCGCAAACTACCCTTTGATTAAGTTTAACACATAAATCTATCTCTAATGAGTACAATGGCCTTCAATCAGCTACCAAAACAAGAGTTCGTTTCCTTGGATTAGGCATGATAAAACGTGTAGGTTCAAATATTTTGTCAGAGATCATCGGTCTTTCTCACTCCGAGCAACAACAACAACGTATGGATTCAAACGCTGCCTTAATATATTTGTAGAGAATGACTCGGTGATGTGCTGTCGAGCTTCTATCCCCATTCTCTCTGCCAACTGTGGGTCTTGAATGAACATAGCCATGGCTAAAGAAAAATCTCGTGGGGTAGGGGCACAGATATCCTGTCGCGCCATTTTTAACAGTCTCTACAGGTCCCCCGCTATTGCATGCAATAACAGGTTTTTGTGCTGCCATTGCCTCCAGAGGAATGATGCCAAAGTGTTCATCCTACATCAATTGAATAATTTGTGTTATTTTTTGTTCCATAGCATCCAATAAAATAAAAACATGACATAATATCCATACCTTTGGTGTATAAAGGACACATAAACATTGGGAGAGAAGTTCATTTCTCTGAGATGTTGAGCACAATGTGATGAAATTAACCCGACCAGATACTCCTTCCCTCTTGGCTAAAGTTTTGAGCCCCTCCAAGTATTCAACATTCTCCCGAAGACGTTTCTCAAAACCACCTGCAATAATTGCTATGTCAGTTTTGTGCCAACAAATATGCAAAACCATGAACTTGTACCACCAAGAATCTAATGTTTTCTTTTAGGTACTAAAAATGTAACTGTTTGAACTATGTAATGTGTGCACACATTTCTCTGATGTGTTGTGGACGAACAGAAGTGCTGGTTTTCAAACAAAAGATTCAGTAATAACCACTCAAACAGCTTTTGCAATAAAAATAACATGAAGATGTCAGAGGACATCCGTACTCTTTGGTGAAAAATCTAGGTCTTGAATTTAGGCCTTTGCTCAGATTAGAGTACTACATCATCTAATGTTAAGAAAATTCAATTTCCTGTGCCCAAAACACACAAGGTATTGTCCTACATGCATAGAGTAAATAACAAACACCAACAGTGAACGAACGTGCAACTGTTCTAGAATTTAGAGCAGTTATTCAATGCAAACGAATGTCCTTTCCATGTCTGAATCACTTAAACGAAGACAAACCAAAACGTCAAACTTAATTGTCCAAAAATATGTTACTATTAAACCAAACAATACATGGTGATGAAGGTACAGAGACTCTTATCTATATAAGGGTGCCTATTATAGTTATCAAAAAGCAACTCTGTATGAAAACACTAGTCCGGATACTAGTTTGGAACTTGCCTGCAATTAGTCAGTGACACGATCCAGATTAAGACCTTGCAAAGCATCACGTTCACCCTTGTGGAGCACAGAAAAAGCTAAAATTGGCAAGTCAATGTTCTTTTTTCTTTCAAAGTGGTTGATGGACAAAAATCCAGCCTGAAGAAGAGAGAGGAAGAGGAGAGAAAAACACTCATCACTCGAAAAAGGTGATCTACATAAATGGTTAATGGTTATATATAAATCATAGAAGTATCTCTAGAATCAAAACGCATAGAAAGATTGTTCGTTACTCGGAGGATTTAGGTTTGTCAAACTGATCCACGTTCACTGCAGTGTAAAGGACTGCTGGTTGAATTCCTTGTGCATCAAGATGCTTGAATGTATTTGCAAAAGTGGAGGCCGTAAATTTGCTATTACTGCAATCGTTAAAACCAAAGCAATAAGTAACGGAGAATATAAATGCCTGAAAAGAAGAGGTGAAATCCAATTGACATGCATGAGACAGATGACTGACCAGTTGTCATTTCTTCTACAAAGTCTATGGGTTACCTGTAAATTCTCTTTAGAAGAGTTGTGTGCTTAGCCAGCAACAAATCTGGAAAATGACAATAGAAGACAACCTGGAAATAAAAATTAACTTATAAACAACAACAATAGCAGAGACTAAGATAAAAATTCATATAAACTAGGCAAGCATATCTTTGTTCATTTTTTGAGTTTCAATAGAGTGTTGACAACAGAAACCTGATCTGCTAGGACTACATCAAATGATGGCCACATAACCAATACACAGAGTGCAACAAAAAGGCATCGCAGATAAGCACACAAAGCATAAAGACGGTAAAAAATATGTCGAGGTAGAAAAGCACCATACACTGTAACTGAAAAGGTAACTGCAAATATTTGGACATTCAATAATGCTTTGCAATATTAATTAGAAGATAAAGGAGTATGCTGAAAGATTATATACATATATATATATATAATAGAATAGAATAAGAAGAAAGATTGACTGCATAAAGTTCTTTCTGCTCAATGAAACCCACCAGCATCTACACTACATCTGTGACAATCGATTCCCTTCTTACTACTGCTGCACCCTGCCTTTTTACGGTTTCCCTTTACCCAGTTTTCTCATTAAGTTGAGTCAATTCAGCTCTCATGCTAACTTTTCCTTAGGTCTTCATACACTTCAACAAATATCCTCCTTCCCCTATACTTTAAATTTTTTTTTTTTGGTTGCTAATGCCAGTCAGCGATTAAAGTGTACATCTTTAATGTCTACATCTATCTAGATAGTAGATTCTAAATATCTGATGGAAATACAGAATGTACTAGACCAGAATGAAGCAACTATTAGGGAACAAAATCCTTCTTTTTCTTTCAGTGAGGAAGCAAGGTTTAAAGATTAAGCCTAAACCAAGATTTTGGTCTTCTAAATCATTAATCCTCCATCTCTTAAAAAATAATATTAAAAAAAGAGAGACAACATAGAACAAAGAAGTTAAATCAAAAAAGAGAAATCAGATATGAAAACATACCGGAAACAGTCTCCTCAAAGCATCAGTTTTGTCATGGCGTGCGGTGAAGACATGAACTTTATGCCCATGAAATGAAAGTTCAACAGCAGCATCAACAATCAATCTCTCAGCTCGGCCTAAAGAGACGAAGTCAACATGAAATAATTTATAAACAAAAGAGATGTGTTACGTCAGACCATATTCATACTTGCGCATTTTAACCACAGGCCAATTATTGGAGTCTCAATTCATTTCGACCAATAACTCCATCAGCTAAATAGCATATACATTATAGATGTAACCTCAACTCAACCCACAAAAAAAGCTTAAAATTTTAGCAAAAGAAAAAGGCTTAAATTCTTTAAATGTCATATCTAAATATTTTGTCAACTTGTTTTGCGGGTTTTTTCCGCCTTTTTTCTACTTGTTCTTGGTTTACCATGTCACGTTATTTTCAACAGAAAATCCAATGGTTTCTTGATCTTTCTAGGCAACCAAACAGAGAATAATGCGCAAATTCGAAAGCAATTCAAATTCATGAGAAATTCAAATAGCTAAGTAAATCCAGCAATCCAACCTTTTCATATTAGTTGCATGCTCAAAAGTAATCAAAAGATGGAAAATTATGAAAATAATAACATAAAGAAGATTATCGATAGCATGATACCAATACCATGATACCTTCTGGTTTTTTAAAATTAGAGAATGAAATCTCTCTGTAAGATTGACAAATTCTTTCACATAAATTCAGAAGTAAATAAAGATTTGAACGTCTTCATAGACAGCAATAGGTTTCTTGCACCCCCAAACTGACACATCTTATGAATAAAACCTCTCTTTGCATCATCCACTCCTCAAATTCTTAAGGATCAAGATATATGATAAAGATGATAAGGGACAATAATCAAAACCATTTTGTCTAAATTTAAAGGTGGATCCTTTATTACTTTGAGCAACAATCTGAGAATTCAACAAAACAACGGCACACCCACATATTATTTTTGTCTGCCTTGAAAATTCTTCACTTTTATTGTAGGGGTTTCAATCCAATCAACTCAAAGAAGGCTTAAAACAATTGAAATTTCTCATGGTGAGAGGACTTTATTTTTTATTCATCAGCCAAAATTCAATTTAGAAAATAGAAACAAATAAAGAAAAAACAATCATTTGATAATTGAGGAACAGAAATAAACACATATCAAGTGCGATTGGATGCAGCAGGAGAATGGGAATGAGAATGGGAATGGGAATGGGATAGGAATGGGTTGGAAACCATCTCAAATTCTTTTCTTGATTAGGGTTATGGAATCAATACCTAATCATTTTGACCCAAAAAAAAAAAAAAAAAGAACCTTAACTTAAAGATGATTATATGTTTAAAATAGTTTAATTATTTTATCATTTAAAAATTCATTATTTGAAGGAATATGCAGTTAACGGACTAACAGAAAAACCTATGCCCTTGCCAACAATTTATTTTAGACATTCCTGTGTGAGTAAAAATAACCTCTTGCTGAAGGCATTGACAGAGAATTGAAATCATGAAAATTTCATAATTATTTTTGATAATTTATATCCAATAAGGTTGAGTCCTAGCTGCTGAATTGCTCAACAATATCACTTCTTAAATTATACCTGCAAAATTTTTTTCTTATATCAATATTGCATTAAAACTCCTCAGTTCTAGTAACAACAGAATCAAACTTTTACTACATTCAAAGTTCTTTCGGACTAAAGTTTCCAATAAGTTAAAAGACAATATTTTCTAATAAAAAGGTTAGTGTGCTTGTCCAAAGTCTGAAAACAGACTAACTTTTTTCTTGGATAAGAAACGAAATTTTAGTAGGAAGGGGAAAAGGAATTACAACAGAGGACAAGCAGTCCTCAACTGAAAAAACCCACAGAACACCAAGACAACAACGAAACAAAAACAACGACAATCCCAACAGATACACAGCCTCACAAAATCAGAATCAGATCCCATCCCCTAAGAAGATCAGAATTAGAGAAAACAGCCAAGTCTCTATCCTGAGAAGCCCACAAAGCCACCCAGAGTTTAACTCTATCCCACAGAACACTAAAATCTCCTTCCACTTCTTCGAAAATACGATTGTTTCTTTCCAGCCAAGTAAGCCAAGTGACCACAAGAACCACCAGGTTCCAAAGCCTCCTACATTTCTTATTCCTTCCAATCATAAACTCAAACCCCATCAAATGCACAATTTTACTAGGCATAGACCTACTAGTGTTAAACTCCCTCAAAATTTTGTGCCAAAGCTTCAGAGAAAAAGCACAATGCAGGAATAAATGATCTACTGATTCATGGTCATATGGGCAGAGAAACAGCATCCCAGCAAAAGGTAAAGATAAGGCTTCCTCCTTTGCAAAACATCACGAGTATTCAAGTTGCTAAGAGCAAGTAGCTAAGATTTTTCAAATAAAATTAAATGGTTTAAAAGGAGGAAAACAATGATCATCAAGCAAGACTCTAAAGAGGGATTTACAAGAGAACAACCCGACTCCTCTAAGCTCCAAACCCAATGATCAACCAATCCTTCATAAATCCTCACTCCCTCTAAGCTAGTCAACAAATCCACCACCTCCCCCATCTCCCTCTTGCTAGGGTCTGTTCTGAAATGAAAATTCCAAGAAATTGTAAGACCACCATTAACAGAGAAGAAAGAAGAAAATTGCCTCATTATGAAGAGAGGAAATTCTGAAAACATTAGGAAATTTGGAAGAAAATGACTCCTCACCCACCCACACATCCTTCTCCGACTTTAAGTTGACAAAGAGAATTAGTAGTTAGTAGTTGTTAGGTTGTTAACTACCGTTGGTAGTAAGTTACATTGGTTAGAAGCATAGTAGTATAAATGGAGGTATTAGTAACTGGGTATTTTGAAAAGTAGCTTTAAGAAAAAGTATTTTTGGTAAAATGATTTTTTTTTTACAATTTTTTGACATCAAAAAATAAGCTTTTTGAGCATAAAAATTACTCCAGTTTTTTTTCTTTTCACTTTGTTGAGGTTTCTTTTCTTGCTACAAGTTTTTTTCTTATCTTTCTGCAAAAAACTAGAGCAGTTTTACTGCATAAAAAAGCATGTTTTTTAGTGTAAAAAAAAAAGAGATCATTTGTTTAATTCAAAATTTTTTTTGGCTCTTTTGTCAAAATATCCCATTGGTAACTAAGTGTGATATCTAGAAATTAGTAGCGAATTCGGTTAGGGAATGTCTTGGCTTGCCAAGCGGGGGAGGTCTAAGTGGTTCCTCAAATCTTCTCTAATCTCTGAATGTTTTCCCACCATCTTTCCCAAGATACGAGAACTACTCTGAGACCAAAATTGTTAAGACCAGAACTCTAAACAAAAGCATGGGTGCGAAAAAGAGGGCGTTCCGGCATGTGTGCTTGGATTTTTGCTTGTTTGGTTCTAGGGTGCCAACTTTTTGCCCTCTGGCATTGGGGAACTAGCTCCTTGATTCTTCACCTAGTTTCGTCTTGTGTCAAGCTATGGAGCTCAAAATTGGTCCAAACTATAGTTTTTGAGTCCAAAACATTTTTTAGCATCTAAAATACCTATAAAACATAAAAGCACAAATAAAACACAAAAAAACCAATAAACTAATAAAGACAACATGAGCAAAAATAATAGAAAAATATGTGAAATTAAAGCACTATCAACTAAAGTTTGAATCATCCTTTACTAGGGATTGGTGTGTTCTTTAAGGAAGGAAGGAGCAAAATTTCTCTCACATTTTACTGTTTTAAATTTTCTAGCACTAGGTGCTAAGTTATTGAATGGTGAATTTGACAGGCTAAGGTTTAGCGGATCTTAAAGAATGATTGGCAAGCGGTGTTGCTCAGATCAGAGGTTAGAAGTGGTATAAGTTTAAGCTCTAGTAATTTTCTGCTATGTATATTTGTTGTAACTGCATTGTATGACTTGCCCTAAAGTTAGTTTTTGGTATTGTAATGTTTCTAAGAAACGTTCTATACATAGATTATTTTTTATTATTTTTATAGACATTTAAGCCCTCGTAAAGCTGTGGTTTTATATTTATTGATTTTCGAAGGGATGTCTCGAGTGTTTCGAATTTGGGTTATTTAAATCCATGGTTATTTTACTTTAATTTTTAATTACTTGCAGCCTCCTTTTTAGGTCATGACATTTTTCAATGGTGCCAATTCATTAATGAACCCTAACCTATTTTTAGAATAGAGTTGTTATCGTATCGCGTCAACTTGTTATGCCTTGTTAACTCATTTGTAATTAAGAGATAATTACATTAATATACTTTATAGTTTTAACTATTTCTCAATCTATCCATCTGTTTTTAAAAAATACAAAAATATTCTTTGAATTTAAAAAACTTATTTCAATTTTATCCCTATGATTAGAAAAAAATAGCCAAAATAACATAACTTCCATTACACAGTTATGAAAAAAATATTTAATGATTTAAAAACATAAAAAATCCCTAAAACAAAACATCAAGTTAAAAAAAAAAGATGTTTAAGTTTTATGACTTTTTTAATGTTAATATAATTAAAAAAAATTTAAGAAGAAACATATATTTTAAAAATAAATTTGGTCTAATGAAGGGTATATTTGTCTTATCATCATGTTTTTTTTGTTCAAAAAGTCTGTGAGGATAAAATCGAAATAAGTTTTTCAAATTCAAATGATACATTTGTAATTTCTAAGAATAAAGAGATAAATTAAGAAATAATTAAAACTATGAGGCATAGTTATATGATTAAACCTTTATATTAAATTAAGTTTTAGGTTGAAACAAATCAAAAGAACTTAACTTCAAAAGTTAAGTAAAAAATTGAGATTAGATTTATTCAATTTCAAATATTTAAGCCTAATACAACCAAATCTAAATAACTTAACCTTAAATGCAATCCAATAAAACATATATGTGTTAGACATATATGCCTTAAGGAGTAAAAATGTAATAAGTTTTTGGAGACATTTTTATCAATAAAGAATTTATTCATTGTTTATATATCAAATCTTGTCCTTTTTACGTTCATATTTGTTGAATGTATGTTAAACAAATAATAGTCTGAGACTGTCGGTCTAAACCTTAAGAATTGGGCATATGATGGACGGATTATGCGGAAGACACGGTTCTTAAGGTGATGGTCTAAATCATAAGATCTGTAATCAAGAGAATAAAGTTGGGCGCTTTATTCATGCAAATATTGTTATGTTGTCTATATCCCTTTTGGGAGATGGTTTGTCTTGACCATCGGAGGTGGACTCCGTGAATAAAAACATTGAGACATTGTCATAGGTGACGATGTGTTGGATCGGGACATAAAATGAATTGATTTGGATTAATAATTCTGTCTCGGCAAATCGATTCACTTTAGACAATCATTTGTATTGTATCTTAATCCTAAGATGAATAGTGTGCCCGTTGTCTTGGCTTGTGTCTTTTGATGTACCAAACGGTGACACCCACATCTTAATAATGGTATGCATATTGGTACGTTGGAGGCATGACTCTTGATAGCGTAGACTTATTATTCATAGATATGGAATCCATAGCTCCTCTTTAGGAGTAATGATATCCTTTTATATGCGTTATCTTGTAATTGAAAAACTGGAGCGCTCAACCATTTGGATACATAGGTGTAACCGAATGGTATACTGCCTATGGATGGTAAGTTTTTTGATGGTGAGATAATGGAACGTAAGATAAAAATAATTAAGAAGGTAAGACAAAACTTGTCCTTAAGCCTATTATGGATTATCATATAGGGATACGATACACCATGATATATTATGGAGACTTAGCTATACGAGCTTCGTAATTCTATATAGTTCGAGAGTGCAGCTCCAAGCTTTTAGTGGAGTAGCGTTGGAGTTGATAATTATGAAATGTATATCTAGGATATTAGGTTTCATAATTATCAGGAGCTTGAACAATATAGGTTCATTTGGTCCCCTTTGCTAGCTCACAATATCCTATAACGACATGGTGTGCTTTTCCAATAATTGGTGACTTATGTCAGATTTATCAGATTGGTTGAAATTTGAAAGAATCAAATAATTCATGTCTGTTTATTGGTTAAATTAATTTTGTGATAAAATTAATTTAAGATAAATTTGTTGAATTATTGGGATCGGATAATTCTTGTTTGTTTATCGGTTGATTTAATTTTGGATAAATTATGTCAAGATAAACTTGTAGAATTATTGGAAATTAATTTAGTTTCCTAGAGATAATCTAGATAAAGTTGTTTTGATCATATAACTTCTCTATTGGGTTATTTGAATTAAAATTGAGACTTTATCCTATAAATTCTCGGGTGAAAAATAAAAGATTAGTGGAGATTTTTTTATCGATAGTTTGGCCTGCCGATTCACGTGTTTGGCCTGTCGATGGGGACTGTTCGGCCTACCGATCAGGTTGTTTGGCCTGCCGATAAGCGAATGATAAGATTACACGTTTCCACACAGATCTTATCATATATTAATCCGAACTTGATTCTGTTTCGAGTTTTTGAGACCTAATCTGATAAGGACTGACCCTAGGCCCAACCTCTATATAAAGGGAGTAAGTCTTAAGAGTTACTTAGATTAATTAAGAGATTAAGAGTGATACTCTGCTAGTGAGAATCTAAAAACTCCCTGAGAGCTTTTGTTCACAAATCATGAACACTTGCTTTGGGTTCTCTTGATTGGTTGGAAGGAGAGTCACTTGGTGGAAGAGTTGTACGTGTGAGCCCACACTCACTCCGGTCATGGATAGAGAATAGCAAAAAAGACCAGTTGGTTAAGGCTCTTTTGGAACATTACTTCTCTTCATGTTTTGCGAGGGTTTTTTAGCACACCAAGGTTAGTAAGATCTGGTTAATTTTTGCATATAGCATGTCAAACTTGTGTTTTAGAAAATACTTTGATGTTAAATGTTTTTTTAAAATTTCACTGTGCACTCTTTTTCCAACAATTGGAATCAGAGCCATGGTTTTTACATAAATTTATGAGTTTGTGATCATGTTATGTGTATAAATTTTGTGATCTTAATCTCTTATATGCTTGAATTTAATTTTATAGAGAGTTGACACTCTAGGTTTCTATATATTTTTTATGTTGTCATGGATTATATGGTGAATGTTTATTAATTAATTATGGTTGATTAAATTGTTATTTAATTATTAATTAATTAATTAATTAATGCCAGTTATGGTTCCTTAGAGGTTAGAATGTGTATCTAGGTTTTTAATGTAATTAGATGGTGGACTATCATCTCCATCTAGGAATTGTTATTTAATTTTAAATTTGTAAGAATTTTGTAATTAAATAATTATTCAGAGAAGACGGATCTAGAAGGCGGATCTAGAAAATGGATGATGGCGCTTCTAGGTATTTCCTAAGTCTCTAATTTTATGTTTTTGAATTGTTAAAAATAATATTGATGAATTGCATTAAAAATTGTATTTTCTAGAATGGAGATTTCTGCTCGGTCGGCATGTTGAACCCACTAGTTCGGCAGGCCGATGGTCACAGATCGACAGGCCGGACGTAAGGTTCGACAGGCCGTTAGTGGGACAGAAATCAGGCGGCTCTAGCGGCAGGCCAAACTTTCATGAGTCGATAGGCCGATCGTCCAGATCGACAAGCAGATGGAGCATGACCAGCAGGCCGATCGTCCAGATCGGCCTGCCGACCAAAGCTGGGAAATTTTCAGAAAATGTGCAGTTTTTCCAGTGCAGTTTTAATTTTATTTTTTGGGACAATTCTGAGAAACATTAAATTTGGATATGACCAGAAATATGAAGTATTCAATTCATACATGATTGAAGACATAAAGATGGGTATTACATGAAGAAGGATACAGCTTGAGGATTCAAGGATGAAGAATCGATAATATGTCCGATTATTCTCTTGTAATCTTAGTTTTCTATTCTCTAGGGTGGAACCATAATATTACGGTTATTTATTATTTTGCTTGTAGCTTTGCTTAATTGTTTTGCTTGTAGCTTTGCTTGTCTGCATTATAATACGATTTGCCATGTATATTGATAGCCTGTCATATAGAATAGGGAGTGCCACTCATATTAAAATTGTTCATGCCTGTTCTTAAAATAAAACCTTGATTTCAAAAGATTGAGTAGGATAAGGTTTTCGAATAGAGAACCTAAGGCCTCCGTCATTGGTCCATAGGCAGAACATGGTGGTCCCAACCCCTAGAAAGGGATTTCTATCATGTACCAGATTGGATCTCTAAAAGGATAAGGTATTTTAGCATGATTTATGGTTGCACACCCCTAGGTGGTGATTACAAATCATGGATAGAATATTGAAACGATGGTTATACACTCACGTTAATTTTATTATTAACCTCCTCTAGGAGCCCTGTTAATAAAATTAATGGCCAAAGAAACGATTATTAATATATGCTGGATTATACGGGTCTTGCATGGCAAATATTAATCAAGAGGGGATCCGTGTTCCTGATTGAATTTGGCATGACTCCTCTAAGACCTTGTTGAATTTTGAGTTGGGAATTATCGTTGTAAGGTTGTAATATTTTCAAGGTTTTGACACATAAACACATTTGTATGTTTTTATATGATTGTATTATCTTACTAAATTAGAATGATGTGTTTGCTTATGTTTGGTATATGATTCTTTATTGTAGATTAAAAATGTCTAAAACGCTTTATTATTGATACTTGACAAAAACCTATTAACCGGTAAGAACTATAATGATTGGAAATGGAACTTGGATCTTGTCCTGTCCTTTGAAAAACTGAAATATATACTGACAACCCCTTGTCCTCCCGAGCCTACGGGAGACTCAACTAATGAGCAATTCCAAGCGTATGATCGCTGGAAAGATGCTAATGATCAGGCCCGCTGTTAGGTTATGGCAAGCATGAATAATGTGCTGCAGGCTCAACATCAGGATTATGAGATTGCGAAGTAGATCTTAGATAATCTTGAGGATTTGTTTCGAGGCCAGGCCATAATAAAGCGGCAATGGGCGTTTCGAAAACTTCTAAACTGTAGATAGAGGCCGGAGACATCTGTAAAGGAGCATATGATGTTGGTCATGGGTTACTCGCTGAGGCTCAAACCAATAGAGCCGACATCGATGCTGAAACTTGGATGACTATGGTCTTTGAGACTCTGTCAAAGGAATTTATTCCATTTGGAGCTAATTTAATTTAAGCAATAGATGGGATATGACCTTAACAGAACTGATAAAACAGTTACAAGAGTTTAAACTGCTAATAAGGGAGTCTCCTGCGGGTGGAGAGGCCAACATGGTAGCTGCTTCTGGTTCCAATCCTAACTCTGAAATGGAAAGAAGCAACGGGCCAAGAACGGGAAGTCTTCTATTCCTACTAGCACCAAGAGCAAGAAGAAGAAGAAGAAGAAGAAGAACCCGAAGAAGCTTAAGTGCTTCTTCTGTGGAAAGGTCAGGCATATCAAGAAGCATTGCAAGGACTTCCTTTCCAAAGGAGGTAGGTGTGATCTTCTCTATTTAGAAACTTGTTTGGTTGAGGAATCCAATGACATTTATATCATAGATTCCAGTGCAACTAATCATGTTTGTGTTTCTCTGCAGGGGTTCAAAGAAATGAGAAATCTGCTACATGAGGACTTCACGCTTTGGATGGGCGATGGATCCTTGGTCTCAGCAGAAGCAGTGGGAGATGTCTATCTTTATTTTGATAATTATAGGAATTTATTTTTGCAAGATTGTTTTTATATTCCTAAATTTAAAAGGAATTTAATTTCTGTATCTTGTTTATTTAAAGACTCCTACTTGGTTTCTTTTAATGCTAAAGTGATGATTCATAAAAACAAATCTTTTATATGTTCTGGAGATATCGTGGGTGGTTGTTTTTGTTTTATGAATAAATTATGATCACATCATTTAAAAACTATATGTTAAAATGATAATTATAATGGTTTTCCCTTATTAGATGTGGAATAATTTTAATTTTTCAGAGAATTCGTTAATCCGTGTAATCCTTTGCCATTCCCCACACACAATCACCATAAGAGTTTTATGATCATTGGTCTCGCCACTGATTTTGTTATATCATTTGGATGAGTGCTGGGGTCGTCTCCATATGATACATCGAAACTCAACCATAGCCTTCATAATACTGTAGCCCGTACTCACTCACTGTCGCATCTCTTTTCCAATCTTCAAGAGCCAAACAAGCGAGAATTCTCGAAGACTTCCGACTGAGTGCATCTGCGACCACATTAGCTTTCCTAGGATGGTACTGCCTCAAGTTTAGATCTCTCTAGGTGAACAGATACTTTAAACTCTTATGGTCGGAGAAGATCTAAAATGTTGCCCTGTACAGATAACATCTCCAAATCTTTAGCACATGGATCACAGTTGCATGCTCCAAGTCATAAGTAGGGTAGTTCCGCGTAGTATCTTAATCCTAAGATGAATAGTAGGCCCGTTGTCTTAACTTATGTCTTTTGATGTACCAAAGGGTGACATTCACATTTTATGTTGGTATGCATGTCGATACGTTGGAAGCATGACTCTTGATAACGTAGACTTGTTATTCATAGATACATAATCCATAGCTCCTTTTTAGGAGTCGTTGATATACTCTTATATACGTTATCCTGTAATTCAAAAACTAGAGCACTCAACCATCGAATATTCATCTTAGGATTAAGATATTATGCATATGATTGTTTAAAGTGAATCGATTTTAGTTTATTGCATTTTAGTTGTTATTGAATTATTTAGTGTGTTTTTAATATAATTATTAATATTTATAATGCTATAATCATTATTAACATCTATTAGTAATAATACATTTATTATTAAATTGAAAAAAATTTACCATATGTTATTGAAATCATATAGTTAATAGTTGTTGGGGAAATCATATTTATAATTATAAGATAGTATCATGCTATAATGGTTTTCCCTTTTTAATACAAGATAATTTGGCACCCACGATGGTATAGAAAAATCACAAATCTTTTATATGTTCTGCATCGTGAAATGTAATGTGGAACTTTTCACGATGGTTTTTATAAAAATCATTATGGAAGGTGTCGTATATTCAAAATTTTAGTCTCTCGTCCAAATTTATCGCAGAACCTTTCACAACGGTTTTTATTAAAACCGTCTTGGAAGGTTTCACATATTCAAAATTTTAGTCCTCCATCTAAATTTAAGCACACGATATGCAAAACCTTTCATGACGGTTTAAAAACCATCTCGGAAGGTTCTGTATGTTCAAAATTTTTAGTCCTTCCACCCAAAACCATCGTAGAAGGTTCTGTATATTCAAAATTTTTAGTCCCTGCCCAAATTTCAGCACGTACCAATATGTGGAACCTTTCACAACGGTTTTTATAAAAACTGTTGTGGAAGGTCCGCCGCCTAATTTTAAGCATGCGCCAATATGCGGAACCTTTCACGATGGTTTTTATAAAAAACCGTCATGGAAGGTTCCGCATATTTAAAATTTTTAGTCCCCCACCCAAATTTAAGCAAATATTTGGAACCTTCCATGACGGTTTTTTAGGAAAACAATCGTAGAAAGTTAAATCTTACACGACTATTTTGCTAAAAACTACCGTGAAATGTTACTATTATACGATAGTTTTTAGCAAAAACCGTCGTGTAAAATTACACCTACTACGATGGTTTTTACAAAAAACCGTCGTGAATGGTTCCGCATCACTAACACAATGGTTTCCGTATTTTCAGGCATACTTTTTGCGTTTTTACCTCTTCTTACTATGACGGGTTTTGAAAAAACATCATTACATAAGGTTGTATAATCTCAAGTTTCTAGTAGTGGTAAAAAAATTTAGTCACAAAAAACAATTTTCTACGACCAAATTTTGGTCATTAAAACGTGGAAAAACAACAAAACTTTCTATGACCAAATTTGATGACTAAAACATACCAATCAGTGACAAAAGAAAATTTTTTGGTTGCTGAACACTTAGTGGGAAACTAAAATTTGTCGGCGCCAAGTGTATTTGGTGGTGAAATCGAAGTTGGTTGTGGATAGTGGAATTTCTATGACCAAATTTTGGGTGCAACTTGTAGGAAAAGATTTTCTACGATTAAAACTTATTTTGTCACTGAAAGGTAGCGCAAAAAAATTTCCAAGCCATGCCAAGAATTTCAATAATTCGCGACCAAATACTCGGTCGTGAATTCCAATATTTTGTGACTAAAATGCTATTTTTATTTGGTCACAAGTTATGATATTTTTTGTATTTATTTTTTTTAGATTATGTTAATCTTACTTTTAAAAATTTTATGTTTAACTCATTTTAAAAATTTAGAACTTGCTATACTATGAGTAGTTTAAGTGTCAATATCATATGAAAATATTTATTTCAATATAAAAAATATAATTTAGTTTTTGAATTATTCTTAAAAAAGGAAGATCTATGATCAAAAAGCTATTTGATCAAAAGATATTGTTTCACGACCAAATTTTGGTCATCCAAAGATGCTTTCTACAATCAAATTTATTACTTGGTTGTAGAAAACTATTTTCGATAACCAAATTTGTATTTTTCTCATGAAATATTTTTTTATTGTTTAAACCCTTGTTTTTGTGTTATTTAAGCATTAAATAATTCATGAAAAACTTTTTAAATATCTCACTTTATTTTCCAACCTATTACTTTGCTTCATTTTTTGTTCCTCTGTTACAATTAAGAGTTATTAAGGACTAAAAGCTTAAAAATCGAAAGTGAAAAACTAAATCTAGTGATTTTGATTCATGTAATTTAAAAAAAAAAGTTTTGTCCTATTATTAATAAGATAACCTTTAATTTAGAAAAAGGATAAGTGTATTTTGAATAACAAATTATGCATTATGACTTGTATATCTTTATATTTATATAGTATGCTAGATAATTATAATTTGAATATCATAGTTGCTATATATACATATGCATATGTAATATATTGATATTAAATATCCAACTTTATCTTTTTTTAAGAAAAATTAAAGCTAATTAAATAACAATATGATAAATTCTTTTATTTTCTTTACATAAATCCAAATCATCATATTCAGTTTCTCTCTTCTTTGTTTTAATTAATTTAGGTAAATTACTGAGGAGGTCCCCAACCTTTATATAAAGGTACTATTTGGTCCCCTTTTTTTGCTAAATTGCTAATCTTTCAATTTAGGTGCAAAAGGACTAAAAGTAACTAATGTCTGTTTATTTTTCCTCACGTAGGCCGCATATGTTAAACACATAATAGACATTTTGGTAAATGTAGTTGAAAAAGAGAAATTAAATAAAATGGATTAATGTGGCCCATGGAAGCCAATCAAAAAATGCCACGAGATTATTGCCACATCATTAAAAATACCTTTACTAAATAAATAAACCCAAAAAATTTATTAAGTCTAAACAAAAAAAAAATCTTTTTCTTCATAAATTGAAAGATTAATTAGACCCAATTCAGAAAAAAAAAATGGGGACAAAATCACACTTTTTAAAAGGGTTCTAGATATCCCGAGCAATTAAACCTATTAATTTTGATCCCTAATAACACCATCATAACAGAGGGACTAAAAGTGAAACAAACAAATAGATCTAGGGACCAATAGTGAAACAAAATAATAAAATTAGAGACCAAACTTGCACATGCTAATAATATTCTGTTAAATATATAATACTAACTAAGCAGGGACCAAAACTAAAACAAAAGAATATGTTAGGAACAAAATGAGATGTTTTAAATGTAGGGGACTAAAATGGGACTGAAGATAAACTTCAGGGACGATTTATGAACTAACGTGCAATAAAAAAAATAACTATGTGTTTTTGGATGCTTTTAAGAAATTTATTATTGATCTATATTTTTTGTGTTACCGATTGATTTTGATATTGAAACTACAAATTTGACCTTTATAGTTTATAGGTGACCTTAAATCCAAAAATGAATAAGATGTATTGTTGATTCCCAACAACACCTTACTAATAGAGGGACCAAAAGTGAAATAAAGTAATACATTTAGGGACCAAAAGTGAAACAAAGTAATAGATTAGGGACCAAGCTTAGACATTTTAAGAAGAGAGAAATAGCAGTTGAGGTTAAAGCTTAAAAAATAATGTCATATAGTTTTAAAATGTGTAATAAATAGCATATCATGATAAATTGAATCATATCTCATGAGAAATTAACAACAAAATACCCCAACTCTTTCTCTTCTATATCTCCTATACTCCTCCCTCGCTGAGACCACTGGCGGCTAAGAAATACAATATTATTCTAGTAATACTATATCACCGTGTAGATATAAAAAATTCACCGACGACTTCATCGAACCGCCAGTGACGAGAAAATACAGTATTACTCTAGTAAACTGTATTATCGTGTAAATACAAAAATTCCCCGGCAACTTCGTCGTACCGTAATGGCTAAAAAATACTGTATTACTTTTGTAATACTGTATTACTATGTAGATATAAAAAATTCACTGATGGCTTCGCTAGACCGCCGACAGCTGAGAAATAAAGTATTACTCTGGTAATACTATATTACCACATAAAGACAAAAATTCACTGGCAGTTTGAGAATATAGTATTACTTTTGTAATAGTATATTATAGTATAAATACAAAAAATTCACCGATGACTTTATCGGACCATAGTTGACTAAGAAATACAGTATTACTCTGGTAATATTGTATTACCGTATAAATACAAAAAATTCATCGATGAATTTACCTGACCAACGGCAACCAGGAAATACAGTATCACTCTATTAATACTGTATCACTATATAAATACAAAAATTCACCAGCAGCATCGCTTGATCGTCACAGCCGGGAAATACATTACTTTAGTAATACTGTATTACCGTATAAATACAAAAAATTCACCGATGACTTTATCGGACCACTGATGGCCTACAAATATAGTATTACTCTTGTAATATTGTATTACCGTATAAATATAAAAATTCAATGGACAACTTCATCAAACCGCCGACGGCCATGAGATACAGAAAACCTAAAATCTACCATCATACAGTGGCCATAACCGACAACGTGCTGACCACTGTCACTACATGTTCACCGACATTGCCTTTTCCCCTTGATTAGACGGTGGTGATCTATACATCCATGCCAACTATTTGATGAAATTTGGCATTGGCAATGAGCTTAAGACCTCAGATCTCACGAACAACGATGGATCTCCACGCATCGAACATAGCCTATGTCAGATCCTTGTTCATCCACCATGGTAGATCAGAAGTCTTGTCCTCAGATCTTTGTGAATCAGAAATAGTCGTCATCAAATCTCATGCATCCGCCATAACTGATCAAAGGTTGCACTGTAAGATCTTTATAGATTGAAAATCCTGCCATCAAATATTCGTGAATCGAATGTTGCTGCCATCAGTTCTTCACAGATCAAATGTCACCACCATCAGTTCTTACAGCATTGGTCATGGCTGTTGGAGGACCGTGCAGATTGGCCATTGCCGTTGCCATCGTCGTCCCATCATTGTCCTAAGATCATCTTGTCACCATTGAAGACAAATCCATGCTCCATTGTGAGGCCGTCTAGGAAGGAAAGAAATCGGAGAAGAGAGAGGTAAGGGAAGAAGAAAGAGAGAGAAGAGAGAGAAACGAGGGAAGATAGAGACAAAAAAATATCTGAATTTCTATGTGGGGTATTTTAAGAATTTTAAAACTCAAAATCTTATCATATACTATTATTTACACAATTTCAAAAAACTTGACATTATTTACTAATCAGTTTAAAAAAGAACTTCTATTTCATGCAATTTCTCTTTTAAGAATATTCCATTAAATATATAATATACAACTAAAATGGGACTAAAACTAAAACAAAAGAATAGATTAGGGACCAAAATGAGACTTTTTAAATGTTGGGGACTAAAATAGGACTAAAGAAAAATCTTAGGAACTATTTGTGAAATTAACCCAATAAAAAATTAAACCTGTATTTTGGATGTTTTCAAGAAATTTATTATTGATTTTCAACTTTGTATCGATTTTGTATATTTTTTTAGGCCACCAGTTAATTTTTATATTTAAAATGACAAATTTGACCTTTGTAACTTATAGGTGACCTTATATCCAAAAATAAATAAGGTGTATTGTTTAAAAAAAAAGAAGAAACAATAAAAAAAATGTATTTTTTAAGCTAAGTTACAAAGGATAATTTGTCCACTAAGTTTTAACTATATGTTTATTTGTAGCTTACAAAAAGGTAAACTCGTCAATCTAGAGGTCAAAAACAAGTATTGGCTTAGAGTGTGTACAAATTTAATATGGATTTCAAATTCAAATTTATAATTTTTAGAACAAGTAAAATACAAATTATTTTTTTATATACTCAAATTGCAAGATATAAGTTCAGAAATATCACTTTTTTTTTTCTCTTTTTTCCGTTTTCTTTTTTTTAACTTTTAGAAATTGCGAAGAGAGAAAATTACACATTTGTAAAGGGTAATTAGTTTTTTAAAGGGACAATGATTGAAGATTAACAACGTTAGTACATAAATTATATTACGAAACTATATATAAGCACTCTTTTATTTTATGCGGTTGAAAGGTGTACGTTTTGGCTTTTCTCAAAAAAAAAAAAAAAGTGTAAGTTTTGATGAACTAAACTTCTTTTTTTTTTTTGAAATATGGCTAAACTTTTTAAATATTGAATATTTAAATATTTCCGAACAATGATTTTAAATATTGAATATTTTATCTAGTAAGATCGATTGCTTCAAATGTTATTAATTTTCTTGCAGTTTTATTTAAATATAAACCGTTTTATAATAATACGTTTTTATATCTTTGGTCTCTAACTTGTCTCCCTGGTCAACTTACACGCTGACTGCCTACATATGCATGCATCGTACAAGATCTCGGGAATCCAGAGAAACAAAGCATGAAGATAGTTTTCAAGAACAACGCTTTCAAGAAACGTGAAGCTGAAGCAGAAGCAGGAAACAAAGAAAAGCCTTCCAAACGAATGAAGATAGTTATCAAGAAAAAGGGTTTAAAGTTGGTTTCCTCAGCGTTATACCTACCGAAAGACCAGCACTTGAAGCCTCTAGGAGAAGACGCCCACTTCATCGCCGCGGAGGAGCAGACGATTGGAGTGGCCGACGGTGTTGGTGGGTGGGCCAAACGTGGCATCGATTCTGGTGTATATGCCCGAGAACTAATGAAGAACTCGATCACAGCAATCCAAGGGAAAGCCAAAGAAGGATCCGTACAAGTTAACCCTAAAAGGGTTTTGCACGAGGCTTTCTCAAAGACCAAACTCCCAGGGGCATCCACAGCTTGTATTTTGACACACAACGAAGGCGTGTTGCGTGCAGCCAACGTCGGAGACAGCGGATTCATGGTCTTCAGAGACAGAAAGTTGTACTACACATCTCCAACTCAGCAACACCGGTTCAACCATCCGTATCAGTTGGGGAATGCGAAGAAGTGCGACCGTCCGGATTGTGCTGAGGAGATAGAATTAGAGGGAGCGAAGGAGGGAGATCTTATAGTGATGGGAACTGATGGATTGTGGGATAACATATATCCGTCGGAAATCGAGGAGATCATCGAGGGATTCGAGAAGAAGAAAGAAGGGAAATTAGTACTCGAGGTGTTGGCGTGGAAGATAGCATGGAGCGGCTTATAAAAATTCGTTGAATGAATCTTATGTTAGTCCTTTTGAAATTAAGAATACAATGGCTGGAAAAAAGCACAAAGGAGGCAAGGTGGATGATATTACGGTGGTTGTTAGCAAGATCAGTCGACACTACCATCTTCAGCTGCACACGTGATTATGTGAATTCAGGAGTACGGTATGCAATCTGACCATTCTCAATATTGCTTTTTGTTCATGTTCTGTATACTTAGGTTTGTCTGTTCATTCTTACTTTCCTTTTTTGTTTTTTTTTTTTTTTTGTGTTAATAATTGAAGCCTGTTTTTATTGGATATTGGTTGTCTTAGTGAAGAAATCCAGATTATCTATATGTATTAATGGAAGTAATTAGAGCAGTATAAGCGTTGTGTGTGTTATTAATATGGCTTTTCTTTTTTTTTTTTGTTCAAAGATCTTAATGACGCTTTTCTTTAGCAGGATATGAAGAGCTCAAGACTCATCGTGGCGAACGGCAAGGACGTATTTAGGAGTTGTTCAAGATAAAATCATCGGGGTCATGCACTCTTTTTTCCTTGTTGAGGTTTTTACCCTGTGAGGTTTTTACTTGACAAGGTTTTAACGAGGCCTCTCCCTATTAGGGATGAGTAGATCCATTGACGGTGATTCTATCAATTTTATTTTTGATAGGTTGAATGTCAGTTGTATAGATTGTATTTATTTATTTATTTTTCAGAGTTGTATATAGACCTTTAATTATTAATGGGTTAGATAGTTAGGTGCCAACCTAGTTGGGATGTGGCTATCTTTCCTTAATATTTGATACTGCTCGTTTTATGAGAAGAAAAAAAATTATTTCTCTCTCCTTTTTGTCAAATCAAAATAAATATTATAAACAATATGAGGTTCAATTTATTATTATTTGAATTAACGATTTGCTTCAGGTCTTGTTACTGTGGATAGCTAATATACGAGTTTACTATCTCAAGGATACTCAATATTAAGCAACCTAGCCATCCATGATCCTTCTACTTTTCAGTAGTGTACACAATTTTTGTAGGGATATACTTTTTTATACCTTTTTTCCACCTTTAATTTTTTAGCTGATCAAATATATACTTTCAAATTAGATTTAATACATAAATTTACAACTTTTTTTAATCAACTTTCAATTTTAACCTAAAATTTTGCCCAAAATACCCTAAAACAATTAAGAGAACTAAAAAAAAAAAATGAATTAAGGGTTTTAACCTCAAAAATGTCTAGAATACTCATGGATTTTTAATGTGTTGACGTTTTTGTTTTCTTCTTATTTTTTATAAGTTTAGTTCTTTCTTTTTTACATGAAGATAATTTGGTTATTTTAAAGGTTAAAATCAATTGTTTTCCGAGAGAAAGTATAGATTTGTATATTAAATCTAATTTGATGGTATAAATTCGATAAGATCAAAAACTGAAAGTATAGTGTTTGAATAAACCTGAACACAATGTACGAAAAGGTAATAACTATTTTTTATAAATAAATAAATAACATCATGAAATATATAGTGATCACAATATATATAATTGTTGATGAAATAAAATGCATAAACTTTTCGTCTAAAATCCATCACTAACAAGGACTATGGCAGTGACTATGTTAATTAACAAGGCCTATGGAGGTAACTAACTAAAAATTACAAACAAATAATTTGGGAATGAGATGTACAAAGAGTTAGGACACGCGAGAGGGTATAACATCAAAATCAATAACATTGGCTATTGGAGGAAGCAGCCAACTTAGACTAAGTTATAATTTTGCTTGTGAAAATATAACTCGTTTAGTTAGTAGGTTTGAAGTTTGAACCAAAAAAAATGGTCTGAAATGTAATTCAAACCATTTAAATCAAACGCCACAATAACTGTCCATTTTAAGATTTTAAGATGATCATGTTATATAACTAATCTCAAAATAACTCCACATTTAAGTAATATGAATGAAATTCAAATGTTCACAAAACTTGAAAGCAGCTTAAAGAATGCACATACAAGATATTTACGGTTACAAGAGACGTTCGCAAAATTTTGATTCCAAAATTGGGAACATGTTGCTTGGACGAGATAGTTAGGGAGGGATATTATTACTTTTTGTCAGCAACAAATAACTAGAAAGTGAAAGTATAGTTTAAGGGCTTCACAGGTAGAGAAATATACCTACAAAGAGTTTTTTTCTTTTTTAAATGTCAGAACATTGCATGGATTTGTCTGTTAAACTAAAACTTTACCATGAAAAAATGGAGCTTAGAAATGTGAACACAATACCAAGATTTTGGAAGCTCTCAAATATTTTACATAAACCTTGCAGCTATTGATTCTAGCAATCCTCAGCTCGAGACCAGTAAGGAATAGCGCAAACTACCCTTTGATTAAGTTTAACACATAAATCTATCTCTAATGAGTACAATGGCCTTCAATCAGCTAGCAAAACAAGAGTTCGTTTCCTTGGATTAGGCATGATAAAACGTGTAGGTTCAAACATTTTGTCAGAGATCATCGATCTTTCTCACTCCAAGCAACATCAACAACGTATCGATTCAAACGCTGCCTGAATATATTTGTAGAGAATGACTCGGTGATGTGCTGTCGAGCTTCTATCCCCATTCTCTCTGCCAACTGTGGGTCTTGAATGAACATAGCCATGGCTAAAGAAAAATCTCGTGGGGTAGGGGCACAGATATCCTGTTGCGCCATTTTTAACAGTCTCTACAGGTCCCCCGCTATTGCATGCAATAACAGGTTTTTGTGCTGCCATTGCCTCCAGAGGAATGATGCCAAAGTGTTCATCCTACATCAATTGAATAATTTGTGTTATTTTTTGTTCCATAGCAAAACATGACATAATATCCATACCTTTGGTGTATAAAGGACACATAAACATTGGGAGAGAAGTTCATTTCTCTGAGATGTTGAGCACAATGTGATGAAATTAACCCGACCAGATACTCCTTCCCTCTTGGCTAAAGTTTTGAGCCCCTCCAAGTATTCAACATTCTCCCAAAGACGTTTCTCAAAACCACCTGCAATAATTGCTATGTCAGTTTTCTGCCAACAAATATGCAAAACCATGAACTTGTACCACCAAGAATCTAATGTTTTCTTTTAGGTACTAAAAATGTAACTGTTGAACTATGTAATGTGCGCACACATTTCTCTGATGTGTTGTGGACGAACAGAAGTACTGGTTTGCAAACTAAAGATTCAGTAATAACCACTCAAACAGCTTTTGCAATAAAAATAACATGAAGATGTCAGAGGACATCCGTACTATTTGGTGAAAAATCTAGGTCTTGAATTTAGGCCTTTGATCAGATTAGAGTACTACATCATCTAATGTTAAGAAAATTCAAGCTCCTGTGCCCAAAACACAAAAGGTATTGTCCTACATGCATAGAGTAAATAACAAACACCAACAGTGAACGAACGTGCAACTGTTCTAGAATTTAGAGCAGTTATTCAATGCAAACGAATGTCCTTTCCATGTCTGAATCACTTAAACGAAGACAAACCAAAATGTCAAACTTAATTGTCCAAAAATATGTTACTATTAAACCAAACAATACATGGTGATGAAGGTACAGAGACTCTAATCTATATAAGGGTGCCTATTATAGTTATCAAAAAGCAACTCTGTATGAAAACACTAGTCCGGATACTAGTTTGGACCTTGCCTGCAATTAGTCAGTGACACGATCCAGATTAAGACCTTGCAAAGCATCACGTTCACCCTTGTAGAGCACAGAAAAAGCTAAAATTGCCAAGTCAGTGTTCTTTTTTCTTTCAAAGTAGTTGATGGACAAAACATCCAGCCTGAAGAAGAGAGAGGAAGAGGAGAGAAAAACACTCATCACTCGAAAAAGGTGATCTACATAAATGGTTAATGGTTATATATAAATCATAGAAGTATCTCTAGAATCAAAACGCATAGAAAGATTGTTCATTACTTGGAGGATTTAGGTTCGTCAAACTGATCCACGTTCACTGCAGTGTAAAGGACTGCTGGTTGAATTCCTTGTGCATCAAGATGCTTTGAATGTATTTGCAAAAGTGGAGGCCGTAAATTTGCCATTGCTGCAATCGTTAAAACCAAAGCAATAAGAAACGGAGAATATAAATGCCTGGAAAGAAGAGGTGAAATCCAATTGACATGCATGAGACAGATGACAGACCAGTTCTCATTTCTTCTACAAAGTCTATGGGTTACCTGTAAATTCTCTTTAGAAGAGTTGTGTGCTGAGCCAGCAACAAATCTGGAAAATGACAATAGAAGACAACCTGGAAATAAAAATTAACTTATAAACAACAACAATAGCAGAGACTAAGATAAAAATTCATATAAACTAGGCAAGCATATCTTTGTTCATTTTTTGAGTTTCAATAGAGTGTTCACAACAGAAACCTGATCTGCTAGGACTACATCAAATGATGGCCACATAACCAATACACAGAGTGCAACAAAAAGGCATCGCAGATAAGCACACAAAGCATAAAGACGGTAAAAAATATGTCGAGGTAGAAAAGCACCATACAATGTAACTGGAAAGGTAACTGCAAATATTTGGACATTCAATAATGCTTTGCAATATTAATTAGAAGATAAAGGAGTATGCTAAAAGATTATATACAAATATATATATATATAATAGAATGGAATAAGAAGAAAGATTGACTGCATAAAGTTTTTCTGCTCAATCAAACCCACCAGCATCTACACTACATCTGTGACAATCGATTCCCTTCTTCCTACTGCTGCACGCTGCCTTTTTACGGTTTCCCTTTACCCAGTTTTCTCATTAAGTTGAGTCAATTCAGCTCTCATGCTAACTTTTCCTTAGGTCTTCATACACTTAAACAAATATCCTCCTCACCCCTATACTTTATTTATTTATTTTTTTTTTGGTTGCTAATGCCAATCAGCCATTAATGTGTACATCTTTAATGTCTACATCTATCTAGATCGTAGATTCTAAATATCTGATGGAAATACAGAATGTACTAGACCAGAATGAAGCAACTATTAGAGAACAAAATCCTTCTTTTTCTTTCAGTGAGTAAGCAAGGTTTAAAGATTAAGCCTAAACCAAGATTTTGGTCTTCTAAATCATTAATCCTCCACCTCTTAAAAAATAATATTAAAAAAAGAGAGACAACATAGAACAAAGAAGTTAAATCAAAAAAGAGAAATCAGATATGAAAACATACCGGAAACAGTCTCCTCAAAGCATCAGTTTTGTCATGGCGTGCGGTGAAGACATGAACTTTATGCCCATGAAATGAAAGTTCAACAGCAGCATCAACAATCAATCTCTCAGCTCGGCCTAAAGAGACGAAGTCAACATGAAATAATTTATAAACAAAAGAGATGTGTTACGTCAGACCATATTCATACTTGCGCATATTAACCACAAGCCAATTATTGGAGTCTCAATTCATTTCGACCAATAACTCCATCAGCTAAATAGCATATACATTATAGATGTAACCTCAACTCAACCCACAAAAAAAGCTTAAAATTTTAGCAAAAGAAAAAGGCTTAAATTCTTTAAATGTCATATCTACATATTTTGTCAACTTGTTTTGCGGGTTTTTTCCGCCTTTTTTCTACTTGTTCTTGGTTTACCATGTCACGTTATTTTCAACAGAAAATCCAATGGTTTCTTGATCTTTCTAGGCAACCAAACAGAGGATAATGCCCAAATTCGAAAGCAATTCAAATTCATGAGAAATTCAAATAGCTAAGTAAATCCAGCAATCCAAGCTTTTCATATTAGTTGCATGCTCAAAAAATAATCAAAAGATGGAAAATTATGAAAATAATAACATAAAGAAGATTATCGATAGCATGATACCAATACCAAGATCAGGATGAATCACAGCGATGTTTAGCTTTGAGTTCTCTTTCTTGGCCATCTTCTATCTACCTTCTGGTTTTTTTAAATTAGAGAATGAAATCTCTCTGTAAGATTGACAAATTCTTTCACATAAATTCAGAAGTAAATCAAGATTTGAACGTCTTCATAGGACAGCAATAGGTTTCTTGCACCCCCAAACTGACACATCTTATGAATAAAACCGCTCTTTGCATCATCCACTCCTCAAATTCTTAAGGATCAAGATATATGATAAAGATGATAAGGGACAATAATCAAAACCATTTTGTCTAAATTTAAATGTGGATCCTTTATTACTTTGAGCAACAATCTGAGAATTCAGCAAAGCAACGGCACAACCACATATTATTTTTGTCTGCCTTGAAAATTCTTCACTTTTATTGTAGGGGTTTCAATCCAATCAACTCAAAGAAGGCTTAAAAAAATTGAAATTTCTCATGGTGAGAGGACTTTATTTTTTATTCATCAGCCAAAATTCAATTTAGAAAATAGAAACAAATAAAGAAAAAACAATCATTTGATAATTGAGGAACAGAAATAAACACATATCAAGTGCGATTGGATGCAGCAGGAGAATGGGAATGAGAATGGGAATGGGAATGGGATAGGAATGGGTTGGAAACCATCGCAAATTCTTTTCTTGATTAGGGTTATGGAATCAATACCTAATCATTTTGACCCAAAAAAAAAAAAAAAAGAACCTTAACTTAAAGATGATTATATGTTTAAAATAGTTTAATTATTTTATCATTTAAAAATTCATTATTTGAAGGAATATGCAGTTAATGGACTAACAGAAAAACCTATGCCCTTGCCAACAATTTATTTTAAACATTCCTGTGTGAGTAAAAATAACCTCTTGCTGAAGGCATTGACAGAGAATTGAAATCATGAAAATTTCATAATTATTTTTGATAATTTATATCCAATAAGGTTGAGTCCTAGCTATTGAATTGCTCAACAATATCACTTCTTAAATTATACCTGCAAAATTTCTTTCTTATATCAATATTGCATTAAAACTCCTCAGTTCTAGTAACAACAGAATCAAACTTTTACTACATTCAAAGTTCTTTCAGACTAAAGTTTCCAATAGTTAAAAGACAATATTTTCTAATAAAAAGGTTAGTGTGCTTGTCCAAAGTCTGAAAACAGACTAACTTTTTTCTTGGATAAGAAACGAAATTTTATTAGGAAGGGGAAAAGGAATTACAACAGAGGACAAGCAGTCCTCAACTGAAAAAACCCACAGAACACCAAGACAACAACGAAACAAAAACAACGACAATCCCAGCAGATACACAGCCTCACAAAATCAGAATCGGATCCCATCCCCTAAGAAGATCAGAAGTAGAGAAAACAGCCAAGTCTCTATCCTGAGAAGCCCACAAAGCCACCCAGAGTTTAACTCTATCCCACAGAACACTAAAATCTCCTTCCACTTCTTCAAAAATACCATTGTTTCTTTCCAGCCAAGTAAGACAAGTGACCACAAGAACCACCAGGTTCCAAAGCCTCCTACATTTCTTATTCCTTCCAATCATAAACTCAACCCCCATCAAATGCACAATTTTACTAGGCATAGACCTACTAGTGTTAAACTCCCTCAAAATTTTGTGCCAAAGCTTCAGAGAAAAAGCACAATGCAGGAATAAATGATCTACTGATTCATGGTCATATGGGCAGAGAAACAGCATCCCAGCAAAAGGGGAAGATAAGGCTTCCTCCTTTGCAAAACATCACGAGTATTCAAGTTGCTAAGAGCAAGTAGTTAAGATTTTTCAAATAAAATTAAATGGTTTAAAAGGAGGAAAACAATGATCGTCAAGCAAGACTCTAAAGAGGGATTTACAAGAGAACAACCCGACTCCTCTAAGCTCCAAACCCAATGATCAACCAATCCTTCATAAACCCTCACTCCCTCTATGCTAGTCAACAAATCCACCACCTCCCCCATCTCCCACTCGCTAGGGTCTGTTTTGAAATGAAAATTCCAAGAAATTGTAAGACCACCATTAACAGAGAAGAAAGAAGAAAATTGCCTCATTATGAAGAGAGGAAATTCTGAAAAGATTCGGAAATTTGGAAGAAAATGACTCCTCACACAGCCACCCACCCTCCCAAAATCTCACCCACTTTAAGTTGACAAAGAGAATTAGTAGCCAGTAGTTGTTAGGTTGTTAACTACTGTTAGTAGTAAGTTACATTGGTTAGAAGAATAGGAGTATAAATGGAGGTATTGGTGATGGGGCATTTTAAACAATGACTTTAAGAAAAAGTCTTTTTAGTTAAATAATCTTTTTTTTAATAATTTTTTGACATCAAAAATAAGCTTTTTGAATATAAAAATTGCTCTAGTTTTTTTTTTCTTTTTACTCTGTTGAGGTTCCTTTCCTTGCTACAAGTCTTTTTCTTATCTTTCTGTAAAAAACTGAAGCAGTTTTATTGCACAAAAAAACGTGTTTTTTAGTGCAAAAAAAAAAGAGGTCATTTGTCCAATTCAAAATTTTTTTTGGCTCTTTTGTCAAAATATCCCATTGGTAACTAAGTGCGATATCTAGAAATTAGTAGTGAATTGGGTCAGGGAATGTCTTGGCTTACCAAGCAGGGGAGGTCTGAGTGATTCCTCAAATCCTCTCTAATCTCTAAATGTTTTCCCACCATCTTTCCCAAGATACAAGAACTACTCTGACACCAAAATTGTTAAGACCAGAACTCTAAACAAAATCATGGGTGTGGAAAAGAGGGCTTTGCGGCATGTGTGCTTGGATTTTAGCTTATTAGGTTCTGGGGTGCCAACTTATTGCCCTCTGGCTTTGGGGAACCAGCTCCTAGATTCTTCACCTAGTTTCACCTTGTGTCAAGCTATGGAGCTCAAAATTGGTCCAAATTATAGTTTTTGAGTCCAAAACATTTTTTAGCATCCAAAATACCTATAAAACATAAAAGCACAAATAAAACACAAAAAGACCAATAAACTAATAAAGAAAGCATAAGAAAAAATAATAGAAAAATATGTGAAATTAAAGCACTATCAACTAAAGTTTGAATGATCCTTTACTAGGGATTGGTGTGCTCTTTAAGGAAGGAAGGAGAACAATTTCTCTCATATTTTACTATTTTAAATTTTCTAGCACTAGGTGCTAAGTTATTGAATGGTGAATTTGAGAGGCTAAGGTTTAGCGGATCTTAAAGAATGATTGGCAAGCGGTGTTGCTCAGACTAGAGGTTATAAGTGGTATAAGTTTAAGCTTAAGTAATTTTCTACTATGTATATTTGTTGTACCTGCATTGTATGACTTGTCCTAAAGTTAGTTTTTGGTATTGTAATGTTTCTAAGAAATGTTCTATACATAGATTATTTTTTATCATTTTTATAGACATTTGAGCCCTCATAAAGCTGTGGTTTTATATCTATTGATTTTCGAGGGGATGTCTTGAGTGTTTCGAATTTGGGTTATTTAAATCCATGGTTATTTTACTTTAATTTTTAATTACTCGCAACCTCCTTTTTAGGTCATGACATTTTTCAACTGTGCTGATTCATTAATGAACCCTAACCTATTTTTAGAATAGAGTTGTTATCATATCGCGTCAACTTGTTATGCCGCGTCAACTCATTTGTAATTAAGAGATAATTACATTAATATACCTTATAGTTTTAACTATTTATCAATCTATCCATCTATTTTTAAAAACTACAAAAGTATTTTTTGAATTTAAAAAGCTTATTTCAATTTTATCCCTATGATTCGAAAAAAATAGCCAAAACAACATAACTTTTATTACACAGTTATGAAAAAAAAATATTTAACGATTTAAAAACATAAAAAATGCCTAAAACAAAACATCAAGTTAAAAAAAAAAAAAGATGTTTAAGTTTTATGACTTTTTAAATGTTAATATAATTAAAAAAATTTAAGAAGAAACATATATTTTAAAAATAAATTTGGTCTAATGAAGGGTATATTTGTCTTATCATCATGTTTTTTTTGTTCAAAAAGTCTGTGAGGATAAAATCGAAATAAGTTTTTCAAATTCAAATGATACCTTTGTAATTTCTAGAATAAATAGATAAATTAAGAAATAATTAAAAGTATGAGGCATAGTTATATGATTAAACCTTTATATTAAATTAAGTTTTAGGTTGAAATAAATCAAAAGAACTTAACTTCAAAAGTTAAGTAAAAAATTGAGATTAGATTTATTCAATTTCAAATATTTAAGCCTAATACAACCAAATCTAAATAACTTAACCTTAAACGCAATCCAATAAAACATATATGTGTTAGACATGTATGCCCTAAGGAGTAAAAAATTAATAAGTTTTTGGAGACAATTTTATCAATAAAGAATTTATTCATTGTTTATATACCAAATCTTGTCCTTTTTATGTTCATATTTGTTGAATGTATGTTAAGCAAACAATAGTCTGAGACTGTTGGTCTAAACCTTAAGAATTGGGCATATGATGGACAGATTATGCGGAAGACACGGTTCTTAAGGTGATGGTCTAAATTATAAGATCTACAATCGAGGGAATAAAGTTGGGCACTTTATTCATGCAAAGATTGTTATGTTGTCAGGGATATGGTTTATCTTGACCATCGGAGGTGGACTCCATGAATAGAAACATTCACACATTGTCATAGGTGACGATGTGTTGGATCGGGACATAAAATGAATTGATTTGGATTAATAATTCTGTCTCAGCAAATCGATTCACTTTAGACAATCATTTGTATTGTATCTTAATCCTAAGATGAATAGTGGGCCCGTTGTCTTGGCTTATGTCTTTTGATGTATCAAAGAGTGACACCCATATCTTAATAGTGGTATGCATGCCGGTACGTTGGAGGCATGATTCTTAATAGCTTAGACTTATTATTCATAGATATGGAATCTATAGCTCCTCTTTAGGAGTACAGATATCCTCTTATATTCATTATCCTGTACTTGAAAAACTGGAACCCTCAACTATTTGGATACATAGGTGCAACCGAATAGTATATTGTCTATGGATGGTAAGTTTTTCAATGGTAAGATAAAAATAATCAGCAAAGTGAGACAGAACTTATCCTTAAGCCGATTATAGATTATCATATGGGGATACGGTACACTATGATATGTCATGGAGACTTAGCTATACGAGCTTCGTAATTCTATGTAGTTTGAGAGTGCAGCTCCAAGCTTTTAGTGGAGTCGCGTTGGAGTTGATAATTATGAAATGTATATCTGGGATATTGGGTTTCATAATTATCGGGAGCTTGAACTATATAGGTCCATTTGGTCCCCTTTGCTGGCTCGCAATATCTTGTAACGACACAGCATGCTTTTCCAATAATTGGTGAATTATGTTTATCGGTTGAATTAATTTTGTGATAAAATTAATTTAAGATAAACTTGTTGAATTGTTGGGATTGGATAATTCTTGTCTGTTTATCGGTTGATTTAATTTTGGATAAATTAGATCAAGATAAACTTGTAGAATTATTAGGAATTAATTTATTTTCCTAGAGATAATCTAGATAAAGTTGTTTTGATCAGATAACTTCTTTGTTGGGTTATTTGAATTAAAATTGAGACTTTATCCTATAGATTCTTAGGTGGAAAAAAAAATACGCGGAGATTTTTTTATCGACAGTTCGGCCTACCGATCCACGTGTTCGGCCTGTCGATGGTGAGTATTCGGCCTACTGATCAGAATGTTCAGCCTACCGATAAGCGAAGGATAAGATTACACGTTTCCACGCGGTTCTTATCAGATATTGATCTGAACTTGATTCTGTTTTGAGTTTTTGAGACCTAATCTGATAAGGACTGACCCTAGGCCCAACCTCTATATAAAGGGAGTAAGTTTTAAGAGTTACTTAAATCAATTAAGAGATTAAGAGTGATAATCTGCTAGTAAGAATCTAAAAACTCCTTGAGAGCTTTTGTTCACAAATCACGAACACTTGCTTTGGGTTCTCTTGATTGGTTGGAAGGAGAGTCACTTGGTGGAAGAGCTATACGTATGAGCCCACACTCACTCCGGTCATGGATAGAGAATAGCAAAGAAGACCAGTTGGTTGAGGCTTTTCTGGAACGTTACTTTTCTTCACGTTTTGCGAGGGTTTTTCAGCATACCAAGGTTAGTAAGATCTGGTTAATTTATGCATATAGTATGCCAAACTTGTGTTTTAGAAAATCTTTGATTTTTAATTTTCTTTTAAATTCTGTTGCACAATCTTTTTCCAATAATTGGAATCAGAGCCATGGTTTTCACATAAATTTATGAGTTTGTAATCATGTTATATGTATAAATTTTGTGATCTTAATCTCTCCTATGCTTGAATTTAATTTTATAGAGAGTTGGTACTCTAGGTTTCTATATATTTTTTTATGTTGTCATGGATTATATGGTGAATGTTTATTAATTAATTATGGTTGATTAAATTGTTATTTAATTATTTATTAATTAATTAATTTATGCTGGTTATAGTTTCTTAGAGGTTAGAATGTGTATCTAGGTTTTTCATGTAATTAGATAGCAGACTATCATCTCCGTCTAGGAATTGTTGTTTAATTTTAAATTTGTAAGAATTTTATAATTAAATAATTATTCGGAGAAGACGGATCTAGAAGGCGGATCTAGAAAATATATGATGGCGCTTCCAAGTATTTCCTAAGTCTCTAATTTTACGTTTTTGAATTGTTGAAAATAAAATTGATGAATTGCATTAAAAATTGTATTTTCTAAAATGGAGATTTCTGCTCGGTCGGCATGTCAAACCCACCAGTTTGGTAGGTCGATGCTCACAGATTGACAGGCCGGACGTAAGGTTCGGTAGGCCATCAGTGTGGCATAAATCAGGCGGCTTTGGCGGCAGGCCGATGGAGCATGACCGACAGGCCGATCGTCCAGATCGACCTACCAACCAAGAGTTGGAAAATTTTCAGAAAAGGTGCAGTTTTAATTTTATGTTTTGGGACAATTCTGAGAAACATTAAATTTGGATATGACCGGAAAAATGAAGTATTCGATTCATACAGGATTGAAGACTTGAAGATGGGCATTACATGAAGAAGGATACAGCTTGGGGATTCAAGGATGAAGAATCGATAATATGTCTCGATTATTCTCTTGTAACCTTAGTTTTCTATTCTCTAGGGTAGAACCATAATGTTACGGTTATTTATTATTTTGCTTGTAGCTTTGCTTAATTGTTTTGCTTGTCTACATTATAATATAATTTGTTATGTATATTGATAACATGTCATATAGAATAGGGAGTGCCGCTCATATTAAAATTGTTCATGCATGTTCTTAAAATAAAACATTGATTTCAAAAGATTGAGTAGGAGAAGGTTTTCGAAGAGAGAACCTAAGGCCTCCGTCGTTGGTCCATAGGTAGAACATGGTGGTCTCGACCCCTAGGAAGGGATTTCTATCATGTATCAGATTGGATCTCTAAAAGGATAAGGTATTTTAGCATGATTTATGATTGCACACCCCTAGATGGTGATTATAAATCATGGATAAAATATTGAAACGATGGTTATACACTCACGTTAATTTTATTATTAACCTCCCCTAGGTGCTCTGTTAATAAAATTAATGGCTAAAGAAACGATTATTAATATATGCTGGATCATACAGGTCCTGCATGGCAAATATTAATCAGGAGGGGATCTGTGTTCCTGATTGAATTTGGCATGATTCCTCTAAGACCTTGTTGAATTTTGAGTTGGGAATTATTGTTATAAGGTTGTGATATTTTCAAGGTTTTGACACATAAACACATTTGTATGTCTTTATATGATTGTGTTATCTTACTAAATTAGAATGATATGTTTGCTTATGTTTGGTATATGATTCTTTATTGTAGATTAAAAATGTCTAAAACGCTTTATCATCAATACTTGACAAAAACCTATTAACCTGTAAGAACTATAATGATTAGAAATGGAACCTGGATATCGTCCTGTCCTTTGAAAAACTAAAATATTTACTGACAACCCTTTGTTCTCCCGAGCCTACGGAAGACTCAACTAATGAGCAATTCCAAGCGTATGATAGTTGGAAAGATGCTAATGATCAGGCCCGCTGCTATGTTATGGCAAGCATGAATAATGTGCTGCAGGCTCAACATCAGGATTCTGAGACTGCGAAGTAGATCTTAGATAATCTTGAGGATTTATTTCAAGGCCAGGCCATAATAAAGCGGCAAGGGGCGTTTCAAAAACTTCTAAACTGTAGATAGAGGCCGAGGACATCTGTAAAGGAGCATATGATGTTGGTCATGGGTTACCTCGCTGAAGCTCAAACCAATAGAGCCGACATCGATGCTAAAACTTAGATGACTATGGTCTTTGAGACTCTGTGAAAGGAATTTATTCCATTTAGAGCTAATTTAATTTAAGCAATAGATGGGATATGACCTTAACAAAATTGATGAAACAGTTACATGAGTTCAAACTGCTGATCAAGGAGTCTCCTACAGGTGGACAGGCCAACATGGTAGTTGCTTCTGATTCCAATCCTAACTCTGAGAATGGAAAGAAGCAACGGGCTAAGAACGGGAAGTCTTCTATTCCTACTAGCACCAAGAGCAAGAAGAAGAAGAAGAAGAACCTGAAGAAGCTAAAATGCTTCTTCTGTGGAAAGGTTTGGCATATCAAGAAGCATTGCAAGGACTTCCTTTCCAAAGGAGGTAGGTGTGATCTTCTATATTTATAAACTTGTTTGGTTGAGGAATCCAATGACATTTGGATCATAGATTCCGGTGCAACTAATCATGCTTGTGTTTCTCTATAGGAGTTCAAAGAAACGAGAAATCTGCTACATGAGGACTTCACGCTTTGGATGGGTGATGGATCCTTGGTCTCAGCAGAAGCAGTGGGAGATGTCTATCTTTATTTTGATAATTATAGGAATTTATTTTTGCAAGATTGTTTTTATGTTCCTAAATTTAAAAGGAATTTAATTTCTGTATCTTGCTTATTTAAAGACTCCTACTTGGTTTCTTTTAATGCTAAAGTGGTGATTCATAAAAAAAAATCTTTTATATGTTCTGGAGATATCGTGGGTGGTCGTTTTTGTTTTATGAATAAATTATGATCACATCATTTAAAAACTATATGTTAAAATGATAGTTATAATGGTTTTCCCTTATTAGATGTGGAATAATTTAAATTTTTCAGAGAATTTGTTAATCTGTGTAATCCTTTGCCATTCCCCACACACAATCACCATAAGAGTTTTATGATCATTGGTCTCGCCATTGATTTTGTTTTATCATTTGGATGAGCACTGGGGTCGTCTCCATATGATACAATGAAACTCAACCATAGTCTTCATAATACTATAGCCCGTACTCACTCACTGTCGCATCTCTTTTCCAATCTTCGAGAGCCAAACAAGTGAGAATTCTCGAAGACTTCCGACTGAGTGCATCTGCGACCACATTAGCTTTCTTGGGATGGTACTGTAACACAAAATCATAATCCTCCATGTATTCCATCCACCTTCGCTGCCTCAAGTTTAGATCTCTCTAGGTGAACAGATTCTTCAAACTCTTATGGTTAGAGAAGATCTGAAATGTTGCCCCGTACAGATAATATCTCCAAATCTTTAGCGCATGGATCACAGCTGCAAGCTCCAAGTCATAACTAGGGTAGTTCCGCGTGGTATCTTACTCCTAAGATGAATAGTAGGCTCGTTGTCTTAACTTATGTCTTTTGATGTACCAAAAGGTGACATTCACATTTTATGTTGGTATGCATGTCGATACGTTGGAGGCATGACTCTTGATAACATAGACTTGTTATTCATAGATACGGAATCTATAGCTCCTTTTTAGGAGTCGTTGATATACTCTTATATACGTTATCCTGTAATTCAAAAACTAGAGTGCTCAACCATCGGATATTCATCTTAGGATTAAGATACTACGCATATGATTGTTTAAAGTGAATCGATTTTAGTTTATTGCATTTTAGTTGTTATTGAATTATTTAGTGTGTTTTTAATATAATTATTAATATTTATAATGCTATAATCATTATTAACATAAATTAGTAATAATACATTTATTATTAAATTCAAAAAAATTTACCATATGTTATTGAAATCATACAGTTAATAGTTGTTGGGAAAATCATATTTATAATTATAAGATAATATCATGCTATAATGGTTTTCCCTTTTTAATACAAGATAATTAGGCACCCACGATGGTATAGAAAAATCAGAAATCTTTTATATGTTCTCCATCGTGAAATGTAATGTGGAATCTTTCACGACGGTTTTTATAAAAATCATTATGGAAGGTTTCGTATATTCAAACTTTTAGTCCCTCGTCCAAATTTATTGCAGAACCTTTCACAACGGTTTTTAGTAAAACCGTCATGGAAGGTTTCACATATTCAAAGTTTTAGTCCTCCATCTAAATTTAAGCACACGATATGCAAAACCTTTCACGACGGTTAAAAAACCATCTAGGAAGGTTCCGTATGTTCAAAATTTTTAGTCTCCCCACCCAAAACCGTCGTGGAAGGTTTTGTATATTCAAAATTTTTAGTCCTTGCCCAAATTTCAACACGCGCCATTATATGTGGAACCTTTCACAACGGTTTTTATAAAAACCGTTGTGAAGGTCCGCCGCCTAATTTTAAGCATGCGCCAATATGCGGAACCTTTCACGACGATTTTTATAAAATCCGTCGTGGAAAGTTCCGCATATTTGAAATTTTTAGTCCCCCACCCAAATATAAGCAAATATTTGGAACCTTCCATGACGGTTTTTTAGAAAAATCATCGTAGAAAGTTGAATCTTACACGACTGTTTTGCTAAAAACTATCGTGCTAAAAACTATCGTGAAAGGTTACTCTTATATGATAGTTTTTAGCAAAAACCGTCATGTAAAAATACACCTACTACGATGGTTTTTATCAAAAACCATCGTAAACGGTTCCGCATCACTAACACAACGGTTTTTGTATTTTCAAGCATACTTTTTATGTTTTTACCTCTTCTTACTATGACGGGTTTTGAAAAAACATCATTACATAAGGTCGTGTAATCTCAAGTTTCTAGTAGTGGTAAAAAAATTTGGTCATAAAAAGCAATTTTCTATGACTAAATTTTGGTCCTTAAAACGTGGAAAAACAACAAAACTTTCTATGACCAAATTTGATGACTAAAACATACCAATCAATGACAAAAGAAAATTTTTTGGTTGCTGAACACTTAGTGGGAAACTAAATTTTGTCGGCGCCAAGTGTATTTGGTGGTGAAATCAAAGTTGGTTGTGGATAGTGGAATTTCTATGACCAAATTTTGGGTGCAACTTGTAGGAAAAGATTTTCTACGATTAAAACTTATTTGGTCACTGAAAGGTGCGCAAAAAAATTTCCAAGCCACGCCAAGAATTTCAATAATTCGTGACCAAATACTCGGTCGTGAATTCCAATATTTTGTGACTAAAATGCTATTTTTATTTGGTCACAAGTTATAATATTTGTTGTATTTATATTTTTTAGCTTATGTTAATCTTACTTTTTTAAATTTTATGTTTAACTCATTTTAAAAATTTAGAACTTGCTATACTATGAGTAGTTTTAGTGTCTAATATCATATGAAAATATTTATTTCAATATAAAAATATAATTTAGTTTTTGAATTATTCTTAAAAAAGGAAGATCTATGATCTAAAAGCTATTTGATCACAGAAGATACTGTTTCACGACCAAATTTTGGTCATCGAAAGATGCTTTCTACAATCGAATTTATTACTTGGTTGTAGAAAACTATTTTCAGTAACCAAATCCGTATTTTTCTCATGAAATATTTTTTTATTGTTTAAACCCTTGTTTTTGTGTTATTTAAGCATTAAATAATTCATGAAAAACTTTTTAAATATCTCACTTTATTTTCCAACCTATTGCTTTGCCTCATTTTAATTAAGAGTTATTAAGGACTAAAAGCTTAAAAATCGAAAGTGAAAAACTAAATCTAGTGATTTTGATTAATGTAATTTAAAAAAAAAAGTTTTGTCCTATTATTAATAAGATAAGCTTTAATTTAGAAAAAAAGGATAAGTGTATTTTGAATCACAAATTATGCATTATGACTTGTATATCTTTATATTTATATAGTATGCTAGATAATTATAATTTGAATATCATAGTTGCTATATATACATATGCATATATAAAATATTGATATTAAATATCCAACTTTATCTTTTTTTAAGAAAAATTAAAGCTAATTAAATAACAATATGATAAATTCTTTTATTTTCTTTACATAAATCCAAATAATTATATTCAGTTTCTCACTTCTTTGTTTTAATTAATTTAGGTAAATTACTGAGGAGGTCCCCAACCTTTATATAAGGTACTATTTGGTCCCTTTTTTTTTGCTAAATTGCTAATCTTTCAATTTAGGTGCAAAAGAACTAAAAGTAACTAATGTCTGTTTATTTTCCCTCACGTGGGCCGCATATGTTAAACACATAACAGACATTTTGGTAAATGTAATTGAAAAAGAGAAAATTAAATAAAATGGATTAATGTGGCCCATGGAAGCCACTCAAAAAATGCCACGAGATTATTGCCACATCATTAAAAATACCTTTACTAAATAAATAAACGCAAAAAATTTATTAAGCCTAAACAAAAAAAAATCTTTTTCTTCCTAAATTGAAAGATTAATTAGACCCAATTTAGTAAAAAAAAAATGGGGACAAAATCACACTTTTTAAAAGGGTTCTAGATATCCCGAGCAATTAAACCTATTAATTTTGATCCCTAGTAACACCATCATAACAGAGGGACTAAAAGTGAAACAAACTAATAGATCTAGGGACCAATAGTGACACAAAATAATAAAATTAGAGACCAAACTTGCACATGCTAAGAATATTCTGTTAAATATATAATACTAACTAAGCAGGGACCAAAACTAAAACAAAAGAATTTATTAGGAACAAAATGAGACGTTTTAAATATTGGGGACTAAAATGAGACTGAAAATAAACTTCAGAGACCATTTATGAACTAACGTGCAACAAAAAAAATAACTATGTGTTTTTGGATGCTTTTAAGAAATTTATTATTGATCTATATTTTTTGTGTTACCAGTTGATTTTGATATTGAAACTACAAATTTGACCTTTATAGTTTATAGGTGGCCTTAAATCCAAAAATGAATAAGATGTATTGTTGATTCCCAACAACACCTTACTAATAGAGGGACCAAAAGTGAAATAAAGTAATACATTTAGGGACTAAAAGTGAAACAAAGTAATAGATTAGGGACCAAGCTTAGACATTTTAAGACGAGAGAAATAGCAGTTGAGGTTAAAGCTTAAAAAATAACATCATATAGTTTTAAAATGTGTAATAAATATCATATCATGATAAATTGAATCATATCTCATGAGAAATTAAGAACAAAATACCCCACCTCTTTCTCTTCTATATCTCCTATACTCCTCCCTCGCTGAGACCATTGACGGCTAAGAAATACAATATTATTCTAGTAATACTATATCACCGTATAGATATAAAAAATTCATCGACGACTTCATCGAATCGCCAGTGGCGAGAAAATACAATATTACTCTAGTAAAACTGTACTACTGTATAAATACAAAAATTCACCGGCAACTTCCTTGAACCGTAATGGCTAAAAAATACTGTATTACTTTTGTAATACTGTATTACTGTGTAGACATAAAAAATTCACTGATAGCTTCGCTAGACCGCCGGTAGCCGAGAAATAAAGTATTACTCTGGTAATACTATATTACCACATAAAGACAAAAATTCACTGGTGGTTTGAGAATATAGTATTACTTTTTTAATAGTGTATTATAGTATAAATAAAAAAAATTCACCGATAACTTTATCGGACCACAGTTGACCAAGAAATACAATATTACTCTGGTAATATTGTATTACCGTATAAATACAAAAAATTCATCGACGAATTTGCCTAACCAACGGCAACTAGAAAATACAGTATTACTCTAGTAATACTGTATCACTATATAAATACAAAAATTCACCAGCAGCATCGCTTGACCGTCGCAGCCGGGAAATAGATTACTTTAGTAATACTGTATTACCGTGTAAATACAAAAAATTCACCGATGACTTTGTCGGACCATTAATGGCCTAGAAATATAGTATTACTCTTGTAATATTGTATTACTGTATAAATATAAAAATTCATGGACAACTTCATCAAACCGCCGACGGCCATGAGATACAGAAAACCTAAAATCTACCATTATACAGTGGCCACAACCGACAACGCGCTGCCCACCGTCACTAAATGTTCACCGACACCGCCTTTTCCCATTGATTAGACGGCGGTGATCTATACATCCATGCCAACTATTTGATGAAATTTGGCATTGGCAATGAGCTTAAGACCTCAGATCTCACGAACAACGATGGATCTCCACGCATCGAACATAGCCTATGTCAGATCCTTGTTCATCCACCACGGTAGATCAGAAGTCTTGTCCTCAGATCTTTGTGAATCAGAAATAGTCGTCATCAAATCTCATGCATCCGCCATAACTGATCAAAGGTTGCACTGTAAGATCTTTATAGATTGAAAATTCTGCCGTCAAGTATTCGTGAATCGAATGTTGCTGCCATCAGTTCTTCACAGATCAAATGTCACCACCATCAGTTCTTACAGCATTGGTCATGGCTGTTGGAGGACCGTGCAGATTGGCCATTGCCGTTGCCATCGTCGTCCCATCATTGTCCTAAGATCATCTTGTGAGGCCGTCTAGGAAGGAAAGAAATCAGAGAAGAGAGAGGTGAGGGAAGAAGAAAGAGAGAGAAGAGAGAGAAACTAGGGAAGATAGAGAGAAAAAAAGATCTGAATTTCTATGGGGGGTATTTTAAGAATTTTAAAACTCAAAATCTTATCATATACTATTATTTACACAATTTCAAAAAACTTGACATTATTTACTAATCAGTTTAAAAAAGAATTTCCATTTCATGCAATTTCTCTTTTAAGAATATTCCATTAAATATATAATATACAACTAAAATGGGACTAAAACTAAAACAAAAGAATAGATTAGGGACCAAAATGAGACTTTTTAAACGTTGGGGACTAAATAGGACTGAAGAAAAATCTTAGGAACTATTTGTGAAATTAACCCAATAAAAAATTAAACCTATATTTTTGATGTTTTCAAGAAATTTATTATTGATTTTCAACTTCGTATCAATTTTGTATATTTTTTTAGGCCATCAGTTGATTTTGATATTTAAAATGACAAATTTGACCTTTGTAACTAATAGGTGACCTTATATCCAAAAATAAATAAGGTGTATTGTTTAAAAAAAAAAAGAAACAATAAAAAAATGTATTTTTTAAGCTAAGTTACAAAGCATAATTTGTCCACTAAGTTTTCACTATATGTTTATTTGTAGCTTACAAAAAGGTAAACTCGTCAATCTAGAGGTCAAAAACAAGCATTGGCTTAGAGTGGGTACAAATTTAATATGGATTTCAAATTCAAATTTATAATTTTTAGAACACGTAAAACACAAATTATTTTTCTATATACTCAAATTGCAAGATATAAGTTCAGAAATATCACCTTTTTTGCTCTTTTTTCCGTTTTCTTCTTCTTGTTTTTTAACTTTTAGAAATTGCGAAGAGAGAAAATTACACATTTGTAAAGGGTAATTAGTTTTTTGAAGGGACAATGATTGAAGATTAACAACGTTAGTACATAAATTATATGACGAAACTATATATAAGCACTCTTTAATTTTATGCGGTTGAAAGGTGTATTTTTTGGTTTTTCTCAAAAAAAAAAAAAGTGTAAGTTTTGATGAACTAAACTTCTTTCTTTTTTCTTTTTTTTTTGAAAAATGGCTAAACTTTTTAAATATTGAATATGTAAATATTTCCGAACAATGATTTTAAATATTGAATATTTTATCTAGTAAGATCGATTGCTTCAAATGTTATTAATTTTCTTGCAGTTTTATTTAAGAATAATCCGTTTTATAATAATACGTTTTTATATCTTTGGTCTTTGACTTATCTCCCTGGTCAACTTGCACGCTGACTGCCTACATATGCATGCATCGTACAAGATCTCGGGAATCCAGAGAAACAAAGCATGAAGATAGTTTTCAAGAACAACGCTTTCAAGAAACGTGAAGCTGAAGCAGATGCAGGAAACAAAGAAAACCCTTCCAAACGAATGAAGATAGTTATCAAGAAAAAGGGTTTAAAGTTGGTTTCCTCAGCGTTATACATGCCGAAAGAGCAGCACTTGAAGCCTCTAGGAGAAGACGCCCACTTCATCGCCGCGGAGGAGCAGACGATTGGAGTGGCCGACGGTGTTGGTGGGTGGGCCAAACGTGGCATCGATTCTGGTTTATATGCCCGAGAACTAATGAAGAACTCGATCACAGCAATCCAAGGGGAAGCAAAAGAAGGATCCGTACAAGTTAACCCTAAAAGGGTTTTGCACGAGGCTTTCTCAAAGACCAAACTCCCAGGGGCATCCACAGCTTGTATTTTGACACACAACGAAGGCGTGTTGCGTGCAGCCAACGTCGGAGACAGCGGATTCATGGTCTTCAGAGACAGAAAGTTGTACTACACATCTCCGACTCAGCAACACCGGTTCAACCATCCGTATCAGTTGGGGAATGCGAAGAAGTGCGACCGTCCGGATTGTGCTGAGGAGATAGAATTACAGGGAGCGAAGGAGGGAGATCTTATAGTGATGGGAACTGATGGATTGTGGGATAACATATATCCGTCGGAAATCGAGGAGATCATTGAGGGATTCGAGAAGAAGAAAGAAGGGAAATTAGTACTCGAGGTGTTGGTGTGGAAGATAGCAGGAGCGGCTTATAAAAATTCGTTGAATGAATCTTATGTTAGTCCTTTTGAAATTAAGAATACAATGGCTGGAAAAAAGCACAAAGGAGGCAAGGTGGATGATATTACGGTGGTTGTTAGCAAGATCAGTCGACACTACGATCTTCAGCTGCACACGTGATTATGTGAATTCAGGAGCACGGTATGCAATCTGACCATTCTCAATATTGCTTTTTGTTCATGTTCTGTATACTTAGGTTTGTCTGATCATTCTTACTTTCCTTTTTTTTTTTTTTGTGTTAATAATTGAAGCCTGTTTTTATTTGTTATTGGTTGTCTTAGTGAAGAAATCCAGATTATCTATATGTATTAATGGAAGTAATTAGAGCAGTATAAGCGCTGTGTGTGTTATTAATATAGCTTCTTCTTTTTTTTTGTTCAAAGATCTTAATGACGCTTTTCTTTAGCAGGATATGAAGAGCTCAAGACTCATCGTGGCTAATGGCAAGGACGTATTTTGGAGTTGTTCAAGATAAAATCATCGGGGTCATGCACTCTTTTTTCCTTGTTGAGGTTTTTACCCTGTGAGGTTTTTACTTGGCAAGGTTTTAACGAGGCCTCTCCCTATCAGGGATGAGTAGATCCATTGACGGTGGTTCTATCAATTTTATTTTTCATAGGCTAAATGTCAGCTGTATAGATTGTATTTATTTCTTTATTTTACAGAATTGTATATAGACCTTTTATTATTAACAGTTAGATAGTTGGGTGCCAACCTAGTTGGGATGTGACTATCTTTCCTTAATGTTTGATAGTGCTCGTTTTATGAGAAGAAAAAAATTTATTACTCTCTCCCTTTTGTCAGATCAAAATAAATACTATCAACAATATGAGGTTCAATTTATCATTAATTGAATTAACGATGTGCTTCAGGTATTGTCACTGTGGATAGCTAATGTACAAGTTTACCATCTCAAGGATACTCAATATTAAGTAACGGAGCCATCCTTGATTGTGCTTCAGGTATTGTCACTGTGGATAGCTAATGTACAAGTTTACCATCTCAAGGATACTCAATATTAAGTAACGGAGCCATCCTTGATCCTTCTATTTTTCAGTAGTGTACACAATTTTTGTAGGGATATATTTTTTATACATTTTTTCACCTTTAATTTTTTATCTGATCAAATATATACTTACAGATTAGATTTAATATACAAATTTACACCTTTTTTGATCAATTTTCAATTTTAACCTAAAACTTTGCCCAAAATACCTTAAGAAAGATAAGAGAACTAAAAAAACACTTTGAATTAAGGGTTTTAACTTCAAAAATGTCTAGAATACTCATGGATTTTTTGTGTTGATTTTTTTCTAATTTTTTATAAGTTTAGTTTTTTTCTCTTTACATAAGGATAATTTGGTTATTTTAAATGTCAAAATCAATTGTTAGCCGAGAGAAAGTATAGATTTGTATATTAAATCTAATTTAAATATATACATTTGATGAGATCAAAAACCGAAAATATAGTGTTTGAATAAACCTAAACACAAAGTATAAAAAGATAAATAACTATTTTTTATAAACAAATACATAACATCACGAAATATATAGGGCTCACGATATATATAATTGTTGATGTAATAAAATGCATAAACTTTTCCTCTATAATCCATCGTTAACAAGGACTATGGAAGTGACTAAGTTAATTAACAAGGCCTATGGAGGTAACCAACTAAAAATTGCAAATAAATAATCTAGAAATGCGAGGTACAAATAACAGTGAGGACACGCGAGAGGGTATGAGAATCAAAATTAACAGCATTGGCTATTGGAGGAAGCAGCCAATTTAGACTAGCTTCTAATTTTGCTTAAGAAAATATAACTCTTTTAGTTAGTAGGTTTGAAGTTTGAACGAAAAAAAATGGTCTGAAATGTAATTCAAACCCTTTAAATCAAACGCCACAATAACTATCCAGTTTAAGATTTTAAGATGATCATGTTATATAACTAATCTCAAAATAACTCCACATTGAAGTAATATGAATGATATTCAAAGATTCACAAAACTTGAAAGCAGCAAAAAGAATGTACATACAAGATATTTACGGCTACAAGAGACGTTCGCAAAAATTTGATTCCAAAATTGGGAACATGTTGCTTGGACGAGATAGTTAGGGAGGGATATTATTACTTTTTGTCAGCAACAAATAACTAGAAAGTGAAAGTATAGTTTAAGGGCTTCACAGGTAGAGAAATATACCTACAATGAGTTTTTTTTTTTTTTTTAAATCTCAGAACATTGCATGGATTTGTCTGTTAAACTAAAACTTTACCATGAAAAAATGGAGCTTAGAAATGTGAACACAATACCAAGATTTTGGAAGCTCTCAAATATTTTACTTAAACCTTGCAGCTATTGATTCTAGCAATCCTCAGCTCGAGACCAGTAAGGAATAGCGCAAACTACCCTTTGATTAACTTTAACACATAAATCTAACTCTAATGAGTACAATGGCCTTCAATCAGCTAGCAAAACAAGAGTTCGTTTCCTTGGATTAGGCATGATAAAACGTGTAGGTTCAAACATTTTGTCAGAGATCATCGGTCTTTCTCACTCCGAGCAACAACAACAACGTATGGATTCAAACGCTGCCTGAATATATTTGTAGAGAATGACTCGGTGATGTGCTGTCGAGCTTCTATCCCCATTCTCTCTGCCAACTGTGGGTCTTGAATGAACATAGCCATGGCTAAAGAAAAATCTCGTGGGGTAGGGGCACAGATATCCTGTCGCGCCATTTTTAACAGTCTCTACAGGTCCCCCGCTATTGCATGCAATAACAGGTTTTTGTGCTGCCATTGCCTCCAGAGGAATGATGCCAAAGTGTTCATCCTACATCAATTGAATAATTTGTGTTATTTTTTGTTCCATAGCATCCAATAAAATAAAAACATGACATAATATCCATACCTTTGGTGTATAAAGGACACATAAACATTGGGAGAGAAGTTCATTTCTCTGGGATGTTGAGCACAATGTGATGAAATTAACCCGACCAGATACTCCTTCCCTCTTGGCTAAAGTTTTGAGCCCCTCCAAGTATTCAACATTCTCCCGAAGACGTTTCTCAAAACCACCTACAATAATTGCTATGTCAGTTTTGTGCCAACAAATATGCAAAACCATGAACTTGTACCACCAAGAATCTAATGTTTTCTTTTAGGTACTAAAAATGTAACTGGTGAACTATGTAATGTGTGCACACATTTCTCTGATGTGTTGTGGACGAACAGAAGTGCTGGTTTTCAAACTAAAGATTCAGTAATAACCACTCAAACAGCTTTTGCAATAAAAATAACATGAAGATGTCAGAGGACATCCGTACTCTTTGGTGAAAAATCTAGGTCTTGAATTTAGGCCTTTGATCAGATTAGAGTACTACATCATCTAATGTTAAGAAAATTCAATTTCCTGTGCCCAAAACACACAAGGTATTGTCCTACATGCATAGAGTAGATAACAAACACCAACAGTGAACGAACGTGCGACTGTTCTAGAATTTAGAGCAGTTATTCAATGCAAAAGAATGTCCTTTCCATGTCTGAATCACTTAAACGAAGACAAACCAAAACGTCAAACTTAATTGTCCAAAAATATGTTACTATTAAACCAAACAATACATGGTGATGAAGGTACAGAGACTCTTATCTATATAAGGGTGCCTATTATAGTTATCAAAAAGCAACTCTGTATGAAAACACTAGTCCGGATACTAGTTTGGAACTTGCCTGCAATTAGTCAGTGACACGATCCAGATTAAGACCTTGCAAAGCATCACGTTCACCCTTGTGGAGCACAGAAAAAGCTAAAATTGGCAAGTCAATGTTCTTTTTTCTTTCAAAGTGGTTGATGGACAAAAAATCCAGCCTGAAGAAGAGAGAGGATGAGGAGAGAAAAACACTCATCACTCGAAAAAGGTGATCTACATAAATGGTTAATGGTTATATATAAATCATAGAAGTATCTCTAGAATCAAAACGCATAGAAAGATTGTTCGTTACTCGGAGGATTTAGGTTTGTCAAACTGATCCACGTTCACTGAGTGTAAAGGACTGCTGGTTGAATTCCTTGTGCATCAAGATGCTTGAATGTATTTGCAAAAGTGGAGGCCGTAAATTTGCTATTACTGCAATCGTTAAAACCAAAGCAATAAGAAACGGAGAATATAAATGCCTGAAAAGAAGAGGTGAAATCCAATTGACATGCATGAGACAGATGACTGACCAGTTGTCATTTCTTCTACAAAGTCTATGGGTTACCTGTAAATTCTCTTTAGAAGAGTTGTGTGCTTAGCCAGCAACAAATCTGGAAAATGACAATAGAAGACAACCTGGAAATAAAAATTAACCTATAAACAACAACAATAGCAGAGACTAAGATAAAAATTCATATAAGGTAGGCAAGCATATCTTTGTTCATTTTTTGAGTTTCAATAGAGTGTTGACAACAGAAACCTGATCTGCTAGGACTACATCAAATGATGGCCACATAACCAATACACAGAGTGCAACAAAAAGGCATCGCAGATAAGCACACAAAGCATGAAGACGGTAAAAAATATGTCGAGGTAGAAAAGCACCATACAATGTAACTGGAAAGGTAACTGCAAATATTTGGACATTCAATAATGCTTTGCAATATTAATTAGAAGATAAAGGAGTATGCTAAAAGATTATATACATATATATATATATAATAGAGTGGAATAAGAAGAAAGATTGACTGCATAAAGTTCTTCTGCTCAATCAAACCCACCAGCATCTACACTACATCTGTGACAATCGATTCCCTTCTTCCTACTGCTGCACGCTGCCTTTTTACGGTTTCCCTTTACCCAGTTTTCTCATTAAGTTGAGTCAATTCAGCTCTCATGCTAACTTTTCCTTAGGTCTTCATACACTTAAACAAATATCCTCCTTGCCCCTATACTTTAAATTTTTTTTTTTTTGGATGTTAATGCCAGTCAGCCATTAATGTGTACATCTTTAATGTCTACATCTTGATAGTAGATTCTAAATATCTGATGGAAATACAGAATGTACTAGACGAGAATGAAGCAACTATTAGAGAACAAAATCCTTCTTTTTCTTTCAGTGAGTAAGCAAGGTTTAAAGATTAAGCCTAAACCAAGATTTTGGTCTTCTAAATCATTAATCCTCCATCTCTTAAAAAATAATATTAAAAAAAGAGAGACAACATAGAACAAAGAAGTTAAATCAAAAAAGAGAAATCAGATATGAAAACATACCGGAAACAGTCTCCTCAAAGCATCAGTTTTGTCATGGCGTGCGGTGAAGACATGATCTTTATGCCCATGAAGTGAAAGTTCAACAGCAGCATCAACAATCAATCTCTCAGCTCGGCCTAAAGAGACAAAGTCAACATGAAATAATTTATAAACAAAAGAGATGTGTTACGTCAGACCATATTCATACTTTCGCATATTAACCGCAAGCCAATTATTGGAGTCTCAATTCATTTCGACCAATAACTCCATCAGCTAAATAGCATATACATTATAGATGTAACCTCAACTCAACCCACAAAAAAAGCTTAAAATTTTAGCAAAAGAAAAAGGCTTAAATTCTTTAAATGTCATATCTACATATTTTGTCAACTTGTTTTGCGGGTTTTTTCCGCCTTTTTTCTACTTGTTCTTGGTTTACCATGTCACGTTATTTTCAACAGAAAATCCAATGGTTTCTTGATCTTTCTAGGCAACCAAACAGAGGATAATGCCCAAATTCGAAACCAATTCAAATAGATGAGAAATTCAAATAGCTAAGTAAATCCAGCAATCCAAGCTTTTCATATTAGTTGCATGCTCAAAAAATAATCAAAAGATGGAAAATTATGAAAATAATAACATAAAGAAGATTATCGATAGCATGATACCAATACCAAGATCAGGATGAATCACAGCGATGTTTAGCTTTGAGTTCTCTTTCTTGGCCATCTTCTATCTACCTTCTGGTTTTTTTAAATTAGAGAATGAAATCTCTCTGTAAGATTGACAAATTCTTTCACATAAATTCAGAAGTAAATCAAGAGTTGAACGTCTTCATAGGACAGCAATAGGTTTCTTGCACCTCCAAACTGACACATCTTATGAATAAAACCGCTCTTTGCATCATCCACTCCTCAAATTCTTAAGGATCAAGATATATGATAAAGATGATAAGGGACAATAATCAAAACCATTTTGTCTAAATTTAAATGTGGATCCTTTATTACTTTGAGCAACAATCTGAGAATTCAGCAAAACAACGGCACACCCACATATTATTTTTGTCTGCCTTGAAAATTCTTCACTTTTATTGTAGGGGTTTCAATCCAATCAACTCAAAGAAGGCTTAAAACAATTGAAATTTCTCATGGTGAGAGGACTTTATTTTTTATTCATCAGCCAAAATTCAATTTAGAAAATAGAAACAAATAAAGAAAAAACAATCATTTGATAATTGAGGAACAGAAATAAACACATATCAAGTGCGATTGGATGCAGCAGGAGAATGGGAATGAGAATGGGAATGGGAATGGGAATGGGAATGGGATAGGAATGGGTTGGAAACCATCGCAAATTCTTTTCTTGATTAGGGTTATGGAATCAATACCTAATCATTTTGACCCAAAAAAAAAAAAAAAAAGAACCTTAACTTAAAGATGATTATATGTTTAAAATAGTTTAATTATTTTATCATTTAAAAATTCATTATTTGAAGGAATATGCAGTTAACGGACTAACAGAAAAACCTATGCCCTTGCCAACAATTTATTTTAGACATTCCTGTGTGAGTAAAAATAACCTCTTGCTGAAGGCATTGACAGAGAATTGAAATCATGAAAATTTCATAATTATTTTTGATAATTTATATCCAATAAGGTTGAGTCCTAGCTGCTGAATTGCTCAACAATATCACTTCTTAAATTATACCTGCAAAATTTCTTTCTTATATCAATATTGCATTAAAACTCCTCAGTTCTAGTAACAACAGAATCAAACTTTTACTACATTCAAAGTTCTTTCAGACTAAAGTTTCCAATAAGTTAAAAGACAATATTTTCTAATAAAAAGGTTAGTGTGCTTGTCCAAAGTCTGAAAACAGACTAACTTTTTTCTTGGATAAGAAACGAAATTTTATTAGGAAGGGGAAAAGGAATTACAACAGAGGACAAGCAGTCCTCAACTGAAAAAACTTACAGAACACCAAGACAACAACGAAACAAAAACAACGACAATCCCAGCAGATACACAGCCTCACAAAATCAGAATCGGATCCCATCCCCTAAGAAGATCAGAATTAGAGAAAACAGCCAAGTCTCTATCCTGAGAAGCCCACAAAGCCACCCAGAGTTTAACCCTATCCCACAGAACACTAAAATCTCCTTCCACTTCTTCGAAAATACGATTGTTTGTTTCCAGCCAAGTAAGCCAAGTGACCACAAGAACCACCAGGTTCCAAAGCCTCCTACATTTCTTATTCCTTCCAATCATAAACTCAACCCCCATCAAATGCACAATTTTACTAGGCATAGACCAACTAGTGTTAAACTCCCTCAAAATTTTGTGCCAAAGCTTCAGAGAAAAAGCACAATGCAGGAATAAATGATCTACTGATTCATGGTCATATGGGCAGACAAACAGCATCCCAGCAAAAGGTGAAGATAAGGCTTCCTCCTTTACAAAACATCACGAGTATTCAAGTTGCTAGGAGCAAGTAGCTAAGATTTTTCAAATAAAATTAAATGGTTTAAAAGGAGGAAACAATGATCGTCAAGCAAGACTCTAAAGAGGGATTTACAAGAGAACAACCCGACTCCTCTAAGCTCCAAACCCAATGATCAACCAATCCTTCATAAACCCTCACTCCCTCTATGCTAGTCAACAAATCCACCACCTCCCCCATCTCCCACTCGCTAGGGTCTGTTCTGAAATGAAAATTCCAAGAAATTGTAAGACCACCATTAACAGAGAAGAAAGAAGAAAATTGCCTCATTATGAAGAGAGGAAATTCTGAAAAGATTCGGAAATTTGGAAGAAAATGACTCCTCACACAGCCACCCACCCTCCCAAAATCTCACCCACTTTAAGTTGACAAAGAGAATTGGTAGCCAGTAGTTGTTAGGTTGTAAACTACTGTTAGTAGTAAGTTACATTGGTTAGAAGAATAGGAGTATAAATGGAGGTATTGGTGATGGGGCATTTTTAAAAATGGCTTTAAGAAAAAGTCTTTTTAGTTAAATAATCTTTTCTTTATAATTTTTTGACATCAAAAATAAGCTTTTTGAGTATAAAAATTGCTCTAGTTTTTTTTTCTTTTTACTCTGTTGAGGTTACTTTCCTTGCTGCAAGTCTTTTTCTTATCTTTCTGCAAAAAACTGAAGCAGTTTTATTGCACAAAAAAGCATGTTTTTTAGTGCAAAAAAAAAGAGGTCATTTGTCCAATTCAAAATTTTTTTTGGCTCTTTTGTCAAAATATCCCATTGGTAACTAAGTGCGATATCTAGAAATTAGTAGTGAATTGGGTCAGGGAATGTCTTGGCTTACCAAGTAGGGGAGGTCTGAGTGATTCCTCGAATCTTCTCTAATCTCTAAATGTTTTCCCACCATCTTTCCCAAGATACAAGAACTACTCTGAGACCAAAATTGTTAAGACCAGAACTCTAAACAAAATCATGGGTGTGGGAAAGAGGGCTTTGCGGCATGTGTGCTTGGATTTTAGCTTATTAGGTTCTGGGGTGCCAACTTATTGCCCTCTGGCATTGGGGAACCAGCTCCTAGATTCTTCACCTAGTTTCACCTTGTGTCAAGCTATGGAGCTCAAAATTGGTCCAAATTATAGTTTTTGAGTCCAAAACATTTTTTAGCATCCAAAATACCTATAAAACAAAAAAGCACAAATAAAACACAAAAAAACCAATACACTAATAAAGAAGCATAAGAAAAAATAATAGAAAAATATGTGAAATTAAAGCACTATCAACTAAAGTTTGAATGATCCTTTACTAGGGATTGGTGTGCTCTTTAAGGAAGGAAGGAGAAAAATTTCTCTCACATTTTACTGTTTTAAATTTTCTAGCACTAGGTGCTAAGTTATTGAATGGTGAATTTGAGAGGCTAAGGTTTAGCGGATCTTAAAGAATGATTGGCAAGCGGTGTTGCTCAGATCAGAGGTTAGAAGTGGTATAAGTTTAAGCTTAAGTAATTTTTTGCTATGTATATTTGTTGTACCTGCATTGTATGACTTGTCCTAAAGTTAGTTTTTGGTATTGTAATGTTTCTAAGAAACATTCTATACATAGATTATTTTTTATCATTTTTATAGACATTTGAGCCTTCATAAAGCTGTGGTTTTATATCTATTGATTTTCGAGGGGATGTCTTAAGTGTTTCGAATTTGGGTTATTTAAATCCATGGTTATTTTACTTTAATTTTTAATTACTCGCAACCTCCTTTTTAGGTCATGACATTTTTCAACGGTGCTAATTCATTAATGAACCCTAACCTATTTTTAGAATAGAGTTGTTATCATATCGCGTCAACTTGTTATGCCGCGTCAACTCATTTGTAATTAAGAGATAATTACATTAATATACTTTATAGTTTTAACTATTTCTCAATCTATCCATCTATTTTTAAAAACTACAAAAGTATTTTTTGAATTTAAAAAGCTTATTTCAATTTTATCCCTATGATTCGAAAAAAATAGCCAAAACAACATAACTTTTATTACACAGTTATGAAAAAAAAATATTTAACGATTTAAAAACATAAAAAATGCCTAAAACAAAACATCAAGTTAAAAAAAAAAGATGTTTAAGTTTTATGACTTTTTAAATGTTAATATAATTAAAAAAAATTTAAGAAGAAACATATATTTTAAAAATAAATTTGGTCTAATGAAGGGTATATTTGTCTTATCATCATGTTTTTTTTGTTCAAAAAGTCTGTGAGGATAAAATCGAAATAAGTTTTTCAAATTCAAATGATACCTTTGTAATTTCTAAGAATAAATAGATAAATTAAGAAATAATTAAAACTATGAGGCATAGTTATATGATTAAACCTTTATATTAAATTAAGTTTTAGATTGAAATAAATCAAAAGAACTTAACTTCAAAAGTTAAGTAAAAAATTGAGATTAGATTTATTCAATTTCAAATATTTAAGCCTAATACAACCAAATCTAAATAACTTAACCTTAAACACAATCTAATAAAACATATATGTGTTAGACATGTATGCCCTAAGGAGTAAAAAATTAATAAGTTTTTGGAGACAATTTTATCAATAAAGAATTTATTCATTGTCTATATACCAAATCTTGTCCTTTTTACGTTCATATTTGTTGAATGTATGTTAAGCAAACAATAGTCTGAGACTGTCGGTCTAAACCTTAAGAATTGGGCATATGATGGACAGATTATGCGAAAGACACGATTCTTAAGGTGATGGTCTAAATCATAAGATCTACAATCGAGGGAATAAAGTTGGGCACTTTATTCATGCAAAGATTGTTATGTTGTCAGGGATATGGTTTATCTTGACCATCGGAGGTGGACTCCATGAATAGAAACATTGACACATTGTCATAGGTGACGATGTGTTGGATCGGGATATAAAGTGAATTGATTTGGATTAATAATTCTGTCTCAGCAAATCGATTCACTTTAGGCAATCATTTGTATTGTATCTTAATCCTAAGATGAATAGTAGGCCCGTTGTCTTGGCTTATGTCTTTTGATGTACCAAAGAGTGACACCCATATCTTAATAGTGGTATGCATGCTGGTACGTTGGAGGCATGATTCTTAATAGCTTAGACTTATTATTCATAGATATGGAATCTATAGCTCCTCTTTAGGAGTAATGATATCCTCTTATATGCGTTATCCTGTACTTGAAAAACTAGGAGCGCTCAACCATTTGGATACATAGGTGCAACCGAATAGTATATTGTCTATGGATGGTAAGTTTTTCAATGGTGAGATAATGAAATGTAAGATAAAAATAATCAGCAAAGTGAGACAGAACTTATCCTTAAGCCGATTATAGATTATCATATGAGGATACGGTACACTATGATATGTCATGGAGACTTAGCTATACGAGCTTCGTAATTCTATGTAGTTTGAGAGTGCAGCTCTAAGCTTTTAGTGGAGTCGCGTTGGAGTTGATAATTATGAAATATATATCTAGGGATATTGGGTTTCATAATTATCGGGAGCTTGAACTATATAGGTCCATTTGGTCCCCTTTGCTGGCTCGCAACATCTTATAACGACACAGCGTGCTTTTCCAATAATTGGTGACTTATGTCAGATTTATCAGATTGGAAGAATCAAATAATTCTATTTATTGATTGAATTAATTTTGTGATAAAATTAATTTAAGATAAACTTGTTGAATTGTTGGGATTGGATAATTCTTGTTTGTTTATCGGTTGATTTAATTTTGGATAAATTAGATCAATATAAACTTGTAGAATTATTGGAAATTAATTTATTTTCCTATAGATAATCTAGATAAAGTTGTTTTGATCAAATAACTTCTTTATTGGGTTATTTGAATTAAAACTGAGACTTTATCCTATAGATTCTTAGGTGGAAAAAAAATTCGCGGAGATTTTTTTATCGACAGTTCGGCCTACCGATCCACGTGTTCGGCCTACCGATGGTGAGCATTCGGCCTACTGATCAGGTTGTTCAGCCTACCGATGAGCGAAGGATAAGATTACACGTTTTCACATGGATCTTATCAGATATTGATTTGAACTTGATTCTGTTTCGAGTTTTTTAGACCTAATCTGATAAGGACTGACCCTAGGCCCAACCTCTATATAAAGGGAGTAAGTTTTAAGAGTTACTTAGATCAATTAAGTGATTAAGAGTGATACTCTGTTAGTAAGAATCTAAAAACTCCTTGAGAGCTTTTGTTCACAAATCACGAACACTTGCTTTGGGTTCTCTTGATTGGTTGGAAGGAGAGTCACTTGGTGGAAGAGCTATACGTATGTGCCCACACTCACTACGGTCATGGATAGAGAATAGCAAAGAAGACCAGTTGGTTGAGGCTTTTCTAGAACGTTACTTTTCTTCACGTTTTGCGAGGGTTTTTCAGCATACCAAGGTTAGTAAGATCTGGTTAATTTATGCATATAGCATGCCAAACTTGTGTTTTGGAAAATCTTTGATTTTTAATTTTCTTTTAAATTTCGCTGCGCACTCTTTTTCCAATAATTGGAATCAGAGCCATGGTTTTCACATAAATTTATGAGTTTGTAATCATGTTATATGTATAAATTTTGTGATCTTAATCTCTCCTATGCTTGAATTTAATTTTATAGAGAGTTGGTACTCTAGGTTTCTATATTTTTTTTTATGTTGTCATGGATTATATGGTGAATGTTTATTAATTAATTATGGTTGATTAAATTGTTATTTAATTATTAATTAATTAATTAATTTATGCTGGTTATAGTTTCTTAGAGGTTAGAATGTGTATCTAGGTTTTTCATGTAATTAGATAGCGGACTATCATCTCCGTCTAGGAATTGTTGTTTAATTTTAAATTTGTAAGAATTTTATAATTAAATAATTATTCAGAGAAGACGGATCTAGAAGGCAGATCTAGAAAATAGATGATGGCGCTTCCAAGTATTTCCTAAGTCTCTAATTTTATGTTTTTGAATTGTTAAAAATAAAATTGATGAATTGCATTAAAATTTGTATTTTCTAGAATGGAGATTTCTACTCGGTTGGCATGCCAAACCCACCAGTTCGGTAGGCCGATGCTCACAGATTGACAGGCCGGACGTAAGGTTCGGTAGGCCGTCAGTGTGGCATAAATCAGGCGGCTTTGGCGGCAGGCCAATCTTTCATGAGTCGGCAGGTCGATCATCCAGATCGGCAGGCCGATGGAGCATGACCAACAGGGCCGATCGTCCAGATCGGCCGACCAACCAAGAGTTGGAAAATTTTCAGAAAAGGTGCAGTTTTTCCAATGCAGTTTTAATTTTATGTTTTGGGACAATTCTAAGAAACATTAAATTTGGATATGACCGGAAATACAAAGTATTCGATTCATACAAGATTGAAGACTTGAAGATGGGCATTACATGAAGAAGGATACAGCTTGGGGATTCAAGGATGAAGAATCGATAATATGTCTTGATTATTCTCTTGTAATCTTAGGTTTCTATTCTCTAGGGTAGAACCATAATGTTACGGTTATTTATTATTTTGCTTGTAGCTTTGCTTAATTGTTTTGCTTGTCTGCATTATAAAATGATTTGTTATGTATATTGATAACATGTCATATAGAATAGGGAGTGCCGCTCATATTAAAATTGTTCATGCATGTTCTTAAAATAAAACATTGATTTCAAAAGATTGAGTAGGAGAAGGTTTTCGAAGAGAGAACCTAAGGCCTCTGTCATTGGTCCATAGGTAGAACATGGTGGTCTCGACCCCTAGGAAGGGATTTCTATCATATACCAGATTGGATCTCTAAATGGATAAGGTATTTTAGCATGATTTATGATTGCACACCCCTAGGTGGTGATTATAAATCATGGATAAAATATTGAAACGATGGTTATACACTCATGTTAATTTTATTATTAACCTCCCCTAGGTACTCTGTTAATAAAATTAATGGCCAAAGAAACGATTATTAATATATACTGGATCATACGGGTCCTGCATGGCAAATATTAATCAGGAGGGGATCCGTGTTCCTGATTGAATTTGGCATGACTCCTCTAAGACCTTGTTGAATTTTGAGTTGGGAATTATTGTTGTAAGGTTGTGATATTTTCAAGGTTTTGACACATAAACACATTTGTATGTCTTTATATGATTGTGTTATCTTACTAAATTAGAATGATATGTTTGCTTATGTTTGGTATATGATTCTTTATTGTAGATTAAAAATGTCTAAAACGCTTTATCATCGATACTTGACAAAAACCTATTAACCTGTAAGAACTATAATGATTAGAAATGGAACCTGGATATCGTCCTGTCCTTTGAAAAACTAAAATATTTACTGAAAACCCTTTGTCCTCCCGAGCCTACGGGAGACTCAACTAATGAGCAATTCCAAGCGTATGATAGTTGGAAAGATGCTAATGATCAGGCCCGCTGCTATGTTATGGCAAGCTTGAATAATGTGCTGCAGGCTTAACATCAGGATTTTGAGACTACGAAGTAGATCTTAGATAATCTTGAGGATTTGTTTCGAGGCCAGGCCATAATAAAGCGACAAGGGGCGTTTCAAAAACTTCTAAACTGTAGATAGAGGCCGAGGACATCTGCAAAGGAGCATATGATGTTGGTCATGGGTTACCTCGTTGAAGCTCAAACCAATAGAGCCGACGTCAATGCTAAAACTTAGATGACTATGGTCTTTGAGACTCTGTCAAAGGAATTTATTCTATTTAGAGCTAATTTAATTTAAGCAATAGATGGGATATGACCTTAACAAAATTGGTGAAACAGTTACATGAGTTCAAATTGCTGATCAAGGAGTCTCCTACAGGTGGACAGGCCAACATGGTAGCTGCTTCTGATTCCAATCCTAACTCTGAGAATGGAAAGAAGCAACGGGCTAAGAACGGGAAGTCTTCTATTCCAACTAGCACCAAGAGCTAGAAGAAGAAGAAGAAGAACCTGAAGAAGCTAAAATGCTTCTTCTGTGGAAAGGTCTAGCATATCAAGAAGCATTGCAAGGACTTCCTTTCCAAAGGAGGTAGGTGTGATCTTCTATATTTATAAACTTGTTTGGTTGAGGAATCCAATGACATTTGGATCATAGATTCCGGTGCAACTAATCATGTTTGTGTTTCTCTATAGGAGTTCAAAGAAACGAGAAATCTGCTACATGAGGACTTCACGCTTTGGTTGGGTGATGGATCCTTGGTCTCAGCAGAAGCAGTGGGAGATGTCTATCTTTATTTTGATAATTATAGGAATTTATTTTTGCAAGATTGTTTTTATGTTCCTAAATTTAAAAGGAATTTAATTTCTGTATCTTGTTTATTTAAAGACTCCTACTTGGTTTCTTTTAATGCTAAAGTGGTGATTCATAAAAACAAATCTTTTACATGTTCTGGAGATATCGTGGGTGGTCGTTTTCGTTTTATGAATAAATTATGATTACATCATTTAAAAACTATATGTTAAAATGATAGTTATAATGGTTTTCCCTTATTAGATGTGGAATAATTTAAATTTTTCAGAGAATTTGTTAATCTGTGAAATCCTTTGCCATTCCCCACACACAATCACCATAAGAGTTTTATGATCATTGGTCTCGCCATTGATTTTGTTTTATCATTTGGATGAGCGCTGGGGTCGTCTCCATATGATACATCGAAACTCAACCATAGTCTTCATAATACTATAGCTCGTACTCACTCACTGTCGCATCTCTTTTCCAATCTTCGAGAGCCAAACAAGCGAGAATTCTCGAAGACTTTCGACTGAGTGCATCTGCGACCACATTAGCTTTCCTGGGATGGTACTGCAACGTAAAATCATAATCCTCCATGTATTCCATCCACCTTCGATGCCTCAAGTTTAGATCTCTCTAGGTGAACAGATACTTCAAACTCTTATGGTCAGAGAACATCTGAAATGTTGCCCCGTACAGATAATATCTCCAAATCTTTAGCGCATGGATCATAGCTACAAGCTCCAAGTCATAACTAGGGTAGTTCCACGTGGTATCTTAATCCTAAGATGAATAGTAGGCCCGTTGTCTTAACTTATGTCTTTTGATGTACCAAAAGGTGACATTCACATTTTATGTTGGTATGCATGTCGATACGTTGGAGGCATGACTCTTGATAACATAGACTTGTTATTCATAGATACGAAATCCATAGCTCCTTTTTAGAAGTCGTTGATATACTCTTATATACGTTATCCTGTAATTCAAAAACTAGAGTGCTCAACCATCAGATATTCATCTTAGGATTAAGATACTACGCATATGATTGTTTAAAGCGAATCGATTTTAGTTTATTGCATTTTAGTTGTTATTGAATTATTTAGTGTGTTTTTAATATAATTATTAATATTTATAATGCTATAATCATTATTAACATATATTAGTAATAATACATTTATTATTAAATTCAAAAAAAATTACCATATGTTATTGAAATCATACAGTTAATAGTTGTTGCGGAAATCATATTTATAATTATAAGATAATATCATGCTATAATGGTTTTCCCTTTTTAATACAAGATAATTAGGCACCCACGATGGTATAGAAAAATCACAAATCTTTTATATGTTCTACATCGTGAAATGTAATGTGGAATCTTTCACGACGGTTTTTATAAAAATCATTATGGAAGGTTTCATATATTCAAACTTTTAGTCCCTAGTCCAAATTTATCACAGAACCTTTCACAACGGTTTTTATTAAAACCGTCGTGGAAGGTTTCACATATTCAAAGTTTTAGTCCTCCATCCAAATTTAAGCACACGATATGCAAAACCTTTCATGACGGTTTAAAAACCATCTTGGAAGGTTCCGTATGTTCAAAATTTTTAGTCTCCCCACCCAAAACCGTCGTGGAAGGTTCTGTATATTCAAAATTTTTAGTCCTTGCCCAAATTTCAGCACGCGCCAATATGTGGAACCTTTCACAATGGTTTTTATAAAAACCGTTGTGAAGGTCCGCCGCCTAATTTTAAGCATGAGCCAATATGCGGAACCTTTCACGACGATATTTATAAAAACCGTCGTGGAAAGTTCCGCATATTTGAAATTTTTAGTCCCCCACCCAAATATAAGCAAATATTTGGAACCTTCCATGACGGTTTTTTAGAAAAATCATCGTAGAAAGTTGAATCTTACACGACTGTTTTACTAAAAACTATCATGCTAAAAACTATCGTGAAAGGTTACTCTTATACGATAGTTTGTAGCAAAAACCGTCATGTAAAAATACACCTACTACGATGGTTTTTATCAAAAACCGTCGTAAACTGTTCCGCATCACTAACACAACGGTTTTTGTATTTTCAAGCATACTTTTTGTGTTTTTACCTCTTCTTACTATGAGGGGTTTTGAAAAAACATCATTACATAAGGTTGTGTAATCTCAAGTTTCTAGTAGTGGTAAAAAAATTTGGTCATAAAAAGCAATTTTCTACGACTAAATTTTGGTCATTAAAACGTGGAAAAACAACAAAACTTTCTATGACCAAATTTGATGACTAAAACATACCAATCAATGACAAAAGAAAATTTGTTGGTTGCTGAACACTTAGTGGGAAACTAAAATTTGTCGGCGCCAAGTGTATTTGGTGGTGAAATCAAAGTTGGTTGTGGATAGTGGAATTTCTATGACCAAATTTTGGGTGCAACTTGTAGGAAAAGATTTTCTACGATTAAAACTTATTTGGTCACTGAAAGGTGCGCAAAAAAATTTCCAAGCCACGCCAAGAATTTCAATAATTCGTGACCAAATACTCGGTCATGAATTCCAATATTTTGTGACTAAAATGCTATTTTTATTTGGTCACAAGTTATAATATTTTTTGTATTTATATTTTTTAGCTTATGTTAATCTTACTTTTTTAAATTTTATGTTTAACTCATTTTAAAAATTTAGAACTTGCTATACTATGAGTAGTTTAAGTGTCTAATATCATATGAAAATATTTATTTCAATATAAAAATATAATTTAGTTTTTGAATTATTCTTAAAAAAGGAAGATCTATGATCAAAAAGCTATTTGATCACAGAAGATACTGTTTCACGACCAAATTTTGGTCATCCAAAGATGCTTTCTACAATCGAATTTATTACTTGGTTGTAGAAAACTATTTTCAGTAACCAAATCTGTATTTTTCTCATGAAATATTTTTTTATTGTTTAAACCCTTGTTTTTGTGTTATTTAAGCATTAAATAATTCATGAAAAACTTTTTAAATATCTCACTTTATTTTCCAACCTATTACTTTGCTTCATTTTAATTAAGAGTTATTAAGGACAAAAAGCTTAAAAATCGAAAGTGAAAAACTAAATCTAGTGATTTTGATTAATGTAATTTAAAAAAAAAAGTTTTGTGCTATTATTAATAAGATAAGCTTTAATTTAGAAAAAGGATAAGTGTATTTTGAATAACAAATTATGCATTATGACTTGTATATCTTTATATTTATATAGTATGCTAGATAATTATAATTTGAATATCATAGTTGCTATATATACATATGCATATATAATATATTGATATTAAATATCCAACTTTATCTTTTTTTAAGAAAAATTAAAGCTAATTAAATAACAATATGATAAATTCTTTTATTTTCTTTACATAAATCCAAATAATTATATTCAGTTTCTCACTTCTTTGTTTTAATTAATTTAGGTAAATTACTGAGGAGGTCCCCAACCTTTATATAAGGTACTATTTGGTCCCTTTTTTTTGCTAAATTGCTAATCTTTCAATTTAGGTGCAAAAGGACTAAAAGTAACTAATGTCTGTTTATTTTCCCTCACGTGGGCCGCATATGTTAAACACATAACAGACATTTGGTAAATGTAATTGAAAAAGAGAAAATTAAATAAAATGGATTAATGTGGCCCATGGAAGCCACTCAAAAAATGCCACAAGATTATTGCCACATCATTAAAAATACCTTTATTAAATAAATAAACGCAAAAAATTTATTAAGCCTAAACAAAAAAAAATCTTTTTCTTCCTAAATTGAAAGATTAATTAGACCCAATTTAGTAAAAAAAAAAATGGGGACAAAATCACACTTTTTAAAAGGGTTCTAGATATCCCGAGCAATTAAACCTATTAATTTTGATCCCTAGTAACACCATCATAACAGAGGGACTAAAAGTGAAACAAACTAATAGATCTAGGGACCAATAGTGAAACAAAATAATAAAATTAGAGACCAAACTTGCACATGCTAAGAATATTCTGTTAAATATATGATACTAACTAAGCAGGGACCAAAACTAAAACAAAAGAATTTATTAGGAACAAAATGAGACGTTTTAAATATTGGGGACAAAAATGGGACTGAAGATAAACTTCAGGGACCATTTATGAACTAACATGCAACAAAAAAAATAACTATGTGTTTTTGGATGCTTTTAAGAAATTTATTATTGATCTATATTTTTTGTGTTACCAGTTGATTTTGATATTGAAACTACAAATTTGACCTTTATAGTTTATAGGTGACCTTAAATCCAAAAATGAATAAGATGTATTGTTGATTCCCAACAACACCTTACTAATAGAGGGACCAAAAGTGAAATAAAGTAATACATTTAGGGACTAAAAGTGAAACAAAGTAATAGATTAGGGACCAAGCTTAGACATTTTAAGACGAGAGAAATAGCAGTTGAGGTTTAAGCTTAAAAAATAACATCATATAGTTTTAAAATGTTTAATAAATATCATATCATGATAAATTGAATCATATCTCATGAGAAATTAAGAACAAAATACCCCACCTCTTTCTCTTCTATATCTCCTATACTCCTCCCTCGCTGAGACCATTGACGGCTAAGAAATACAATATTATTCTAGTAATATTATATCACCGTGTAGATATAAAAAATTCATCGACGACTTCATCGAATCGCCAGTGGCGAGAAAATACAATATTACTCTAGTAAAACTGTACTACTGTATAAATACAAAAATTCACCGGCAACTTCCTCGAACCGTAATGGCTAAAAAATACTGTATTACTGTGTAGATATAAAAAATTCACTGATGGCTTCGCTAGACCGCCTGTAGCCGAGAAATAAAGTATTACTCTGGTAATACTATATTACCACATAAAGACAACAATTCACTGGTGGTTTGAGAATATAGTATTACTTTTTTAATAGTGTATTATAGTATAAATAAAAAAAAATTCACCGATAACTTTATCGGACCACAGTTGACCAAGAAATACAATATTACTCTGGTAATATTGAATTACCGTATAAATACAAAAAATTCATCGACGAATTTACCTAACCAACGGCAACCAGGAAATACAGTATTACTCTAGTAATACTGTATCACTATATAAATACAAAAATCCACCAGCAGCATCGCTTGACCGTCGCAGCTGGGAAATACATTACTTTAGTAATACTGTATTACCGTGTAAATACAAAAAATTCACTGATGACTTTGTCAGACCACTGATGGCCTAGAAATATAGTATTACTCTTGTAATATTGTATTACTGTATAAATATAAAAATTCATGGACAACTTCATCAAACCGCCGAGGGCCATGAGATACAGAAAACCTAAAATCTACCATTATACAGTGGCCACAACCGACAACGTGCTGCCCACCGTCACTAAATGTTCACCGACACCGCCTTTTCCCCTTGATTAGATGGTGGTGATCTATACATCCATGCCAACTATTTGATGAAATTTGGCATTGGCAATGAGCTTAAGACCTCAGATCTCACGAACAACGATGGATCTCCACGCATCGAACATAGCCTATGTCAGATCCTTGTTCATCCACCATGGTAGATCAGAAGTCTTGTCCTCGGATCTTTGTGAATCAGAAATAGTCGTCATCAAATCTCATGCATCCGCCATAACTGATCAAAGGTTGCACTGTAAGATCTTTATAGATTGAAAATTCTGCCATCAAATATTCATGAATCGAATGTTGCTGCCATCAGTTCTTCACAGATCAAATGTCACCACCATCAGTTCTTACAGCATTGGTCATGGCTGTTGGAGGACCGTGCAGATTGGCCATTGCCGTTGCCATCGTCGTCCCATCATTGTCCTAAGATCATCTTGTCACCATTGACGACAAATCCATGCTCCATTGTGAGGCCGTCTAGGAAGGAAAGAAATCGAAGAAGAGAGAGGTGAGGGAAGAAGAAAGAGAGAGAAGAGAGAGAAATGGGGGAAGATAGAGAGAAAAAAAGATCTAAATTTCTATGGGGGGTATTTTAATAATTTTAAAACTCAAAATCTTATCATATACTATTATTTACACAATTTCAAAAAACTGGACATTATTTACTAATCAGTTTAAAAAATAATTTCCATTTCATGCAATTTCTCTTTTAAGAATATTCCATTAAATATATAATATACAACTAAAATGGGACTAAAACTAAAACAAAAGAATAGATTAGGGACCAAAATGAGACTTTTTAAACGTTGGGGACTAAATAGGACTGAAGAAAAATCTTAGGAACTATTTGTGAAATTAAACCAATAAAAAATTAAACCTGTATTTTGGATGTTTTCAAGAAATTTATTAATTATTTTCAACTTTGTATCGATTTTGTATATTTTTTTAGGCCATCAGTTGATTTTGATATTTAAAATGACAAATTTGACCTTTGTAACTAATAGGTGACCTTATATCCAAAAATAAATAAGGTGTATTGTTTAAAAAAAAAAAGAAACAATAAAAAAATGTATTTTTTAAGCTAAGTTACAAAGGATAATTTGTCCACTAAGTTTTCACTATATGTTTATTTGTAGCTTACTAAAAGGTAAACTCGTCAATCTAGAGGTCAAAAACAAGCATTGGCTTAGAGTGGGTACAAATTTAATATGGATTTCAAATTCAAATTTATAATATTTAGAACACGTAAAACACAAATTATTTTTCTATATACTCAAATTGCAAGATATAAGTTCAGAAATATCACCTTTTTTGCTCTTTTTTCCGTTTTCTTCTTTTTTTTTTTAACTTTTAGAAATTGCGAAGAGAGAAATTACACATTTGTAAAGGGTAATTAGTTTTTTGAAGGGACAATGATTGAAGATTAACAACGTTAGTACATAAATTATATGACGAAACTATATATAAGCACTCTTTAATTTTATGCGGTTGAAAGGTGTATTTTTTGGTTTTTCTCAAAAAAAAAAAAGTGTAAGTTTTGATGAACTAAACTTCTTTTTTTTTTTTTTTTTTTGAAAAATGGCTAAACTTTTTAAATATTGAATATTTAAATATTTCCGAACAATGATTTTAAATATTGAATATTTTATCTAGTAAGATCGATTGCTTCAAATGTTATTAATTTTCTTGCAGTTTTATTTAAGAATAATCCGTTTTATAATAATACGTTTTTATATCTTTGGTCTTTGACTTATCTCCCTGGTCAACTTGCACGCTGACTGCCTACATATGCATGCATCGTACAAGATCTGGGAAATCCAGAGAAACAAAGCATGAAGATAGTTTTCAAGAACAACGCTTTCCAGAAACGTGAAGCTGAAGCAGAAGCAGGAAACAAAGAAAACCCTTCCAAACGAATGAAGATAGTTATCAAGAAAAAGGGTTTAAAGTTGGTTTCCTCAGCGTTATACCTACCGAAAGACCAGCACTTGAAGCCTCTAGGAGAAGACGCCCACTTCATCGCCGCGGAGGAGCAGACGATTGGAGTGGCCGACGGTGTTGGTGGGTGGGCCAAACGTGGCATCGATTCTGGTGTATATGCCCGAGAACTAATGAAGAACTCGATCACAGCAATCCAAGGGGAAGCCAAAGAAGGATCCGTACAAGTTAACCCTAAAAGGGTTTTGCACGAGGCTTTCTCAAAGACCAAACTCCCAGGGGCATCCACAGCTTGTATTTTGACACACAACGAAGGCGTGTTGCGCGCAGCCAACGTCGGAGACAGCGGATTCATGGTCTTCAGAGACAGAAAGTTGTACTACACATCTCCGACTCAGCAACACCGGTTCAACCATCCGTATCAGTTGGGGAATACGAAGAAGTGCGACCGTCCGGATTGTGCTGAGGAGATAGAATTAGAGGGAGCGAAGGAGGGAGATCTTATAGTGATGGGAACTGATGGATTGTGGGATAACATATATCCGTCGGAAATCGAGGAGATCATCGAGGGATTCGAGAAGAAGAAAGAAGGGAAATTAGTACTCGAGGTGTTGGCGTGGAAGATAGCAGGAGCGGCTTATAAAAATTCGTTGAATGAATCTTATGTTAGTCCTTTTGAAATTAAGAATACAATGGCTGGAAAAAAGCACAAAGGAGGCAAGGTGGATGATATTACGGTGGTTGTTGGCAAGATCAGTCGACACTACGATCTTAAGCTGCACACGTGATTATGTGAATTCAGGAGTACGGTATGTAATCTGACCATTCTCAATATTGCTTTTTGTTCATGTTCTGTATGCTTAGTTTTGTCTGATCATTCTTACCTTTCTTTTCTTTTTTTTTTTGTGTTAATAATTGAAGCCTGTTTTTATTGGTTATTGGTTGTCTTAGTGAAGAAATCCAGATTGTCTATATGTATTAATGGAAGTAATTAGAGCAGATCTTAATGACGCTTTTCTTTAGCAGGATATGAAGAGCTCAAGACTCATCGTGGAGAATGGCAAGGACGTTTTTAGGAGTTGTTCAAGATAAAATCATCGGGGTCATGCACTCTTTTTTCCTTGTTGAGGTTTTTACCCTGTGAGGTTTTTACTTGGGAAGGTTTTAACGAGGCCTCTCCCTATCAGGGATGAGTAGATCCATTGACGGTGGTTCTATCAATTTTATTTTTGATAGGCTGAATGTCAGTTGTATAGATTGTATTTATTTATTTATTTTTCAGAATTGTAGATAGACCTTTTATTATTAATGGGTTAGATAGTTGGGTGCCAACCTAGTTGGGATGTGACTATCTTTTCTTAATGTTTGATACTGCTCCTTTTATGAGAAGAAAAAAATTTATTACTCTCTCCCATTTGTCAGATCCAAATAAATACTATCAAAAATATGAGGTTCAATTTATTATTAATTGAATTAACGATGTGCTTCAGGTATTGTCACTGTGGATAGCTAATGTACAAGTTTACCATCTCAAGGATGCTCAATATTAATTAACGGAGCCATCCTTGATCCTTCTATTTTTCAGTAGTGTATACAATTTTTGTAGGGATATATTTTTTTATACATTTTTTCACCTTTAATTTTTTATCTGATCAAATATATACTAACAGATTAGATTTAATATACAAATTTATATTTTTTTCTGATCAATTTTCAATTTTAACCTAAAACCTTGCCCAAAATACCTTAAGAAAGATAAGAGAACTAAAAAAACACTTTGAATTAAGGGTTTTAACCTCAAAAATGTCTAGAATACTCATGGATTTTTTGTGTTGATTTTTGTTTTCTTCTTATTTTTTATAAGTTTAGTTTTTCTCTTTACATAAAGATAATTTGGTCAATTTAAAATGTCAAAATCAATTGTTAGCTGAGAAAAAGTATAGATTTGTATACTAAATCTAATTTAAAGGTATATACTTGATGAGATCAAAAACCAAAAATATAATGTTTGAATAAACCTAAACACAAAGTATAAAAAGGTAAATAACTTTTTTTTATAAACAAATACATAACATCATGAAATATATAGTGCTCACGATCTATATAATTGTTGATGTAATAAAATGCATAAACTTTTCCTCTATAATCCATCGTTAACAAGGACTATGGAAGTGACTAAGTTAATTAACAAGGCCTATGGAGATAACCAACTAAAAATTACAAACAAATAATCTAGAAATGAGAGGTACATACAGTTAGGACACGCGAGAGGGTATGAGAATCAAAATCAATAGCATTGGCTATTGGAGGAAGCAGCCAATTTAGACTAGCTTCTAATTTTGCTTAAGAAAATATAACTCGTTTAGTTAGTAGGTTTGAAGTTTGAGCCAAAAAAAATGGTCTGAAATGTAATTCAAACCATTTAAATCAAACGCCACAATAACTATCCATTTTAAGATTTTAAGATGATCATGTTATATAACTAATCTCAAAATAACTCCTCATTGAAGTAATATGAATGAAATTCAAATGTTCACAAAACTTGAAAGCAGCTTAAAGAATGTACATACAAGATATATACGGCTACAAGAGACGTTCGCAAAAATTTGATTCCAAAATTGGGAACATGTTGCTTGGACGAGATAGTTAGGGAGGGATATTATTACTTTTTGTCAGCAACAAATAACTAGAAAGTGAAAGTATAGTTTAAGGGCTTCACAGGTAGAGAAATATACCTACAATGAGTTTTTTTTTTTTTTTTTTAAATGTCAGAACATTGCATGGATTTGTCTGTTAAACTAAAACTTTACCATGAAAAAATGGAGCTTAGAAATGTGAACACAATACCAAGATTTTGGAAGCTCTCAAATATTTTACTTAAACCTTGCAGCTATTGATTCTAGCAATCCTCAGCTCGAGACCAGTAAGGAATAGCGCAAACTACCCTTTGATTAAGTTTAACACATAAATCTATCTCTAATGAGTACAATGGCCTTCAATCAGCTAGCAAAAACAAGAGTTCGTTTCCTTGGATTAGGCATGATAAAACGTGTAGGTTCAAACATTTTGTCAGAGATCATCGGTCTTTCTCACTCCGAGCAACATCAACAACATATCGATTCAAACACTGCCTGAATATATTTGTAGAGAATGACTCGGTGATGTGCTGTCGAGCTTCTATCCCCATTCTCTCTGCCAACTGTGGGTCTTGAATGAATTTAGCCATAGCTAAAGAAAAATCTCGTGGGGTAGGGGCACAGATATCCTGTCGCGCCGTTTTTAACAGTCTCTACAGGCCCCCCAGTATTGCATGCGATAACAGGTTTTTGTGCTCCCATTGCCTCCAGAGGAACGATGCCTAAGTGTTCATCCTACATCAATTGAATAATTTGTGTTATTTTTTGTTCCATAGCATCCAATAAAATAAAAACATGACATAATATCCATACCTTTGGTGTATAAAGGACACATAAACATTGGGAGAGAAGTTCTTTTCCCCGAGATGTTGAGCACGATGTGATGAAATTAACCCGACCAGATCCTCCTTCCCTCTTGGCTAAAGTTTTGAGCCCCTCCAAGTATTCAACATTCTCCCGAAGATGTTTCTCAAAACCACCTGCAATAATTGCTATGTCAGTTTTGTGCCAACAAATATGCAAAACAATGAACTTGTACCACCAAGAATCTAATGTTTTCTTTTAGGTACTAAAAATGTAACCGTTGAACTATGTAATGCGAGCAAGTATTTCTCTGATGTGTTGTGGACGAACAGAAGTACTGGTTTTCAAACTAAAGATTCAGTAATAACCACTCAAACAGTCACTGAAATAACAGAGTTCACTTTTGCAAAAACCGTAACATGAAGATGTCAGAGGACATTCGGACTCTTTGATGACAAATCTAGGTCTTGAATTTAGGCCTTTGATCAGATTAGAGTACAAACAAGAATTGCATCATCTAATGTTTTAAAAAAAAAAAAATCAAGCTCCTGTACCCAAAACACACAAGCTATTGTCCTACATGCATAGAGTAAATAACACCAACAGTGAAGGAACGTGCAACTGTTCTAGAACTTAGAGCAGTTATTCGATGCAAATGAATGTCCTTTCCATGTATGAATCACGTAAACAAAGACAAACCAAAAAGTCAAACTTAATTGTCCAAAAATATTTTACTATTAAACCAAATAAGACATGGTGATGAAGATACAGAGACTATTATCTATATAAGGGTGCCTGCTATAGTCATCAAAAAGCAACTCTAAATGGAAACACTAGTGCAGATACTAGTTTGGAACTTGCCTGCAAAAGTCAGTGACACTTGTTCCAGATTAAGACCTTGCAAAGCATCACGTTCACCCTTGTGCAGCACAGAAAAAGCTAAAATTGCCAAGTTGATATTCTTTTTTCTTTCAAAGCGGTTGATGGACAAAAAATCCAGCCTGAAGAAGAGAGAGGAAGAGGAGAGAAAAACACTCGACACTCGTCACTCAAAGAAGCTAAAATTGCCAAGTCGATATTCTTTTTTCTTTCAAAGCAGTTGATGGACAAAAAATCCAGCCTGAAGAAGAGAGAGGAAGAGGAGAGAAACACACTCGACACTCGTCACTCGAAAAAGGTCATCTAATTAAAATAAGGGACAATAATCAAAGAACATTTTGACTAAATTTAAATGTGGATCCTTTATTACTTTGAGCAACAACCTCAGAATTCAGCAAAACAATGGCACACCCACATATTAGAAAATATGTTCATATTAGAAAATATTACTTTTGTCTGCCTTGAAAATTCTTCATTTTTATTGTAGGGGTTTCAATCTAATCAACTCAGAGAAGACTTAACACAATGCAAATTCCTCATGGTGAGAGGACTTTATTTTTTATTCATCAGCCAAAATTCAATTAGAAAATAGAAACAGATAAAGAAAAAACAATTATTTGATAATTGAGGAACAAAAATAAACAAGTGCGATTGGGTGCAGCAGGAGAATGGGAATGAGAATGGGAATGGGAATGGGATAGGAATGGGTTGGAAACCATCACAAATTCTTTTCTTGATTAGGGTTATGGAATCAATACCTAATGATTTTGACCAGAACCAAAAAACAAAAAAAATAATAATAAATAAACCTTAACTTAAGGATGATTATATATTTAAAATAGTTTAATTATTTTATCATTTACAAATTCATTATTTGAAGGATTATGCAGTAAACGGACTAACAGAAAAAACCTATGTCCTTGCCAACAATTTATTTTATACATTCCTATGTCAATAAGTACAACCTCTTGCTGAAGGCATTGACAGAGAATTGAAATCACGAAAATTTCATAATTATTTCTAATAATTTATATCCAATAAGGTTGAGTCCTTGCTACTGAATTCCTTAACAATATCACTTCTTAAATTATACCTGCAAAATTTCTTTCTTATGTCAATACTGCATTAAAACTCCTCAGTTCTAGTAACAACAGAATCAAACTTTTACATCCAAAGTTCTTTCAGACTAAAGTTTCCATTAAGTTAAAAGACAATATTTTCTGATAAAAAGGTTAGCGTGCTTGTCCAAAGTCTGAAAACAGACTTAACTTTTTTTTTGGATAAGAAACAAAATTTTATTAGGAAGGGGAAAAAGAATTACAACAGAGGACAAGCAGTCCTCAACCGAAAAAACCCGCAGAACACAAAGACAACAATGAAACAAAAACAACGACAATCCCAGCAGATACACAGCCGCACAAAATCAGAATCGGATCAAATCCCCTAAGAAGATCAGAATTAGAGAAAACAGCCAAATCTCTATCCTGAGAAGCCCACAAAGCCACCCAGAGTTTAACTTTATCCCACAGAACACTAAAATCTCCTTCCACTTCTTCGAAAATACAATTCTTTCTTTCCAGTTAAATAACCCAAGTGACCGCAAGAACCACCAGGTTCCAAAGCCTCCTACGTTTCTTGTTCCTTGCGATCATAAACTCAACCTCCATCAAATGCACAATTTTACTAGGCATAGCCCAACTAGTGTTAAACTCCCTCAAAATTTTGTGCCAAAGCTTCAGAGAAAAAGCACAATGCAGGAATAAATGATCTACTGATTCATGGTCAGACGGGCAGAGAAACACCATCCCGGCGAAAGGTGAAGATAAGGCTTCTTCCTTTGCAAAACATCATAAGTATTCAGGTTGCTAAGAGCAAGTAGCCAATTGAAAACTTGAACTTTGTATGGAGCCAAGATTTTTCAAATAAAATTAAATGGTTTAATAGGAGGAAAAGAATGATCATCAAGACTCTAAAGAAGGATTTACAAGAGAACGACCTGACCACTCTAAGCTCCAAACCCAATGATCAGCCATTCCTTCATAAACCCTCACTCCCTCTAAGCTAGTCAACAAATCCACCACCTCCCCCATCTCCCTCTCACTAGGGTCTGTTCTGAAATAAAAATTCCAAGAGATTGTATGACCACCATTAACAGAAAAGAAAGAAGAAAATTGCCTCATTATGAAGAGAGGAAATTCCGAAAAGAATGGGAAATTTGGAAGAAAATGACTCCTCACCCACCTACACATCCTCCCAAAATCTCACCCGCCTAAAGTTGACATGCTGATAGGACTTGTAGTTAAGAGAATTAGTAGTTTTGTTCGTAGTTGTTAGGTTGTTAACTACTGTTAGTAGTTAGTTACATTGGTTAGAAGAAATAGTAGTATAAATGGAGGGATTGGTAGCTAAGTGGCATATCTAGAAATTAGTAGTGAATTGGGTCAGGGAATGTCTTGGCTTGCCAAGCAGGGGAGGTCTGAGTGGTTCCTGGAATTACTACTCAATTGTATGTTAGAGTTAGTTACTTTCATCAATAAAAGTTCTATCTCTTGTTTAATTCCATAGAATCTTCTCTTATCTCTGAATGTTTTCGCACCATCTTTCCCAAGATACAAGAACCACTCTGATACCAAAATTGTTAAGACCAGAACTCTAAATGAAAAATTGTTAAGACTAGTCTGTTCTACACAAAATCTGTGTTATTCATTTCCATGGCTCCAATTACATTTGAGTTGGTCGCAGCTGAGTTCAGCTCTTCAAGATTCATTGTGCCCTTTGATGTTCCAAGATCCAAGTGCACCGAAATGGAAAGAAAGTGGACTCATTCGTTCGCAATTTCCTGTCACCACCTCGAGGTCAAGGTGTTTCTTTGGGGCGGGGGTAATGATAGGACTTGTTAGTTAGTTAAGGGAATTAGTGTTAATTGATAGTTAGAGTTGGTTAGTTGGAATTAGTATAAATAAGGGGTGTTAATAGCTAATAGGCAGGTCTGGTTTATGGGAAAAAGTAGTGGTGAATCCAAGTATGGGGAGAGTTGGATAGTCTCTCGAACACTCTCCGAATCAGGGTTTTCTTTGTAATCTTTCAATTACTTCATCAATAAATTCCTATTCTTAGTTCAATCTCCAAGTTAGTGTCAAGAATTCTATCATATGCATATTACAGGCAGAATTAACAAGCAGCATATAAAACGATCCTATGCCATATGACCTTCACCTAAATATAAAACGCTTTCCTTTTGTGTCTCCAATGCTTTGTTTCCTCTTTTTTTTTTGTGTAAAAAGCTTCAATAATAAAGGGACAAACGCCAAGCAGCAACAAGGCAAGAGCAAACAGCAGAAACGCATGAAGAAAAGCAAGCACAAAGCACAAGCCAACATAAAAAATAAAATAATAAAATCAGTCCAAAGCAAACAAAATCAGGAGCCCAAAACAGGGATAAAACAATACAGAAGGCAGAGATTAAATTCTCAAAATTGAAAACATGAGTGATTTGAGAATATCACAGAGAAATTTAAAGAATATCACAGACCTGAGAATTCACTCAACCAAAACCATACACAAAGTCCTCTAAAAAAAAAAGATCCATACACAAAATCAACATTACAGATCAAAGAAAATGCATTTACAAAGATGAGGAAAATAATGAAGGGAGCAAAAAATGAAATAGTGAACAAAATGTACAATTTCAAAATCAGAAGAGGAGCGAAGTCGATGAGGTAGCAAGTGTGGCTGTGAAGTTTTCACTCCTGTGGCTTCGACTTCTGATCAAGAGCAGAAAGGTAATTAGGGCAAGCAAGAGTAAGTGATAGAAAGGAATAGCAATTTCCCTCTACGACCAAATGAATGGCCAATCACCCGAAGTACATGAAAGGCATTTCCATTTGAACAATGTTTCTAATTTGGGCCTCATGACAAAACATCGGAATTGGACCCATTGAATGGAATTGCCTCCCCTTCCATGCCATTCAGCCCAACCAAACATGATCATAATAGGTGCTTGTGAAGATCTCCTGTACTTCCTTTCTATGTGGAGTGATTGTTTGGCTATTTTTGTATCCGTGATAAGAATTACTACCACTTTATAAGACAATGCTTCCAAAAATTGAGTGCTTAAAATGTAGTGTCATTGTTCTTTTTCTCCATGCCATTGGAAGCAACTTTACTTCGTTTTACTCTTTTTTTTTTAAATTGTACAAGTAACCAGGACTTTTTTTTTTTTTTTACAGGCTCAATATAGAGGAAAATGGTCGACTTACATACACATATACTAAGACAATTTCCATTTTTGTCTAGTAGAACAAAGATGATCCATCTGCAAATGCTTATACATATCAAACACTCTAACAACAAAACAGAAAGATATGAAAAAAAAATCACAAAAATTGGGCCAAAAAAATCACAAGGAGAAGAATCAATATTCTTTAACTTAAAATTGATTCCCACAGGGTAAAAAAATCAGATTCCTATGATCCTATTTGACTTGTGAATAAAATTATCATACTCTCAGCAAATGAATAAACAGAAAGATGATTATACAAATTAATTCCACAAATTCGGAGAACAAAACGAATAACAATTAAACAAAATTATCGCTGAAATTTCCTCAAAATTTGGCCCTTTTTTAATTGAATCAAAAGGAGGAAATTAACAATACCAAAGCAGAAAACAATCTGAACCTTTCACTTCAATTCACACAGAACTATTTCCTCTCTTTTTTGAACTATTTTATTGCCATCTCTATGATCATCATTTTGTTACTAAGAAATGTTGATGACGAATGACAATTAAGATAAAGCCATCCCTATCTCATGCTTACTATACCATGCAAATATTAAAAGCTGCAAGTTTCATACAAAAAACTTAAAATTTCACCCAAATTCATTATGAGAATGCCTAACTAATAATAAAACACTAACGAATTGATGCATCAACAAATATTAGCCCATAAAAATCCTATAGATATGCATTGGCTAAGCACTATCACTAGATAAAAGTCAAGAAACAATTCAGATAGTAAAGTCAACCTACAGTCACCTTCCCCTTGAATTCCAATTTCAAAAAGATTAAGGGGAAAAAAAAGTATCAAACCTCATTCAACTTCCTTCCTCATCTTGTGTCTACAAATCCACAACCAATTGAAAACGATAGAGGAACCCATATATCACAAATAGATACAAGATTACCAACTATAATGTGATAAGAGACAAGAGTAACAGAAAGAAATTAAGCAGAACAAAGAAATTCAGCTGATTAGAACTGATATTGGATTCCACTAAGCAACGAAAGGAAATACAGACAACACTGAGCAAACCAGAAAAATTCGGTCACGTGCTTGGGCACACTTGGCATTTATGAACCTACTGGGAGGCTTAACATAATCACTAACCAAACCAACATATCACCACGGATCCAAAACCAACTACGTATTCTCAGTAGCCAATCAATCAAATCCAAATTCCTATCAGAATTACAGTCCTGAAGACGGACCTAGCACATTCTTTCTAGGGCTTTTAACTATCAAAAACCTGCATAAATCACTCCCGATAACAAAAGAAACGAACCAAATGGATACTGGCTTTGTAGCAGAGGTGACTGACGAATAGCGGAGGGACGGACGGCGTTGGGCGGACGAACAGCGACGGCGGACGGCGGCACCGGCAAATTGGCTAAAGCTGAGAAGAGATTTTGTTTTTTTGGAATGTGAGGGAGTTAGAGATTTGGAGTTGGGAATTTAGTGCGCGGGTTTGAAAGGAACGGTGGTTTTAAAATGATCATAGAAGGGTAAAAATTTAAAATGAGAATAAAATATTTAAAATTAAAATTAATGTTTAAAAAATTATAATTTATAAAAAAATAAAAATAAAAAGATGTTTATTATAGAAAATGGTATATTGAAAATGCAACATATATTTGATAGAGCATAATACACTTTTTAATTTATTCTCCTAAAGATATTATTTTGAAAATTGGTAAAGAACAATGCATTGGTCTTCTGGATACATATGATAATCATATGATTTTCTATATGTATTTGTTATGAATGGAAATTTCTAAATAAGTAAAATAATAAAACTTTAAAAATAAAATAGTTGAAATGAGAGCAAAAGTAACTCCTTTATCCCATAATAGATATCGTGAGGGGATACACATTTTTTGATGAACAAGATTAATATATTTGGAGTCTTGTAATATGATATTTTCTTAAAAGTATATCTTTCAGTTTGTAATGGAGTGACACCAAGTTAATAATTAAATGGGTTACTAATTAAGGATTAATTTCATCCGTTATTATTGGAGCTTGATAATATCTATGAATCGGATCATAATGCAATAGACAGATATAGTTTACCACATGTAATACATAACAAAGCATAATGCAGGCCACTTGGCCTAATATTGTACATGCCACAGTCTAGATAAAGGGGAAGTTTCATAAATGCCATTTTTTAAGGTTTACTTTTTATAAATATCACACATGTTAATTTATGACACAACTTAACATGTAATATGAATGATAGTGTGACATGAATAAACGCAACTTCTAAAAATATAACATAATATGTAATTTTCTCCTTGATAAATTGTATGGAGCCAAGCCCAATCCACCTTGACTGTGGGCTCCAGTCCATAAGAGATTCTGAATAATTAATCGTTTAATTAATTTCAAACAAAAATATGGATTAATTGGGATTTGGAATAATTAACTGTGTAACATATATTTGAATAATAAATTTAAATCTTAGTTGTATTTGATTAAAAGATAATTACTCACAATTATTTAAAATAGATTATTATTTAAAATAATAAGATTCTAATTTAAATTGAATTGTTTAAATTGAAGTTATCTTAGATGATATAGGAGATCACAAAATCTTAAACTAGGATTGGTTGATAATAGATTTTAAGGGAATACTAAATTAAACCTTGCTAAGAATATGGTCATTATTGAGTAAAGTGGTAAGCAATGGTCATTCTCGAAAAGGAGTGGTTCTAAATAATTAGTTATTAGCTCTATAACTTAAGACACGCCAAAACCAAATACAAAATAAGGGGGTTTTGATTATAAACTAAATTAGTAAATTAAAGAAAACACAAGAAGATAAATCGATGCAAAACAATGATAATAAAACCATTTAAAGGATCACTCTCTACCACTAAACAATAGCTATTAAATTAATCATGGAAATAATCTCTATAAAAATAGAGTTATTCATGTACTTCAATGCACATATTTTTTTTCTGTGTTGGTGATATTTTTATTTAATTTTACTTCTTTTTATATATTTTATTTTTTATATAGAATTTTATATTTATATATATTATTATTGTTTTTATCAGTCTAATAATAATAATAATACTAATATTTATTATTATTATTATTATTATTATTATTATTATTATTATTATATTTCTTTCTATTTATTTTATCTTATTCGTACTTGTGTAGGTGAATTAGGGCCCGTTTGTTTCAAAAACTCTTTGAATTCTTTATACTCAAATTTAGATTTGAATATTATGAATTCTTTGGATACGTGCTTGTTTCTCCTAAAATCTGAATCCTTTGAGTATTAAGGGCCTGTTTGTTTCGAGAACTCTTTGGATTCTTTGGACTCAAATTTAGATTCGAGTATTAAGAATCCTTTGAATACTTGTTTGTTTCCCCAAAATCTGAATCCTTTAACTATTAAGAATCTAAGTTTTCAGAGTTCTAACTCCCCCTAAACTTTTGATACTCGAATATCTCTGCTACAGTAAAAACTAAAATTCTCTCTCCTATATTTGAGGAAAAAAAATCATAACTTCTCCATTTGTCATCAAATTGAGATTATTCTTTTTTATTGTATTCCTAGTGGAGAGAGGAATAAATTAATATCTATATTGCATATTTTTTAGGATCATTAACATTAAGATTTTATTAGATTTGTTGATAAATTAAAAACTATTTTCACTACCACTCCAAACACAAATTTCAATTTTTATTCTATACTCAATACATCCAAACATCAATATGGATAACAATTCAAATCACTAACTTAAATCCTAATTCAAATCACACTAACTCAAATCAAATCACTAATTCGAATTCATTTACTAAGCGGACCCTAAGAATCCAAGTTTTCAGAATTCTGACTTCTTCCTAAACTTTTGATACTCGGATATCTCTACTACAGTAAAAATAAAATTCTCTCTCCTATATTTGAGGGAAAAAAATCATAACTTCTTCATTTGTTATCCAATTGAGATGGTTCTTTTTTCATTGTATTCCCAGTAAAGAGAGGAATAAATTAAGATCCATATTGCATATTTTTTAGGATCATTAATATTAAAATTTCATTAGATTTGTTGATAAATCAAAAACTATTTTCACAACCTCTCCAAACACAAATTCTAATTTTATTCCATACTTGGATTTCAACTTAAATGCACATCCAAACGTCAATTCGGATAACAATTCAAATTACTAACTTAAATCCTAATTCAAAACACACTAACTCTGATCACTAATTTGAATCCATTTACCAAACGAACCCTTAATTGACAAGGGCAAACGTGAAATTTCAAAGCTAAAATTAGAGTGAAAAAAAATTAGAAATTCAACCCAACTCCATGTTAGACATGTATGCCCTAAGGAGTAAAAATGTAATAAGTTTTTAGAGACATTTTTATCAATAAAGAATTTATTCGTTGTTTATATACCAAATCTTATCCTCTTTACGTTCATATTTGTTGAATGTATGTTAAGTAAACAATAGTCTAAGATTGTCAGTTTAAACCTTAAGAATTGGGCATATGATGGATGAATTATGCAGAAGACATGGCTCTTAAGGTGATGGTTTGAATCATATGATCCACAATCGAGAAAACAAAGTTGGGCGCTTTATT